>VFFE01007125.1:792289-985392 GCA_008921705.1 Burhinus oedicnemus | reverse complement strand
ACTATCCTTCTTTCCTTCCTTCCTTCCGTCCTTCCTTCCTTCCTTCCTTCCTTCCTTCCTTCCTTCCTTCCTTCCTTCCTTCCTTCCTTCCTTCCTTCCTTCCTTCCTTCCTTCCTTCCCTCCTTCCCTCCTTCCCTCCTTCCCTCCTTCCCTCCTTCCTTCCTTCCTTCCTTCCTTCCTTCCTTCCCTCCCTCTTTTAGTATTTTATTTCTCCAATAAATATTTCTATCACTATACAATTAGCCAAACATTGGAAAGCCCATCTATTCCTTCAATATTTGTCTCCATTTTTCTGCACCTTCGAGACAAGTTTTAAGATGAAGCACTTTTTTTATCAGTTATCTGTTTAACAGAAATGTCTCTGAAATGGAAACCTCCTGTTTTTAAAGTAGGGATCAATATTTCTCCATCCTCTCAAATATTGACTTCAGAAGATCAGTATTTCAGGGAGTGATGGCAACAGAATGAGGGCAGGACAGAAAATTTGGCTGTAATTTATGACAGGTTTCCAATTTGGATTTGAAGGCAATGACATGTTGTCATCTGAATCCAGAAAGCATTTCTCAAGATCAGCTTTTTCTACTAGCATTTGTCCACTATTTAAAAAAAAAAAAGATGAGCCTTCACAAAAGATTTTATTTAGACCAAAGGATTCCAATAATGTGTTTTGACCTAGGATATCAATTCAAAAAGCCAAACCTTTTACGCCCAGGGGTTTTCATTCGATGACACATCCATCTCTATTAATGACACAGGTAATAAGAAAAGAAAGCAATGCTATTTTCCTTTTTATCACTGATGCTAGGGGACCGGTTTGGGGACCAAATTCATTGACGACAAAACAACGCCCCCAGGGTCAGGGTTGATGCCCCATCTAACCTTACCTCGGACAAAGAAACCGCTCTGAGCAGTTTTGTGAGTTTCACAGTACTACGAGAAATACTTTTGCACTTACCCTTCTATTTCCAGTAACCCAGAACAACCTGGCAATATCTGATTTTCTAGCACCGATAGGAAGTATTTCAATCTGAAGAGTTAACAGTTCTGTTTAGAGTGGTATCTCTAAATACTGGTCAAATCCTAGGCACAGCCAAATATTCTGTAAATTAGCACGCTTTTCTGTTCTGTTTTCAAGAAATAGGTTGAATTTTCACAGGTTCACATCAGCTGGGGACTTATTCCTGAGTGCCAGAACTCAGTGATGGAAAAGTAGAACAACATGAGTAGCAGGGTACACCCAATGCATTTTACTTTATTTTATTTTATTTTCATTTCTATGATTTCAGACAAAATCACCCTCAAATTCCTTGTTTACTTTTCTGGAACTCATTTGATCTCAGCCTAAAATCAGTGCCTAGTGTTAGAATAAGGGGATGGATCGGGTTGATCTCTGCTTAACCAAAATGAAGCTTACAGGCAAATAAGCACCTAATATTTAGATAATTAAATTAAATGGAATAGATCACTGATCCAAACCAGAGATCCTAAGTTTGGCCTTGGAATCTTCCTGAACGTCAAACTCAGAGGCAAACTAGATGGTGACTCTACTGAGAGTTTGCTTGGTGAGGACTTGGTTAAAGTGACTCAAGCCTTCAAGATTTGGCACTTACAAAAAGCTTATTCTTAGAAAAATGAGTATGTGAACATCATATCATGTGGGTTTCCATATTTATTCTGTCTTTCTGGTTTTCAGATCAAATTTTCTCAGTTTGTAAGTACAAAAGTAGCTTTCCGAGCAGACAGCACCGCAAATTAAACTGAAGAGAAAATCTCTCCTCTCTCATTCTGTTTTATATTCTATGGTTCTTTGAACTGTGCTTCGTAAATTTTTTAAAAAAAGGGCCAGGTACTGAACAAGCATTTTGCTTTCCACCCAGGTGAGAGGTTGACTGAAGAGGAGGTTGATAAGCTAATGGCAGGTCAGGAAGATGCCAATGGCTGTATCAACTATGAAGGTAGGTGTGACCACTCCAGTGTGAGCAGTGCTCACGTGCTTGAAGGCTTGGTTGCAATTATCCTGAGAAAGTGTAAATCTGTGGAAGGTCTGGAGCAGGATGTGTGTTTTTACGAATTTTAGACCAATTCACATTCTATAACTCATCTGATATACCCCATCTGTTGAAGGTTACTTGTATTTTCCAAAGCTGAATGGCCATGGCCCTTTCAGGAGGTGGGGCTGTGTATTCTTTTGTTTGCCTTTTAAAAAAAAATTTTTACATTATTTTTTCTACCTTCTCCCACAGTTCTTTTTCCTTTCAAAAAGAGATACACATCCCTTTTGAGACTTCCTTGCAGAAAATCACTAAATTTTCCTTCAAAAACTCAGCAAACAAATGTTATCCTTAGTATTCTCTTTGGTGTCCCAAGAATCCTACAAGACCTTCCAAAGACCTTCCATTTCATTTCATTGTTATTGTAGAAAGCCAAAATAAA
The DNA here is from genome assembly GCA_008921705.1 of Burhinus oedicnemus. Taxonomy (NCBI): domain Eukaryota; kingdom Metazoa; phylum Chordata; class Aves; order Charadriiformes; family Burhinidae; genus Burhinus; species Burhinus oedicnemus. The sequence continues at coordinate 982,959 of VFFE01007125.1, read as the reverse complement.
AGGATTTGGTCATGAGTACCCAGACCATGGTTCTCTCCTACATCTTGCAAACCTACGTGCTTCAGGCTCTTCAATAAAACCACAATATTCTAGTAGGGGTCATGAACACACGCTTTCATACACAGCTAAGTCCTTCTTAAGGTTAGCTGGTGACTGACCATTGGGTCATCTTGGTGATTTAGCTGGTTTGCCATATTCACTGAGCCTTCTATGAATATTTGGCTTGGTGGTCTCCTTCTATTTTCAAATACCGGTGATCTGAGCTCAGGGAAACATTTCTTACAAGGAGTTTATTGGTAGAAATCTGTAGATTTAGCCAACCCAAATGACTCATGAACTCATGCTGAATTCAGAGACAGTCATAGCATGGGGGGATTATTAGAAAGGAAAAAATATTTCCTTACTGCAAAATGTATTTTTCCTTTTCCGTTTGAATTTCAAAATTATATATAACGAATGCTTTTTTAGACGGAGCAAAATGGAACTCAACCCTTTTTGAAACAAAAGCTTGATTTGACTTTGAAATACCTTGTTTGTTTGTAAACCTGAGTTCACTGGAGAGATACCTGACTTGGTGACCTCCTGTGGATTCTGGAGATTCACTCCAGAGGCATCTTCGGTGCCCCTTGACTTAGTATAAAGGTGCTTGAAAGCTTTGCAAAATGAGGACCCAGAGTTTCTCATGGCTGTATACTTTGGAAAGCCAGTTCCATATGGCAGCCAGGGGTAAGGGATTAAGCAAGCTATGGATTGACTGATGGCTTGTGTTCATTTCCACTGGCTACCTAGACTGCTGGCTACACCGCACTGTATATATATATTACCTTAAGGACTTACAAAGCATTTAACACCTGGTATCTGGAATCTTATTTACAAGGTGTTGTGGTCTTTGTTGCATCAGAGGAACCAATAAGAGTGAATTTAAATAATAACCAAGCTGAGATACCCAGGACCATTATTGAGATCAGTGAAAGGGAATTGATAAATGACCCTTCTCTTTCTCTTGTTTCCAGCTTTTGTGAAACATATCATGGCTAATTGAATGCCAGGTGAGTCTCTTCTGTCCTCCTTGCGTACCCTATTTGTTTGGGTTTGGCATTTGAGATAGGTTTGAAGAATGTGTAAGTGACTCATCAAAGAGAGTGAATATTTTCAGCAGGCTGTGCAAGGAACTAGGACAAGAATGAGTAAAATGTTATCTTCAGCCCATCGAGTGCACAGAAAATAGGTGACCTTTCTGCAATTGTCTGGTAAATCTGGATGCCTTTATTTTAAAAGTCCAACATAATATATCCTAAAAAGATTCGATTTCCAAAGAACAAGTGCTCATTCCTTTATGACTGACTGGAAACTTCAAAGGATACATATTTTTCACATCCACTTACCAGGCCCTGCTCCTAGACTTCTAAAAAGGCAAGGAGATAGAACTAAGCTGACTAGAGAAAGGGTGGGCAAAAAATACAAGGAAAAGTAGGTAAGAAGGAGTAATGAACGCTTTTGTCGCTGAACCTACACGAGGAGGATAATTATTGGCCTTCCATAGATCTGGCTCCCAACAACTCCTTGCAAATGGGTTGGTTTTCCAGGAAAAGACATGAGCTTTGTCCAGCACATCTTCTGGCTTTATTCAGTAGTATTCTCCAAACCACAGTACCATTAAGGGCATCTTTGTCTCGCCATTGCAAATGAGCTGAACTTCATTTCCAGTATTTCCTGGTCATCACTTATTTTGCTATTCCTGGAAAAGGTGCCTGCTGTTTTCAACTGGCATTCACCATTATTTGCCTCTGTTCAGCTCTTGGGGAAGGTTTGACCTGTGAGTTAACCAACTCCATCTATTCTGCAAAGTATCTGACAAACTGGGAAAAGCAGTGGCTCCTTTCAGATTTGTTCTAGTTGGTTTGGTTTTTTTTGGTTTGGTTTGGCTTTTTTGGGTTTTTTTTTTTTTGTTCATTTTGTTTTTCTTCTGCTTTGGTTTATTTTTCTATTTTGCCCTGACCAAGCCCAGTTTTGTTTTGCTTTTGGAGCTAACATTATCCCAGCCCACCGAGACCTTTCTGTTGTGTGGTGACTTTTGATTATGTTCACTGGCACCACAAGGAGGGAATTAAGTAGGAGTCACGTCCAGTTTTTTGGGAGTTTTGTTTCAAGATGTAATTGAACTGACTGTAAACTGGCTAAAAAAGATGACAGGGTTTCTTTTCTTACTACGGTCCAGTTCTCTTTCTTCAAAGCATTTATCTTCTCCCAACATACACTCAGTTTTCCAACACTGGCTCCCAGCTTTTGATTCCAAAGATCCGGACTGGCCCATAGCCATGGTGGGTAATCCCACAGCTAGCATGAACCTTGTTTAGAGATGTTTTTAATCCTTAATCCTATCCTAAAGCTACTGCCATGGGAAATTCTCATTCCGATACCAAAAGTCTTTCTAGTCACCTAAAGCAACGTCAGCCACCGAAGAAGACAAGTGAGCGGTGATAAGCTGAGCTGCCGCACAGGGGCCAGCAAGTGTCTTTGCTTATGATGGGTTTGGAAAGGGAGCTGAGAGCTCCTGACTCACAGACAACCAACGTGCCACTGATTTGCCAATGCGCCATGATGGGCGTCATTCAGGGGTGGCATCTTCCACTCCCCACTGTGTTGCTGTTGGCATGTTTAGGGAAAGACAAATGCAGTCTTTATCCTTGAAAGGGTGGTGGCCCTTTGCCACGGAGCGTATAACAAACAAACCCCAAAACACTGGATGCGAACTCAGTGGGAATCTGGATCTGACTCCAAAAATAAAGTAGTGGCTCGTGTTTCTTGGCCATTCCTGTACGCTGGAGGAAAACTAGAGCTGTCTCCCAGTATAAGAACTGAACTGTGTCTTTCCTTTTCTCTTTCTTTATTTTCTGAGTGGAGTTGTGACTACTCTGTATTGACTTTTCTTACATAAAGCATCTCCGTGGCTTGTCCCCAGGTGCTGCACACTATTTATAACACAGAGTAATCAATTACATCTTCAATTAGTGACTCTTCCACTGGTTTTATTTTTTCAGTCCCCTCTGGTCAAGTGTTCTGCAGGATTATAGCCAGCTAGTCTTCCTTCACAGTAGACACTGCTGTAGAAAACCCTCCTAGATTGGCTACACATCTACTCCTTACACTATTCAGTGGGAAACACATGGGCAGCAGGGCACATGAAGCTTTCCTACCTCGCTGGAAAGCACTATACCCTACTTGTGGGCCAATGACCACTGCAGTGTGGAGCAGGGCTGTGGGATATGTGCAGTGGACTACACGGATGCCCTGCGAAGGCAATGCACGCAACTGTCCCCCTGCCATGTGACTGAATGTGCGATGACTAGAGTCAACCTTATCTCATGGCCTATCTCTCGGGTGCATATTCATTTGCGGGAGCTGATCAAACAGCCCAAAATGCTGGGAAAGAAAGTCTTTGGGAGCAAGTTGGATGTTGTCAGAGTTGTTCAGGTACCTACTTCTCTAACACAAATCTTGTGTTACAAACCCACCCTGTTTAACTTTAAACATATAAGCTCAAGTAGTAGAGCACTACAGCTGGAGGGACAGTCTATAGTGTGTACACAGAGGCTTAATTCAGTGTCCCACATGTAGGTTCATGGTGTTGTTTGACATGTTCCAGGTGTCTCATACATCCGAGGCCTCACAGACGGGATACAGAGCCCATGGCTGACTAGTGCTTTCTGGCAGTTGGCAGCCAGGCAGGGTAATCTAGGACATCTCAAGTAGCTCTAGGTGCCGAGGTGTGGGGCAGTGAATTGAGCCCTGTGGCTTGAACTCATGTGGCTATAGGTGAAATCCTAGAATATGCCATCAGTATTTGACTGGCTGACATAGTCTTCCTCGGCTCCCATCAGATTAGTATGCCTCCAAGTAGGTGTCTACATGAAAGCGGGGTATCTCTGTTTCCAGACCTAAAGAAAGTCCAGTTAGATGGAGCATGCAGAGTGATTCACCCCTTCCAAAGAGGGGACATAGATGCAGTGAGTCCAGCTGCCAATGCTGAAAAGGACAAATCTCCCATGAACACTATGTCATATTTGCCATCTGTATGGGAATGTTCTGAATGCCTTGGGTCTCCCAAATTGCATCAGATGCCTACGGTTCAGGAACAGGGTCCTGCCTGAAATTTAGACGTTGGCTAAGAGAAATGCTCAAATGTTGCTGACAGGAGACTGACTACAGACAATGGATGGATAACAGAAGCAGAAGAAACTGCCTAGTTTTTTCTGGAAAGCTGAGTTTTTAACTTAGCCTCACGTCTGATATGGCTATATTGCCCCCCATGCCTGCTTCCCATGTTTTGTCCATCATTAACATGCTGAGTGTAAGATTGTGGGCTTGGGACTGACTAAGGATATTTTGTCGTGTTGTGTGATTGCTCTTTGATGTCAGTTGGCATCTACATAGTGGAGAGACGCTCAGCTGCAGGCCTCGCTGCCAATAAGCCGAGTACAGATGCATGAGGACGATTGAGGCTGATTCCTGGTGGCATTGTTTGCTTCTTCTTTCTTCCTCTAATGCTTAAAAATAACTTTATTTTTAGGACAAGATAGGCGCTGAGAACCCCAGATGCTGGCCTTGGAATTCAATGTAATGGAATGTCTTGTCATTTTTCAGCCCAGATTCCCATTACAGAGCTACAAAATGTGCTGTTCCTAAAGTTATTTGGATAAATGTTTTTTTGTTTGTTTTGTCTTGTTTCTTCATGGGAATAGGGTGGCCTCTGTGGAGAGTCAATACACTCAGGAAACCGAAGAAACTGGAATCTGAACTATGAATACCTGGGCATTGTCATTTTTTTTCTGATACAGAGTATAAGCAGCAATACAAAATTATTAAGGGAGAGGGGAGAAAAGAGGAGTAATGTTTTCATGACTAGATCAATCAAAAAAAATCTATTTGTCATCTAGCGATATCCTTCCCTCCCCTCTTGCTTCCAAAACAACTGAACCTTTCTCTTTGTGCTTATTGCATTTGTAAAAAAATAGCTTTAAGAGAGTAAGGGAGAAGAGAAATTAAACCAATTATCTCATGGATACAAGGAATATTCTTAATCTTTAGAGAAAGACTGTAAAAGTAGAATGCCCAGTAATCAACAACAAGCACAACCTTGTTCACGTGTTTCTCAGCTTTGGAAAATGCCATCATTAAAGGAAAAAACCAAAGCAAACCAGAAGCGTAGATGTTTGCTAAAATGCATCTCTTCTCCACAAGGTTTACTTCCCATTCCAGCAGTCTGATGTATGAAACAAATAAAATGTTTTTCCCAATGCAAACTGGAAATTGTTCTAATATACATATCTTGGTCCTGTAGCTTTTTGCAGTAAACCATGGGATTCTTTGTCACTTGGTCTCATCATTGTTTCTGTATCTGTGTGAAGGGAGGGGAAAAGGGAAATAAATGGTGTTGGGAAAAACCTCAGTAGAGGCAAAGGAAAGCTGAGAAGCGTGAAAAAGCACGCGGATTAAGCTGGCTTAGTTTCTGGGGAATAAAAATTTAAAAAGTAAAAAAAAAGCTATATCCGTTGGGGGTGGAAAAAAGAGAAGCTAGAGGCTGGTACAGTTTGTTAGGAAATACCAAAAAATCTAAATATGTGACACTCCGTTTAAGAAAGAGGTATTGTTAAAACAGACAACTTGGAAACTCAGTGGAGGGAAAATAATCAGTGGAACATTGTAATACCAGGATACAAACTGCGTAGCAAGGACTGAATAGGTCATCCCTGCAGAGAAGAATTGCTAAGAACGAGAGAACACAAACAATCAAATTACATGAATATAAGAGCTGTAACAAAATGTACCATTGAATAACCATAATAGAAAATCAGCAGTCAGAGAGCTCGATATAGTATCAAGCTGATGGCAATAACAATAAAATGCTAAAGGAAATTCAAAAGGCTGGTGCAGAGGGAGGAGTAGAAAGATGTTAATAATGACGGGAATATCTTATATTCAGCCTGGGCTAACTGTACACAAAGGTGCAAGTACGTGGCAAAAAAAATTGTCACCATGAATCTCTGGTTTTGAAGAAACATCACTCCTGAACAGAGCTGTGCTGCTGATAAGGCCATGATGCTAGCAACTAGGTGTGCTCTAGTGTGCCAGAGATGGACACCAGAGAGAGTCACCGTCTGTGGTCCATCTCCTCCTCAAGGACCCCTTTGTGAGCATCCACTTCCGTTCTCCGTAGTGGCTCCTGTGGTCTCCTACGGCCTAGCTTGTCTTGGAGCAAACACCATTTCATAGGCATCTTGCCTTCGCTGTCTTGTAAATACATATTTCGACCCTAATGATAGCTAATTGCTTTGAATCAAAGGTGTACAGTAGTTGGAAAATGCAGTTGTTTCTCCCTTTCCTGCTGGTGCAACAAATCACTTGGGGCTGTCTCCTGTCTCCTGTGATACTCTTACAAAGGTATCTCTAGTTTAAAGACCCCTTGAGCTCTAAGACTCGTACAGTTGAGGAGCACCGTGAACGCTCAGTACAGAAACACTCTGCTAGCAGGTACCATCTAACTACAACCTCTTTGTCCTCTATCCCCTGTTGTTCCGTCACCAAAAGCCATCTCTAAATTGGGCCATTGGCGTCACACAACGAGTTCTACATGGCCTAGTCTGGGGCCAGACCTGTCAAACTTTCCATCAAAATCAAAGCAGGATTGTTTGTTCTGAATTCTTTTCAGAGAGATTTAGTTACCACGTCGGGTGCAGTTTAGGTGGAGAAATCCTAATCTCTCCAGTGGGCCATCAGCTGCTGTCTTCCTCAACTGCTAAACGCAAAGCCACCACCCTGCCGCTACTCAGACTCCCAGTAAGGAGTCCCCTTGAGGTATTACTTGTAAATCTTGCAGAATATTTCACCGTATATCCCCCAAACAACATCTGTCCTCACCCACAGATGCAGGTGAGCCTTTTGTCCGGGCATATAGGTGTCATTCACCCACTAAAGTGCAGATATCTATAGAGTTGGTGTCTCCATCTGTCCTAGGCTTCCATGCTTATCTCATTGGCACAGATGGTATATGCACCATAAGGATTACACACTATTACTGTTTTTGTTACTGGTTTTGCTGTTGCTGTTACTTAAATCACAGTTGAAACACCCTCATTACATGAATCTAACAGCTGGGACCTAGAATCATAGAATCACCTAGGCTGGAAGAGACCTTTAAGATCATTGAGTCCAACCATCAACCTAACACTGCCAAAACCACCACTAAACCATGTCCCTCAGCACCACGTCTGCCTGGCTTTTAAATACCTCCAGGGATGGCGACTCCACCACTGCCCTGGGCAGCCTGTTCCAACGTTTAATGACCCTTTCCATGAAGAAATTTTTCCTGATGTCCAATCTAAACCTCCCCAGGCACAACTTGAGGCCGTTTCCTTTCGTCCCATTGCTTGTTACTTGGGAGAAGAGACCAATCCCCACATGCTACAACCTCCTTTCAAGTAGTTGTAGAGAGTAATAAGGTCTCTCCTCAGCCTTCTTTTCTTCAGGCTGAACAACCCCAGTTCCCTCAGCCGCTCCTCATAAGATTTGTTCTTTAGGCCCACCACCAGCTTCGTTGCCCTTCTCTGGACACGCTCCAGCACCTCCTGGTGCCACCTTACGTGGGGCTTACAGCTATTTGAGGAAAACTTGAAGGGCTGGTAGTGCTACAAGTGAGCAAGCAAGTCCTTTGATGGAGCAACATGAGAGGCAAAGACCAACAGGCCAAGCACAGCTACCCGAGTTGATGTGCACCAGTCAAGAGTGCAAGGCAGGAGGACAGCCAAAGTGCGGCACACGGGGCAAGCTGAGTAAAACAACAGCTGGTGTTGCACCTCAAGTGCCTTGGCAGCGCTCTTTGAGGAAGGATCCCCAGGTCAGTCCAAGGTGCACAAGCAAAGCTGTGTGTGGGAGAAGGCTGGAACTGTGCCTATTCCCTCCCATGCCTCAGGACGTGCTATCGCTGAATTTTGTTTTCATGAGCACAAGATTCATTCACCAGCAAACTGGAATAAACAAACAATATCTCCCCCTTCCCTTCCCCTTCTCCTCTCCCTTACCCCTAACCCTAAATTAAAAAAAAATAAATAACTAACCTCCTATCTAGAGAATGTTTCTTTAAAAAAAATATGTGGGCAGGAGACGTGCCAAGTTTCTGGAAGGTCTTTTTATAGCAGTAGCATCTGGCTCTTTGGGAGACTCCGTAGGGAGTTTTGTTGGTGACTTTACATCTGCTGTGGTTAAGCTGCTAATGGACCGGCTGTCTGGGCTGCTGCCTGTTCCACTGATTCCTTAGTACCACGCTTTGGTTATTTGAGGAGTTCGAGCCTATTGACTTCTTGCCAGAATTACATAGTACATTCCCGCAGTGACTTGCATTGCGACACCCAGTCATGCAGCAGGGGTTTCAGATGGAGCAAGGATATTCACTGGCATTTCATTACCTTCTTCTTAAACCCACCCAAGCCTGGATTAGAGCAGGGGGTGCAGCGTGGATTTTTTTGATCCGGAAGCCCAAGAGAAAGTGAATACTGTAATGTGTTTTCAGTGATGTCCACAAGCAAATAAACAAATAAATACATCAATAATTTAATCTGGGGGGGTCAATTAAAAATATTTTGCCCCCTAGTGATATGTTCCAGCTCATTTTTTTTTCTTATTCATCACTCTGAAAGCTATTTTTTTACCTCAACTAATTAATTACTGCTTTGGAGGGAAAAATCAAAATGCATCCGTAGTCATCATTGTGAAATGAAACATTTTTACATTTTCAACATTTTCCTCTATGATCAGAATTATTTTTTTTCAGCCAAACCTGTTGTCAAAATTACACCTGATTTCCTCCGTAGTGTCATTCCCCAGAGAATCTGCAGTTTTTTCCCAGAAGTGGTCTCAGGATTAATTTTTCTCAGCTGACTCATTTGATTTTTCATAGCTTTTCCATTTATGCTGAGTTTAATGGGCCCTTAGAAACACTGGTTTTTCCCTCCACTGAGAATAAAAAGATGCAAACAACTGCTTCAGGAATTGGCTTTTTGAACTCAATCCGGTCGCCTAAACAGTGATAGGTTTTGTCATTTGCAATGCTCTAGGCTATTGCCCCAGCTTGCTCGGAAGCATGTATATCTTCTGCAAGTCCTGTTTTGAGTTTTTATGGATGAGATTCATCCTATTCAGCTCGTAAGCTGCACTGATTCGCTCACAGACAGAGGCTGCGGCTTCATAGACCTTGCCTGCGGACTGCTTCACCCCCTCCTTGCCCCACCAGGATAAAGCCTCCCCCAAGCTAAAAGAGGTTTCTTTATCTGATTGTAGCAGCAGTGTTTTTGGAGTGGTGATGCTGTGAAAATACCTGTGAATTCACGTTTACTGGAAGAATTAATATCTGTGTATATGATACTGATCAACTATATATACGAGTGTTTATGCAGAGATGCAACCACGCTGCACAATGTAGACAATGTGAGCTATGAATTCACCAAACGTCTTGTGATACAGTGTAGTTATTTTTTTCCCAGTTTTATTTAACATAGAAAATTCTTTGGATTCCCTAAAGTTTCTTATGTAGCTTACGTCCATCTATCCTTCTTCTCCCGTTTATCTGGTGAAGTTGTTGAAATATGTCAAAAGCCCAGCAGAACAGCAAAATGAATGTTTTCATTTATAAATCCAAAAGTGCCCGTGTTTCTGAACTAGCTGTTCTATGAATTCCTTCACTTTCCGGTAATAAAAGTGCCACAGGAGAGTTATGATGCATGCCAAAGATAAAAGACGGGAGAAATGAAGAAAGTGAAGTATATATGTGTGTAGGTAGACCTATACCGAACTGAAGCAACTGTGTGTCATTGGGGACAGCACTAACATTTGAAGCTGTGCTTCTGTTCCCACCAGGAATAATCAATGGGTGCACAGGAATAAGCACACAAGCACACGGATAACACAGACTCACACAGCATCTCTCAAGATGTGGTTTGACGTTTCTGGAATGAAGTTTCTACTTTGATGATACTGGAGTTTTGGGAGCCTAGTAATGGATTGTAAAAAAACAACAAAACAACCTCAAAACCCGCGGTCGTGCAACACAAAGTACTTCTCCAGTTTAAACTCAGTGTGTGTCTTCAAATCAGCTCAAAACTTCCAAAGAACTTCACTGTGTTTTGGTAGACTTTCGGGCATCACCTTTGTCTACCGCTCTAACTTCATGCTGGCTTGCCAGGAATGCAGTATCAGTAGTGTCTTTCTGTAGCTTCTGTAAAGCAGGTATCGGAGCAGAAATTGGGCGCACACTCTGCCATGCACACCAGACAGAGTGACAGTGTCACAGCTGCACACTCAGGGTTGGTCTGGACGAAAATCTGTGCATGTAAGTTCATGAGCCTCTTCCAGGTGCACGCGTAGACAAACTTAGATGCACAGATACTTAAAAACAGAGACACTGCTTGAAAATCCATTGGCAACCGCCTTTCCAGAAGGCACCTTTTCCTTACGTGATATAACTCTTCCCATTTGTCCTGTATTTCAAAGCTTCTAGCTGCACCGGGATGCACTTGTTCACAGACCAGACCAGACTGTGTCTTAACAGAGACAGATCAAACACCGCTGGAGAATCAGGCAGAAGCAAAAAAGATTCCCATTGTAGAAAAAGTGAAAAACATGTGCTTTTGGACCAGAAGAAGAGGGCGTGTCTGTCATGCAGTACTTTTCAGAGTGAAAGAAACAAAACAGCCTTTGGGTTTCCTGTCCTGATGCAGGCAGACATAGCCTCAGCCCGTCCCCACTCCCACCGGAGTGTGAAAAATCACAACAGTGGTACAGAAGAGGTTTTACCTCAGCCGAGCTGAGCAGCCTGAAAGCTTAGAGAGTGATGCTTCTGCTGATCATTTTATTTTTGAGGAGCTCATTGTCTGATGACGCTCAGTCATGTCTTACTCCCGCCAGACTGCCTGTGTTTTAGCATATCACCCTGTGACAGTGTGCTCCATCCCATCTCCAGGCATCACCTGATCTTTATCTCCTGTAACCCTGCCCAAGTGATAACCAGCCATGGTGGTCGCAATGGGTGCATATAGTCATGATGGCGGTATCCGGGGCTCAACGTGGTTTTGGGGACGCAGATAATAAAACAATAGCCAAGGGCTAACTTGAGCAAGGCTGGTTCTGTGGTCAATATGCAAATATGACTATAGGTCAATCATCTTACCCCCGTAAATAGTGAACAGACCAAGAGTCGTTTGAGAGCTCCACGCCAAGGTCCCCCCTTGAGTAGGGACATCCTCAGAGTTACTTCTTGAGGTTCAGAGATTCCTTGCCACAACATATCCTCGGTCAGTGACTAACAACGTGAACTGTGACATCTTAGCTAAGTGATATAAAGGATTGATTGCGCATATATAATCATTTAGACATAAACCGTTGACCAAGTCTGGGACTAGGACTGGATCCAGCCACACCCAGACTCCTCTCTGAGAAGCAGTTTAAAAAGCCAGGGGGTCCTTTCTGAAACCTTGATTCAACGGGATGGTCTGCCCGACAGCTCTGGCTGACCCTGTCCTCTATGCAGTAAATGACCAAGTGTGCCTTGCCATCTCGAATCTTTTTAAAACACTGTCACAATTACCGTCAAACTTTGTTAAATCCCTGTTTTATATCAACAAATGTAGTGCTGCTTCTCTCTACGAGCATAGTGCACTGCTCCTTCCACAACACATCCACCAAAGAAACCTTTAAAAAAGAAAGAAAGAGAGAAAAAAGCACCCTTTATCCCAGTCAATGGAACTGCAGAAGAAAAACCTTCCAGAGGGTGCTGAACCCATGACAAATACCCCTCCACTGCCATTTGTAAATGCGGCGTGTTGGGAAGTAATGGGAACAAAGACATTTGGAACATGCCAGGATGTTTCAAGAAACCACAAACAGTCACAGAGTAAGTCCATGCAAAGCCAGTCTTTGAGAATCAAGTATTTCTTGAAGGGAAATGTTTTTGAAGTGCTTATGGTGTGCAGAAAACAATATAGTTATCTTTTTGATTGCCCCAGTCCATCTCATGTCTCTGTGCTGTTAGTTAGTGGGATTTATTTATTCTCGTGGGGTACCCAAGCCTGAAATGTCACTGCTGATTTTAATAGTAGTGGGGTCAGTTCACTCTCTTCTCCCAAGGAAGTACGTACAGGCACATTTCTAAAGCATATAAATAGCTTTGGATGCTAAATCCCCCCAAAGACAGTTGCAGCACCAGTGTGCAAGTGAGACAGAAATGATCTTATGAGGACAGGCTGAGAGAGTTGAGGTTGTTCAGCCTGGAGAAGAGAAGGCTCCGGGGAGACCTTAGAGCCCCTTCCAGTCCCTCAAGGGGCTCCAGGAAAGCTGGGGAGGGACTCTGGATCAGGGAGTGGAGCCACAGGACAAGGGGGAACGGTTTTAAACTCAAAAGGGGGAGTGTCCTGGTTTAAGGTAAACCAGAAGCCATTTTCTGTTTTGTAATTTTACTTTGCAGTTAAGCCCCTCCTAACTAACTGAACTTTCTGAAATTAACCACATATTCTGCAGAAACTGTTCACTCTCAGAGTGATAAGATCTGATTAGTTGTAATTTATGCCAAGGAACGGGATGCAGAGAGGCTCTTGCTTACCCTTATTGCTATAACAACCAAGAGCAGCCAACTTTGTTATTTGCCCCATTGAAGGGTTAGAAGTGGAAAAGCGTAGAGGGGTCACACCTGCAGGGAGGAGCAGACAGGACAGGTGACCCAAAACTGACCAACAAGGTATTCCTGTATTTAGGATAGATGTTAGGAAAAAATTCTTTGCTGTGACAGTGGTGAGACACTGGAACAGGTCGCCCAGAGAAGCTATGGATGCCCTGTGCCTGGAGGTGTTCAAGGCCAGGTTGGGCAGGGCTTGGAGCAACCTGGTCTAGTGGGAGGTGTCCCTGCCCATGACAGGATTTGGGAATGAGGCGATCTTTAAGGTCCCTTCCAACCCAAAGCATTCTATGGTTTTATGATTCTATGATCTCACGTAACTCAGACACCTACGTATATGCAGATTGGCACACCCATCACAGTCAGCAAGGAAAGATACTCAGTCCTGTGTCATGATTCAGCTCTTCTATTTTAGACATTAGCAGCAGAATAAAATACCTCATGCTCAGAACTCCACTGAATATGTTATCTGTATCTCAGCTACCAATAAGGAAAGTTGAGGTGGACCACTCTTCTCTAGGTGCTCACGTTTGATTGGGTTTTCACTCTGGTTACCTCAATCTGGAAGGACAGGTCCTTGAAAACATCGTATGTGTTCACCACTTTTGTTTTGTTCTCACCCAGAACATTGTTCCTTTGCTGAGCTGAACGCTTGAAGCTTCAGTTCATATCTGAAACTGCTTGAGATCAGTGTTCACACTGACTTACATTTCTCCAACACTGTAGCGTGATGAGTGGAAATGGACTGAGAGAGAGGACTTCCAAGTAAGTACATTTAGAAGCCAAAATCCAAGTTTTGTCTGTACAGCTAATCTATTGTCTTCATGGAAGAGCAATCCGAAGCAAACTTCTGCCCACATCCAGACTTTGAGTAAATTTTATGAAGATCTCTCCAAGGTCCCAGTTTTATAACCAATGTTCCACAAAAAAAAAAAGACAAAACAAAACCAAACCAAAAAAACAAACGACCCAAACCCAACCAACAAAAAAAAAAAAAACCAAACCCCAAACCCCCAACACCTCCTGGAGGTTTCCAAGATGTTCTACTGACTTTTTGACCTTGTGGATAGAGTACCTGCATGTTTGATATGGTGGAGTTGGGTTTGGTGAGGTGTTTGCAGCAGAGTGGAGACTGGACCTTGCAGGGGTTGTACATGCTCCCAATTTTAAGAGGCAAATTTTATAATAGTGATGTAATTCTTTGCATAAAAGTGGATCTTGGGATAAACTGAGTAGTTCTGGGACAACCCAATGGGATTGAATTCTACCCATCGCCTGTGGATATTTTTGAAGTGTCAGCAGTAATAATACCATATTAATAAACCATCTGCAAGCAAACATATCTTCAAGTCCCTGTCTCACTGAAGCAATCCTACTGTTGGACTATGGAGGTCCCAAAAATTTCCTTTAGGTTGTGTCATTTGGGACACACAGGATGACACAGACACCAAAGGCAGCAGATTGGATTGGAAGGACACGAGGTAACAGAAACACCATGGCAGTGGACTGCTGAGATCTCTGCCTCCGTCAAGTCCTCTTAGAAGATTAGTTTCTTTTCTCTGGTTCGGCAATGTAAAATTCCCCCAGGAGGTCCCAGGAGGGACCCTCTTTTACTGTCCAATAAATGGAGTCTCATACATTTGAAAAATAGCAAGTGGAGAGAGAAGGCCGATGGGTGCAAGTGGGAGACAGCTAGCAAATGCAAAATATTCCATTGATACATTCCAGTATCACAGGCATGGTGAGCAAAGCCCAGAATGAGCAGAGGCACTATTAGTAACTTCTACTCATCATTAATTGCTACTAATTTATAAATCCCTAATAATCATTGTTCTTTCCAAGACTTACAGCCATTGACGGGGACCATGCCGTGCTTGATGCCAGACCAAAACAGAACAAAAAGACAATCCCTTCACTGTGTCATTTACAATCTAGTTTCTTTCAAAATCATTGTTTTCATCAAAATGCATATTTGCGATGTTTGCCTAGTGATTCATGATACCATCAAACACAAAAGTGAGCAACTGACAAAAAATACCATTTTAAGCAGCATTAAAGTGCGCAGGAACTGGATGAAAAATGACAGAGGAAAATTCTTCTTCAAAGTAAAACCCAAATTTCCATGACTTTCTGGGGTCAAATTGTAAATGAAAAGTGGCAGAGTAATTTCACATTTCTGTTTTGGAGAATGGGGATGAATTCTAGCCTGGGAAAAGTTACCAACACGTGCATGAGCCGGAGGGTTTTTTTCTGACGCTTTTCTTTGCACCTCACCTGTAATGCGAATCATTACAGCTGACTCACAGTGTCACGTCCCGCTCAGCAGCAAAGCGTGGGCACGTTGGCTGGGCAAACATTTCATCACCTGAAGAAATGTTGCCACAAAAGGCTGGAAACTGCATCGTCTCCAACCACATGCCCAAAGTCCCTGTTTCGAGACGTTCCCAGAGGACAACTGCCCTGCTCCAAAGCTCTCTGATGCCGTCCTTTAGGGGACATTGACCCTTAGGGACCAGAGCCTGTTGTTTCTGAGTGCCCTGCCGACAGCGGTGGGATCGCTTTCCGTGCTTGCTGCAGGTGATATAACGGAGAATTTTACCCTCCATAACGAGCACGACCACTGAGCTAAAGGGCTGTTTCAAACCACGAGTCGATGCAGTGAACTGTGTTTGTGCTTGTTTCTCCCTTTATAGGTGTCGTTCAAGAGGATGAAAAGGTGTGAGTGTTGGCTGGTGCAGCTCTGCCAGCAGAAGCTGTGAGGGTAATTACACAGACAAGACTTCTTATTTTTTATCGGAGTAGTCTGTGCGCCGTGCTGAAGGTGCCTGATCAAATCTCCCCTGCTATAAGCCCGGTTTAACTGAGAGATGTAACGTTTCTGACGTGACTGAAATCTAGATTAAGTATCAGGCTAGTGAATTTAGGAAATAGCGAGGTCTTTGGCCATGTGCACAGAGGGGATGATGTGTCTGGCATCATGTCTAGATGCTTTTAGCTCTTTACGAGTGCGAATAACAGGACTTTATTCACAGCAGTGTCAATGAAGAGAGCAGCGAGTGCGCGGGGAGAGCAGTGATGTGTACGTAACGATACCTCTGCAGCACCGCAGCCTTAAGTGCGTGTGATACCAGATAGGACCAGTATTAATAAATGCTGATACTAGTGTGATACCCACGTTATGAACTCATAGCTTGGTCCTGTTTCATCAGCTGAGGGTTTTTTTTCTGGGAGGAGAATAACTGGCCACCCAGCTGCAGAGTTTAGAAGGATGCCATGGCTACTCAGGGCGTCGTACGGCACCTGAGACCATGTTGAAGTTCTCTTTATCCTAAAGAAACAGACTATTTCTGTTAAAAGGGCCTCCCCATCCATAGCTAACAATACAGTGCTTACAATAAATGGGTTTGGGAGCCTTGGAGCATCTGCTGTAGGGCACTGACACATACACATCCGAGCCAACTTCCCCTTGCTGCTATTTACAACAGGGGTGATGGATTAAAGTGATTCTTTCCAAGGTCAAAGCTGGAGTCTGTTTCAGAGCCAGAGTAAATACTTAAGGAATACTGACTACTGTCCAGACCCTGTTTTTATGTACACAAGCACTGTAAAAAATGCAATCAGATAAACATTAATAAATAATACAGGAATAACATCAAAATGCCAAATTCTGCTCCAATGCCCAGTTCTCCATAAAAGCAAAGATTTGAAATGTAAAACCTCAGAATATGACTGAAAATATGTGCCACAGGGGACTTGTTTATATTTCTAGCAGAAGTCAAAAATACTGTTTGAAGAAGTTTCAAGGTTAGACTTGGTTCATGGCATACAGATTTGTGGGTGGCAAAGTGTGTGCCCTAGGCTGTGTTGGCAATGTCATGCTGCTCCCAGGCAGAGCTTAAAATACAGCAACCATCTAGAAAGCTAAATAAAGTTCTCTCAGGATGAAAATACAGCCACAATTTATGGGAACACATCAGAATAATTTGAGCCACATGGTGTTGTGTAGAGCAGCTTTGCCTAAGATCACCTCAAAGATCTAATGAGCTGCTCCTGCTCATGAGACCTGCAAGAAAATGGTGCAGGATAAAGAGGGGAATCAAAATCAGAGGATGCTTTGCTCCCAGGAATAATGTCACATGGAACTGGAGATGACATTGCTGCCATCCCCCTGTGGGAGGGATTGTATCAGGTACCTTATCACCCCATGCAGACCTTTCCCACATTAATTTATTGAGGACTTCATTAGCTGGCTGCATTGACTGCCTGCCATCCTGTGATGGCTGAAAAGGAAACGGGATTCCTTGGTGGGCAGTTTGGGGGGATCAGTTTCTAATCACAGCTCAAGCACTAACATCAAACATTTCTTTTCAAGGAACATATCCTTATCTTTTCTAGACGACTCCTTTTTAGTCATTATCAACAAGATGAGATGATGTAGAAACACCTGTTATGGATATCAATACCCACGCATCTTATATTTATCTGAGTTAGACCATAGAATCATAGAATACCAGGTTGGAAGGGACCTCAAGGATCATCTGGTCCAAGCTTTCTTGGCAAAAGCACAGTCTAGACAAGATGGCCCAGCACCCTGTCCAGCTGAATCTTAAAAGTGTCTGATATTGGGGAATCCACCGCTTCCCTGGGGAGATTATTCCAATGGCTGATTGTTCTCGCAGTGAAAAATTATCCTCGTGTCCAGTCGGATTCCAATATAGATACTCACATATATATGACCACATACAGCTTTGCAACCCATTTTGCCTGTGTCCGTGTCAAAGTGCGCCTGTAACTGTGTCTGGTTCCCAACCATGGGTGAAATACATTTGGGAAGGGAGGGGATGTGACAGGTATGTCTGTCCATGTGTATTTTTATGTAGGTACCTGACTCTGGACAGTCATAGCATAGTGGTCTGTGTCTCTCTTTGCGTTTATACGGGCAAGAGTGACAGCCTGTTAATGTCACTGTTAATTACCTGTCATTGTTAATAGCCTGTTAATCATTGATGACACAAAACTGGGAGGGGTGGCTGACACGCGGGAAGGCTGTGCTGCCAGACAGCCGGACCTGGACAGGCTGCCGAGTTGGGCAGAGACCAACCTGATGAAGTTCAACAAGGGCAAGTGTAGGGTCCTGCACCTGGGGAGGAATAACCCCATGCACCAGTACAGGGTAGGGGCTGACCTGCTGGAAAGCAGCTCTGTGGAAAGGGACCTGGGAGTCCTGGTGGACAA
Source organism: Burhinus oedicnemus (assembly GCA_008921705.1). Lineage (NCBI taxonomy): Eukaryota > Metazoa > Chordata > Aves > Charadriiformes > Burhinidae > Burhinus > Burhinus oedicnemus. Next base: position 965,006 of record VFFE01007125.1, on the reverse strand, counting down.
CAGGATGACCATGAGGCAGTAATGTGCCCTTGTGGCCAAGAAGGCCAGTGGTATCCTGGGGTGCACTAAAAAGAGTGTGGCCAGCACGTTGAGGAAGGTCATCCTCCCCCTCTACTCTGTCCTGGTGAGGCCACATGTGCAGTACCCTGTCCAGTTCTGGGCTTCCCTGTTCAAGAAAGACAGAGAACTACTGCAGAGAGTCCAGTGGAGGCTACGAAGATGATCAAGGGACTGGAGCACCTCTCTGATGAGGAAAGGCTGAGACACCTGGGGCTGTTTAGCCTGGAGAAGAGAAGACTGAGAGGGGATCTCATCAATGCTTATCAATATCTAAAGGGTGGGTGTCAAGAGGATGGGACCAGACTCTTTTCAGTGGTGCCCAGCAACAGGACAAGGGGCAACAGACACAAACTGGGACACAGAAAACTCCATCTGAACATGAGGAAAAAGTTCTTTCCTTTGAGGGTGGCAGAGGACTGGGACAGGCTGCCCAGAGAGGTTGTGGAGCCTCCTTCTCTGGAGATGTTCAAAAACCCACCTGGATGCATTCCTGTCCAACCTGCACTAGGTGAACCTGCTTTGGCAGGGGGGGTTGGACTAGATGATCTCCAGAGGTCACTTCCAACCCCTACCATTCTGTGATTCTGTGCAATGTGTGGCATAGTCATGCTTCCAGGGTAAGGTTGGTGAGAGACAGTAGAGCCAGCACAGGTATATGATGCCCAAGATACATCCTGAGCAAGATGTTCTGTCTGAAACACATTGTGGTAGATCAGGTTATAGGAAGCATTCAGCCCAGTCATGGTGCTTAGCAGAGACCACTTTTCCCATTCCACAGACACTGGGTCTGGTCCTGCACTGGCCGAGCTATAATGAAGGATGAAACGCTGCCTCCAATGTAAAAGGGAAATTTCAGGCCTCCCTCCTGCCAAAGAAGAGGTGTGCAGTGGAAAAGGGGGAGCTGGGTGTCCAGGATGTCTGCGTGTTTAAGGTTGGAAAACTCTTTAAAACGAAATGGTAGAAATAACTTGCCTTTAATCCATAAGAGCACATCTGTTCCAGAAACTGCTCTGGGGAAACAGTGCTCTGGAGGCTTCACAGGGAGGTGGGCTGCTGGGCAGGGAGCCTGAGACTATCTTTTTCTCCATTCTCTTCACTTTTGCTGACTACAACAAGAACCAATATCCCGGGTGAACCTCAAGTCCAACACAGATACTCTATAAACTAACAAAACCTCAGAAAGACAGGAAGCGTCTAGAGACAGGGCAGCATAGCCAAAGACAACAGCTCCTGAAGATACCCAAAAAAGCTCCACCGCCCCCTCTCCAGTGCCACCATTAAAGATATGTTGGCTCTATTTTGGCTGGGTTTTTTTGCAAGAGGGCAAGATGCTCAGCCTGTCCCCAGCCTGCCTGGATGTTGCATAAACAAAAGACAGACCCTTTCTTCTCCCTCCCTCCACTCCCCAAGGGGTGACCTCTCTCACAAACCCCTCCATGAGAAAAACAAACAAACAAAAAAGTTAAAAAAAAAAAAGAAAATAAAAGGATGTGGGGATATGACCAGACAGACAAGCACAAAGTTTCCCCAAGGATGGGCAAATGTTTCAGACTTGGAGGGACTTCTTGCAAGCCTAGCCTTACCTCTGGCCTTCTTTTTTAGCCAGGAACTATTCCCCAGCCACAAAATCATCTGAAAGTCCCCACTGTGCAGGGCTCCAGTGGCATAAACACACACACACGAATTTATGTTTTAGCTCCTACAGACAAGGCTTTACTCCTGGCTTGCCAAATAATTGTACGGGCTTGCCAGTCATGTCCACAGTACCCAAAACACGCATGGCAGGCTCGTCTCTCACCTTTCCCACAGCCAGACTTTTACACCCTTGTGGCCCTTTCTCCTTCTCCATCGTTTCCAAGCAGGAGGTACAGAGGGCTGGGCTGGTGGAGCTCAAGGGCTTCAAAGAAACCAGTTACATGCTGGTAAACACCATCTCCTCAGAGCCCTTCGTGAAGGTTGAGCTCCAGTATAAGGCCTTACACTGGGGCATCCTTTCCTCCAGGCAGTCTCATGCATCAAGGGAGAAGGTATCTGAGGGATCTGTGGAGTACAGAGAACATCTTCCCTTGGGCATGACACTGAGTCTGCCTGTGCCATAGTTTGTCACTAAAGGATGGAAAATAGGAGTTTTTACCTCAATTAAATGAAAAGTAGTTTGAGGCAGGGCTATTTCTTGTGCTTAAGGCTGATCCAAATACAGGAACAAAAGCGGAAATTCCTGCTACTGAACTGACAGTGGTTCAGCTCAGGAGACGATTTCCCACTGTTTTCTTTCCTTTCTTTTATTTTTGCCCCCCCTGCAGAGACCTCTGACATTGCCAATATCCAGGCTTCCTCCTGTTTCCTTCTCATGGTACATTTTCTTTTTAGGGCTCTTGACTTGAGGTTATAGGAATCCTGAATTTCACACAGGAATTTAGTTGAGAGGGATATTTTTTGAGTTCTGCATGTGGACAGAGGGAGTATTTGTATTAGAGACTCATTTGAATCAAATATGAACTGAGTAGTTACCTGGAATGGGGTCAGGAATCAGTTGCCATAAGAGTCCCTTCCTACCTATGAAGCCTTCTGAAGGTTTCATTTCCCTGATATAAATAAAAATCCAAATATATGCAATTATTGACTTAGCTGAGAGTGTAAATTGGTACTATTGAAAGTGGTGATTTCTTACCGGCTTTCTCGAAGGGCATCTATTGATGACAGTCTGAGGGGAACTGGCACCACTGTGTGCCGCTGAAAGCCAGTTTGTATTCATGTCCTCCCTTGCCATGTTCTTTTCAGGTGTGCTCATCTCTGAGTTTCTCTAGGATGTGGGTTGATTTAGGGGCCTTGACAATTTTTCTACGATTCCTGATTATCTTCCTCTGTACAATGAAAGTCACGGAGAGGGATTGTAATCAGCACCTTGCAGACAATTGGCTGAACTACAGAGACGTAATGAGGTCTCGCTGAGGTACTGTCTGCCTGCCACGTAGACGGGAATGAACGTCCTCTCATACAAAGGTGGCAATTTCTGAGAATAATATCCTTTAATGCTCTGCAGATTTCATTTCTCACATCTGTTACAGGATGGAAAAGCACAGAATAAGTGTCCTTGGACAGAATCCTGTAGGACAGCAGTATATAATAGCTGCCATGAAGTATTTGCTATGGGATTTATGTGACTAACAGTCAACATTTCCACCCGAGCTAGATAGTCTGAATTCTTTTTATTGTCATAAGAGATGTGTTCAATACATTTTATAAACTGGAGTGTGGTTCTTCTCATCCTAAAGTTTGTGCTGAAAGTAACTCAGATCAGTTATTCCCTAAAATCTCTGCTGACTGTAAGGAGGGAGAAGGGAGACTGTCCCAGCTGTACGTGTTGACACCACAGACACTAGGGCTCCGTTCACCATCTGCAGCTACTTAAGAGCTTAACGTGGGCATATTTTTCCCCAAAAAAACAGGTGGGTTTGGCAGCTGGTGTAGGTCTGTGTTGCAGAAAGCCACAGGTAGCAGCCAGAAGAAGTCATTTACAGCTAACTCATGTTGACCTCTTAGATCTCTTTCCCCCTCATTTTTGGTGGTGCTGCCCACTGGGCCGCATCCCTGGTATGACTTAAGATGATGAGGGCAGCAGGGGGAATGGGACTCTGTCCTGCTGCTGCTGCAGCACGTTGTCACGGCTTCTCTTGGCTCTGTGACCCCACGAGCTAGGCAGAGCAATGTGGCTGTGTGTAAGCCACCAAACAGGTTTGCTGAACCTCTCCTAACTGCTGGGACCTTTCCACAGCCCACGGCCACCCAGCGCTCACCTACTTGACCTGTGAAAAACCTCTGCATCCGAGCATGCCAGTACTTTCTCAGTCACTCTTGGCTTCCCTCCAAAACCAACTCTCCTATTTTACTCTGCTTTTTTTAAGCACTAACCATAGCCTAAAATTATTTTACATGCACACCCATATACATCACACTAATATACATATTTTCAGTACATTCTGCAAAAAGGTAAATTTGTCAATAGGAAGAAAGCTCTTCAGACATGTGTAAGACTGGGAGATGAACAAATCCTTCATTATTTAACTCTAAATGAAATAACCAGCCATTTCATAAAGGGGAATTCAAATGTACAGTGTGCTGCTTTGGTAGAGTTCACCTCCTTTCTTCATCGAGCTTTTCTGCTTTTGATAGAAGTCGTTGAGTGGGAAAGCACGTAAGGGAAAGAGGTTGGCAGGCATGAATATTTGAGTGCTTATTTGAGAGCCCATTTAAAGGTGCCATGCAATTGGCTTATCTGTGTATTTATGTGCCAGCTCCCAGACTTTTCAGTTTGCCATGGCACTGCAGGATGACATTATGTGTAGACATTTTCATAACTTCTAGAGGAGGCTAGAACATTCGTTGCAGCAACGCACTGAGATACTCAGTACTGAAATACTCAGTACTGAAATACTCAGTGATTCCCCAACATGAGAAGCGTTTATAGACGGCTGGGATAATATCACTGAGGTTTTAAATAATTAACTTTAGACAGTTAAAAATGATCTGCTTAAAACGGATCCATCTTACCCTAAAAGATACCCAGATACAGTTCAGGAGGCTGGAGGGATCTGTAGCAAAGAAGGAAGGCTTTTTATCTCAGGCATCTAGAGGTCAAGTACATCTCAGGCCTAGGTTTTCTTGTATTTTCTGGAAAAAAATGATAGTATGTGGGACATGTATCTATCAAGTGAAAGAAGGAGTGATGATTTGCTTTTATTTTGCATTAAAATTTAGACTGTATTTAGAATACTGTACCCAGGTTTTGGCCCAAGTTACAGCAAAAACATTGACATACTGGAGCAAGTTCAGTGGAGGGCCACCAAGATTGTTGGGAGCTGGAGCAGTTGTCCTGTGAGGAGAGGCTGAGGGAACAGGGTTTGTGCAGCCTGGAGCAGACAGGGCTTTGTGGGGAGCGAATAGCAGCCTGCTGGTACCTATGAGTAGCTTGTCAAGAAGACAGAGCCAGGTTTTGCAGAGTTGTGGTGGATTGACCATGGCTGGCCACCGGGTGCCCACCAAGCCCTCTATCACTGCCCCTTCTCAACAGGACAGGGGGAGAAGGTGTGACAGAAAACTCATGGGTCAGGATAAAGGCAATTTAACAAAGAAAAGCAAAGGCCGTGCGCAGAAGCAAAGGAAGACAAAAAATATTTACTCTTTACTTCCCATCAGCAGGCAATGTCCAACTACTTTCTGGGTAGCAAGGTCTCGCTTCAGAAGGCTTGAATAGTATCTTCTGGGGTATGCTGAGCCCTTTCCCTTGGCCTTCCCCCATGTGACCTCCCCTTGCTGTGGTCCCTTAACCTTTGAATGGCTAGGACACTCAAGCCTCTTTATAGGTAGCTCCTTCTAAAAGAGGTCTTCTCCACCTCTGCCATCAGCTCTGGTTTAAGGTCTGCGGTACTGACATCTGCAGAGGGGTGTATTTGTGGAGAAAAGGTATACTTTGGAATTCACAGCTTCAGGAGTTAGACAGCGGGGAGGATAAGGGGAAATGCCATATGGATTTCTCGTGGTTTGTTAATTTAGTATTTTACAAAATACTTTCCCTTACTCTGACATCATGGTTGGAGGACCAGGGAAAAAAAAAAAAGAAAAAAAAAAAAGAAAACCTCACAGTTATATATTTACCCTCAAACCACTAAATTCAGGCACGAAAGTATATTAAGCCATTTCAATGCACACAGGAAAGTTATTGTCGAGCAAAATTATTCCTTGGTTTTACTACTGTAATATAGGGGCATGTGTTAGAGTTTAGAGACTCCCTAAAGAGCAGCTGTTGGCCTGTGGCAATTTAATTAAGACTGTAGTTATGGCTAGCTGATTATATTTCTAAATCTGTCTTTGGCTCTCTTTCCTTGTATCTTTGATCTTGTAGGCCTGATTCAAGGGCCATCCCAGCCAGGGCAAATCCACCTTAGAGACTGATGAGGTTTGGATGAGTCTTGGACAGTACAAAGGTTACAGTCAAACATGTTCTTAGTTTTATACCCCATCCTTGCAATGGGTGGGAATGAAGCTAAAATAACAACAGAACTTTCCATTCCCCAGGGAAAGAAGCTGGTAGAGATTTTCCTAAGAGTGTGTGCATCACGTGGGATATATACTGCTGTAGCAGTGATCCCCAAAAAGTCAGACGTCTAAATTAGAGCCAGCACTAAGAGTCTGGATACCCCAATGTTACCCTGTAGTCAATGGAGAGAGACAGGTTTTTTTCAGAGTGATTTAGAGGAAGGATCCAATTCATTGTTCTGAGTTGCCCTCACAAGGGAATCTTCTTTCATTAATTGTAGAGGGGGCTCAGAAAGATTAGCTTCCTAACACAGGTACTTGTCTTAGAGCCAGATCCACATCTAGACATCCACATGTAGGTGTCCACCTGTGAATATCTGTGCACTGGGTGTCCTACCTCCCACCACAGTCAAGAGAGAGCCATGACTCCATTTGACTTCCTCAACATAGATATGTGATGCTATTTGAGATCCTCTAGGCTAAGTATCCTGCCTCCCAAAGGACCAATGACAAGGACCAAGGGAAAATTTCAGGTAACTTGAGGTGCCTGAAATGGCACTGGGAGTCTATGTTTTGGCAAATTATATTAGCCCCAGATGTACCTAAACCATGAAGATAAATGGGATACCCCATTCATATGAACACATTGCATACAGATAGTTGAATTCAGATGTCTGAATCTGCCAGGTGAATGTCACCCCTAGGGTCAGGAATTGTCAATACGCCCCTCTAGCCCCTGGACCTGCCAAGGTTCCAATCTCGCCCCAGAATATCATCTGTTGCCTAAGAGTGAGAAGGAAGAGAACTCGTTTGTATATCTACTGGTGATTCAAGCCACGATTTACCTGAGAAGACAATGGAGCAGCATGATCCTGAGCCTCCTTGATGCTTTTACTGAATGCTGATGGGTTATCAGTCATCAGCATAAGGAGTTCCTGCGGTGACTCTCAAACTAGAACCTTGGTACAGTGCAGAGCTCTGAGGAGAGCTTTCTCTCTCTCTGATCTGCATCCCAAAACACTGCAGTTACATTATCTCAGAATTATTTGCACACTAATAGGTCTGAATGTCATAAAACCAGATAGGGCTTCTAGCACGAGACCCAGGACATCACCTCATTTTCTTAAAGCAGTTTTCCTTAGGCTGTACTGACTCTATCCCGGTTGACTCTAATCTGCAGTGGAGACATCAGCAATTGTGAAAATGAAGGCACTCTGCCCATATCCAATTCCATTGCAGAGCACAAGCCCTTCTCAGCAGCTGGTAGGATGTCCTGTGCTGCAGCTGGGAAGTCAGCACTGTTGTCCTAGAGCAAGTTTAAGATGGATGGAAGAAGAGAAGGAATGGTGTATTTATATGACGGCAACTGACATTTTTGGAGAGCAGCTCAGTTTGAGACTTTGCTGACAACCCAGAGTGAGAATATGCACATTTTAGGTTCAATTTCTTGTCTTCTCTATTGCATCATATCTCTTCAGTTCTCACATCTATTAAAACCACAGATGTTAAATAGGAAATAAGTCACAACAGCATCTCATTGCTTGTAGGCAGTGGTTGGCTGGGTGGTTAATGCCTTAACTAATCCTTAATGCAAGAACTTTACTAAACTTGTGCAAGACCTGAGTCTCATCAAGGCAGAAAAATCAATCCCGCTTTTAATAGCTGACCCATTGCTATGCTTTTTAATAGCTGATCCATTGCTATGCTTTTTAATAGCAAAGAGGTCAGGAAATGGAGACGAGGCAGCAAATAAACTATTTGGCGCACCGTTCTTTATAAAGGACTTGAGAAAATATAGGTCAGCATGCCAAAATCAGCAACAGAGGAAAGTTTTATACAGTGGTCCCTATTAAAACCTCTACAAATGCCTTTGCAATTACCCTGGCCTCACTGTTTCCCAGGTATTCCTGAGGCTAAACGTGTATTTGATACTAATTGCGGGGAATATCATAAGGAAGGTTAATTGCTAACCTCAAAATTGTAGACAACCACATGAACTTGTCCATAAAGGAGATAATCAACAGTTATGTGGGACATATTGGTCAGGCTGTGAGCAGTAATCCCAATTCAGACCACTCACCTCAATACCAAAGGTAAAATTAGGCACCTGTCACAATATCTTAGATTTTGGGTAGAGATTCATGGGTTTATCTCAAGATGCCTTTCCCTGACTCTAATCCCTGCATAACCAACAGAGGAAAACCATGGTGAGACATAAGACACTTACAAAACTGGATTGCACACGACCCTTTCTCTGACTGGGAATGAGAATCTGTTGCCAATGACCTGAGTACAACTTTTTGTGCTTGGGGTGTACAATTCAGCTTCAAAACCTTGGCCAAACCGCAACTGAGAGGCTCCAGTACTCTACATTTGACACCTGACTTTACCAGAAAATTCATTTCTCATGCTGGATACGGCATTTCCCTTGGCCTTTCCTCTCCATCTGCAAAACGCAGGCTACAAAAATTGCTTCATCTACTCAGGAATAACTCACCTATCTGGTCTCAGAAATCTAATTATATGTTAGGTTACTAAAGTTATTCCACTAGATCTCCAGTTTCAAAGTCAGATGATCATGGGTTTCCCACTGGTCTTCCGTCGCATCTATCAGCCCTGCACAGATGTCTTGGGTATGTAAAAGTGCCTCAGGTGGCACTAGACACAGATTTTTAGGCACTCCAATTGTTCCAGTGGTGTCTGTTATTAAATAAAGATGTGTGCAACACACAATGGATCTTGAACTCAGGGTCTTTTGAGAAAGTCATCACAAAGAAGCATATCTATTGCTATTTTGGGGGGAAAAAAGGGTTCAAATGGTAAATAAGCAAGGACAGGAATATACCGATTTTCTGAGATATAGTAAAGTGGTTGTTATAAAAGTTTCAGGAATCAACTGTTCTCTGAGCCCAGTGGGTGAAGGAAAAAAAAAGTTATTGGCTTTCTTACAGTAAAAGATAGCTTTGGTATTAAATATTAAGATTTAGGTAAGCAGTAGTGCAAAATATTTAAAGATGTTATGGATTTCCTTCTGGGGAAATTACCAGAAACTTGTCAGGGAGATATCAGGGAAAGCACGAATATCCTGAGTGAATGCAGTGCAGTGAGTTGGATGAGGTTCTTTCTACTCACGCATTGCTGGAACCTCTTCAAATACCCTAGGGATGCTCAAATGACATTTTCGTACGAAAGTCCAGCTTATTTTATTGCCGTTCCATAAAGGCTCCAGCTCTCTATTTTTCTGTTGTCACAGGTGCTGATCTGTGCAAGTCCTTTTGGTTAACGGCCTGTATTTGAGTAACTGGCTACGAAGGTTTGTAACTGCAGCTCAAAAAGCTCTTACAAGTGACATTGGGCAACAATCTTGGAAAGGGAGATAAATCTTACAGAATTTGGAAGTTTAATGGATATTGCAGATTTAACTCAATGTTTAAACACTAGTTTTTAGTTAATTTCAATTGTTCTAGGGTTTCTGAGACATCCCAGCTGGATTGGCAGATATGACACAGGACCTACAGGAGAGCTGTGTCTTTCTCAAAACTGCAGCTGGAGGTCAGGCGAGACAACCTAAGGCATTGTCAGTTGAAAGAAACACCTTATGTTTAGGGAATTGAATTACTCCTTCAGGCAGGAGTTCAACTTAAAAATTTAGACATATAACTATAGGTGCCCACATATCGGGAGCAACCAGTGCCCCAGGTGTGGAAACTCCCATCGTAGTCTACGGAAATTTTGAGCTCAGTTCAACCATCAATATACAGAAGCCTCATTTGAGATGCTCAACAGGATGCCGTCTGGTGCCTCTCTGCCAGGCGGGTGTCTCCCAGGCCCTGCGCTATGTTCATGGCTCCTGCGTGGATGTCTTGGATACCAAAAGGCATCTCAGATGGCAGTAATTGCTTAGATTTAAGCAACTAAACTGCGTTCCTCCTAGCTTCTCAGATGAACTGTGCCCTAAATTTCACTGAGCGCACTGACTGTTTTTCCACTAATTGAAATGGGAGCTTAACCAACCATTTCACGGACAGACACTTGCGTATTTTCACATAAAACTTGAGTTTGAATCTGCAAGCTGAAACGACTCTGAGTTCTGCATAACTCAGTCAATCATTTGGTGTATGTGGTTAACATTTCTCAGTTCTGCAGCATCCCACAGGGACATACTTTTACACTGTACCGCCCTGAATTTGGGTAAATTGCCTTCACTTCAGCAATTTCATGGCACTAATATAGACACCAGCGGAGTCTCTCAGGTGACATTTTTTTTCGGAGCTGGGACAGGTTAAGAGCATGCCTGCCTTTTACCATGGATCAGTGACAAAGGACATGTTGCTAAAGTGTAACTTGATTAAAAACCTGAGTGCTTGCGGTCATACGAATGTGCTCAGGAATCTTTCTCAGTGCATCGCTTGGTTCCCCCCTGCTGCAAACTTAAAGCCTGAGCTACCACGTCACGCAAATTCAGCACAATACTTCAGCACTTGTTTTTACGCACGTGATGAAGCAAAAACCCTGTGCCCCTACTCACAGCTGAGTGAGTTTTATGTTCTCTACCAGTATTTTTTTTTCCACATTTTGCTTCTTCATTTTTTCTAGTGGAAAATAACTCTAAAAGTGCCTTTAGAGCAAGCAACATCAATTAAAATAACCCTTGTTTCCAAGACTATAACTTGAGAGCCTTGAGGTTGCAGCTAGAGCGCAGAAAAACGACATGTTTTTTTATTTCTTTTTTTAATAGGCGCAAATTACAGGGTGATTCAGTAACAGCTAAACTCAAAGTTGTTTCATCTTTAACAGGGGCCATTAAAAGCAATGTTCAAAAACAAAGGACATCATCCAGTTATGAAAGTTAATGGAGCAGAACGTTCATTTCAGTTTTCCTCCTGTCTGATCCGGGAATGCTTGTTTGTAGAGTCTTGTGTTTTAATGCAGAACAGGTGCTGGATGGAGAAATTCAGGAACAAATTGACTAGACAGGCAGTTTGTCAAGATCCAAAATAGACCATCAAAGGCGGAGGTGGAAGAGAGCAGGTTGCAAACCGCCCATCATCCTGGGGAAGATTAATGCTATTGTTCACGTCTGATTGAGAGACTGTATTTATGTTTTCCTGAGCAGAGTCTGAGGTTTTTAACCTACTGGTTTTAAACCAGTTTTGGACATGACTGTCACTCACCAGATTAATGTGTTTTTTCTCCTTACAAACAACTTAAAAAATGAAAATGTTCTTCTTTCAAAAGGGAGTATTTCAGCATTTTGTATTCCTGTCCTTCTTTATTTCTTCTTTTGATCTCAAGCAAAAATGTAGTCTTTCTTTCCCATTTGTTTTGCCTTTTTCCATTTTTTTATCCTCTGAATGCTTCCAGAGGCAGCAAAAGAAACTAGCAAAAGCTGGGAAAAGAAAAACTGCGAAATATATCGACAGTAAAAAAATTATTTCAGAGTATTAAGAAGTTTTATTGCGTTCAATAAAAAGTTTGGTAAGTTCCTTTAATAGCCAGAAGATGGACTGCGGTGCTAGGAAAATAACTACATTTTAAAAATCCAACCAATAAAACAAACAAAACAATCTTGGAAGATTATCTGTAGCTTTCCACTGCCTTTATCAATGCTTCCCTGGGAGTCAATGCTACTGGTGCAACGTCATAGGAACATTGATTATTTTGTCACCATTTGCAATGTAATTGCACACAATTTGGAAAAGGTCGAGGCTGAAGTGCGTATCCTGGCACGTGTTTCCGAATCTAAGTACCCCACGCCAATTAATATTTTGACAGAAGCACTGTAGAAGTTTGAGCACAAGTGACAAATCCATGGGTAACCCATGGTAAGTGTAAGGTACAGGTCCTAATGTGCTTCTTTAATCTGATTTGATTATAATCTTAGAAGGAAACCATAGTTTCAGTGATAACCATTTACGCCCTGAAATCTGGCTTTCCTTAACTCGCCCTTCCATGTGTAAGTCACCGTGATGACTATTCTAAAAGCTCAAAGAAGGAGTTTGCAGCAGTGTTCACTGGAAACCCTGGGACTTTTTTGTTTTAACTTGGAAAATTTTTTCCCTCTCCTACTCTGCCCTTGCCTAGACGTTTCTTTCCCTACCTGGCACACTGTCCTTCCACCTTTCTGCACCATTACTGGTGATTTTCACCTCCCAGATACCAAACCTCACACTTCTGTGCCAATTAACAGGAAGCTCCTATTATCTTCTGTTCTCAACCACCCAAATCATCAAGCTCTTTGATATGCTAAGCCATGATATTTTATAGTTATCACACCTTCTTTAAAACCAAAGGAAAATAGAAGGGTGGGATGTTACTTTACGGTGAGTTTTGGTTGTTCTGTGAGATAAATTACTAATATGACACCATATGTCTTCTCAAGAGACACAAGCTGAAAGGTCTTGACTTATTTGGCACTGAACACTTCCCACATCTGTCAGGGATCTGGGCACTACGACCCACCATGCTCCGTGCTGTCCCATGCTGCTCTGTCAGCATCCCTACTGATTTTGATTAACAAAGGCGATGAGGATTTCGCTTCTCACAACAGGTTGGTAGCGGACATAAGTCATTACAGTTCCGCTGAGGACAAAACAGCTTTTGCCAGTTTCCACACTAGCAGACAATTTTCCCTTACCATAGACTCAAACAGAATGTATTACTCGGGGGGTGTGTCTTCTCCCCCCCCTTCCTGGTTTAATTGTATGTTAGTTTTACACTCACCAGCTACACCAACCTGACCTCATTAACCTGTGCTTTTTTTTACCCTTCTTAAACTTTTTCCCAATCATTGGAGCTCTCTGTCTCATCGTGTAGACTTAACGACACTAATATGGTAAAACAATTTCAGTGTTTCACTTCAGAGCTTTTGCCAAGGGGTTGAACTGATTCTATTTTATGCTGTGGGTCATTTTGCCAGGGATTAAGCTATTTTCCGCGTCCACTGGGGACAGAACAAAAGGTCCTGGACTGAAATTGCAGCTAGGAAGATTTAGTTTGTGTATCATGATAAACATCCTAATAGGAAGGATAATAAAGTACTAAAAGTGATTGATTTGGGATGAAATGGAACCTCCAGCTTTGGAAGTATTTAAGAAAAAACGACATACATCTTTTACGCACATCCAGATAGTCCAGTTCTCCAGGAAAAAGAAACACAGAGCCATTCTACTTTTTAAAGCCTGAGATAAAGAATACAAAACTTTGATTAAAAAAACAAAAACTGCAAATAAAAAAACCAAAAAACTCATCCAAAACAAAAAAAACCACCCCAGAATACTTATGCCAAACTTTAGGTTTCTTTAAAACTGAGAATGACTTCATAGTATCATAGAATCGTAGAACACCAGGTTGGAAGGGACCTCAAGGATCATCTGGTCCAACCTTTCTTGGCAAAAGCACGGTCTAGACAAGATGATTGGCACATCTAACATTTGTATGAGGAAGCAGTCCTCCACACATTCCAGGAACTTGATGGATGACATGTGAGCTGCTGTATTGTTCTTCCAACAAATGTCTGTGTAGTTGCAGTCACCTATAAGAACCAGGTTCTGTTGATCCAAAGCTTGCTTAAGTGTCCCAAATATTGCTTTATTGGCCCTATTGTCTTGGTTTGGAGGTTGGTAGCAGATGCCTACTGTAAGATCCCCCTTGGAGATGACCCTTCTGATCTTGACCCAGAGGTACTCAATAGAGCTTCCACAATCGCCATGGTTGACTTCTGGAAAGACACAGGATTAATCTAAATACAGCACCGACAGATACTTGATTGTGAATCTATTGTATTAAAACTGGCCATTTCTTTCAAGATTTCATTTCTTTCAAGACACTCTTTATAATGTAGAAGTAGCCTAAAAGTGAGACATTTACACCTGAGATAATCTTCTACAGACCCCTCACAATCGATGGAGAAAAGCAGCCCTCTCCAGAGCACGGCTTATCTTACTTAGCTGCCTCTCTCAAATGAGGTGGTTTATTCTCCGAACTTCCCATTTCTCTATATACACTATGAAAGGAAACTTGGGACAACAGCTGAAAGATTTTGGTGTAAATTATCGAATATTGATGATTATCATTGTCTCTTCCTGGGTTTTGAAATATATTTAGCAGCAAATGCAAGTCACTGAAAATATTTTCTTCAGGCTGAGGACAATCCATACCTTTTGATTTGTAGGTCTCAGCAAAAAGTCTAAGTGAGGGACAAGTGGAGGATGTCCTGGGAACCAGTATGTATTTTATCTGAACGCAGCTGGATTGGATTAGGTACCTACATTCAGGAGATGTTTCCTAGCTGTAAATCTTGTACTGAAGGAGGCTTTTTCCACCCGCCTAAACGTTGATGTTTCAGCCCTTTTGAGGACTCGAATTGGCACTGGCTCTCAATGTTTCTGATGATTTACCTTAGCTGGACGTTCAGTGAGCCAGCTCTGCTCATCCTTTTTTGGATTAATTTACTCTGCCTGTAAAAGAAACCTGGCGTTCAGATCCAAGGATACGTACAGGCTCACTAAACTTCAGAGGTTTTTGCATCATTAGGACCAAGAGGGAATTCAGTATGTTCTTGCTCTGACATTTGGGCACTTGTTCCTTCTTCGTATATCTTTCTGTATCGAAGTCATGGCGTGGCTACGCCCCAGATTCAGCCAAAGCTCATTAAAACCAAGAGGATAATCTCTGCTTAAACCTGAGCAAGTGCTCAAGTGCTCTGTGGGTTGGGACCTTGCGATACGCAATGTGACGCTGGGAGCTAAACTATCAGTTACGGAATGGCAACAAGTCACTGTATTGTACCAGCCGTAAGAGGAATCACAGTTTACGATACCAAAGCTTCTCAAACGTTTTCAGATGCACCAGAAACTCCTGAAGGAATAAATCCTTTAAATACATCACCCATGTGACTGGAGATTTAAGAGTGTTACTGATCAGACAGCACAAAAGACATGCAGAAAAGTTGAGTTTGACAAGTTGTTTTTCACTCAAGTCCTTTACAAAAATGTGTAAATACTGGAATACTATGAAAAATACCCTGATGGAATCAGGAAAAAGGAAGTATTCTCCAGGACTCCTGCTTGGCTGGTCGTTGTACTGTAGCTGGTAACTAACTTGGACTATTCTTGTGGAGTTAGGTTTTATTTTTGCTGAAGTCAGTATGTCTATACCAGTAAATTAAACAGAGCCAAGTCATGGATCTGGGTGGTGTCCCACAGCTGCCCACACCATTACATTGTTAGCATGGCCCCTGGCATCACTTTGACCTGTGTCCAAGAGCAAATGCTCAGACAATGCTTGAGCACAGCTGGGGGACAGCACAAATGAGCTCATTCCCAATGGGAAGACTGCCTGTGGCTGCTTATTTTAGGGTGTGTGGGAGGGAAATAATTTATTTGTGTCAGTCACGGTCCACGAACAGGCTCTGACTGATATTGTTTACTAGCATGGCCATGGAGTCTTATGAGTTGGCTCAAATGGGGTTAAGGTCACAGAATCACAGAATGGTAGGGGTTGGAAGGGACCTTCGGAGATCAAGATGATCTAACCTCCCTACCAAAGTAGGTTGGACAGGAATGCATCCAGGCAGGTTTTGAACATCTCCAGAGAAGGAGGCTCCACAACCTCTCTGGGCAGCCTGTTCCAGTCCTCTGCCACCCTCAAAGGAAAGAACTTTTTCCTCATGTTGAGATGGAATTTCCCATGTTCCAGTTTGTGCCCATTGCCCCTTGTCCTGTCGCTGGGCACCACTGAAAAGAGTCTGGCCCCATCCTCTTGACAACCGCCCTTTAGATATTGATCAGCATTGATGAGATCCCCTCTCAGTCTTCTCTTCTCCAGGCTAAACAGCCCCAGATCTCTCAGCCTTTCCTCATCAGAGAGGTGCTCCAGTCCCTTGATCATCTTCATAGACCTCCACTGGACTCTCTGCAGTAGTTCTCTGTCTTTCTTGAACAGGGGAGCCCAGAACTGGACCCAGTACTCCAGATGTGGCCTCACTAAGGCAGAGTAGAGGGCAAGGATAACCTTTTGTCTTTTTTGTTTTCAAACTTTTGTCACAGCAGAATTAGACAAGTGGGTGTCACCATGGGGAATGACAGAAGAGCTTAGCAGTGCTCCAGCCCTGCAACCTACACACACGTATTTGGAGAAACCTAAACAGCCAGTGACAGGGCAAGGATGCCCCTGAGAACGGTCCAATGGAACCTCTCCATATGGTACATAATAACATCCAAAGTGTACAATGCAAATGGATGAGGCAGGCTGGTAGGAATAAACACAGGGTCTTGTAAAGGGCAAAGTGGTGGGGAATCTGGAGAAGGAACAAAGTATGTTAAATTTTTTCTCTGCTGCTTAGCTAATCTGGGTGTCTGCTCACCTGGCCTTCAGCACGCTGACATTTACAGCTACGTAGTTACATTGATAAGAGAGAGAATAAAAGGAAAAGCAGTGTGGGTAAGAAACATCAAGTGTGAAAAAGGAGTAAGTTACTTTCTATCTGCTAGCAAGGATAGCCGTGACTGAAAAAAGTAACATCTCTGCAAGCCTTTTGAAGGTTAAAATAATTATATTCTACGATAAGATAATAAAGCACAACCCCTAATAAAAGAGAATTTTTCTTTGAATTCCTCTAAAAGAGGAGATTCCCATGGGCAACGCAGAGACCATTTCTGGAACACAGACTCCAACACATAGACAAATTCCTTCCACAAGTGATCTTTAAATTCAGGATTTAAATCTTTCACTTTCTTTAGTCTTCAATTTCCAGTTTGTCCCATGTCAATTAGTATGCGCTGAACTACAATTTTAAGGTTTAAGAACCCATTTTAAACCGAGCTCTTTTAAACTACTCACCCTGTGTACACGAACCCATTTCCCAAGGGTGACCCTCCTGAATTGTTTTGGTATCCTGGCAGAGTTCCGCAGAAACTTGTTTGGGAGGGTGCTGGATGTCACGTTTTGATACTTTGCCCTGAATAATGGCAAGGCAGATGCTGGGGAGATCCTGTTCGTATAAGACTGTCTCTACAGTCATTCATGGGTTAGACCTTGGATTAGATTTTCAGGCAATGCAAATCAACGTTGCTCTAGTGATGTCAGCAGAGCAGCAGGAGATTACATCACGTACACCAGTATTTAACCACTCACAGTTTATTCTTGGTTTCAAAGACAGAGCGTCTTAAGGAGGAGGCCCTATACCTCTGCGACTGTCAGGGTTTAGCTGCTCAGCTACAGAGAAGATAATGTTGTCCAGGTCTCCAAGTTATCTGTACGTGATGCATAAGCAGATATTTCACAGAATGTGCGCAGGAAACGTGGTCCTATCTGCACACATTTGTGTGCACTGGTCTGAAAGATTGCTCCTGGTCCTTTCAGTACAGGGAAGAAGTGATTTCCTTTGCAGTCAAATTAAATGGGTGCAGAAGGAAAGAAATGTGATCTTTCAGCTTACCCAGTTTTTCTGATGGGTTGGAAGGTTGTTCTCTAAATTGCAAGGGAAACTGATTTGGTTACGGGGGATATAGAGCTGACAAATTCAGAAAAAGTGGACTGCGTAAAACCATGATCAATCCACCCGCATAGCGAACTCACTGGCTACAAGACAGAGAGCTAAAAACAATTTGACAGATATTTTCAGTGGGTATTACAGATGCCTCAGCTGCACTAGGGCATCTCAGATATCTCTAGATGCTTCTTTTGGCACTTTACTGTCAGGCAGCAAGAGTCCCAGCCTTTCTTATTTCTTCAGTTTCCTCAAAATAAAACAAAACCAAAAAAATCACTTCTCACTTTATTAGATCACTGGAAACAAGTGGAACCCAAAATAGAATATTTAATTCTGCAGTAAACTACATTCTTCATGCTTTTGGTGATCTCAGTGCAGACAGGGCAACCCAGGTCAACCAAGCATCTGAAATCTGGATATCTAGGCCCTCGTTCACTTAAGGAATAATCCAAGAAATAGAACTGATATGGAAATATCAAGAGCTATGAAGGAACTGTATAAAATCTGCTATACTCTAGTATGAAATTCCAGATAGAGCTAGAGAAAGATCAAACATAGCCAACCATGAAAAAGAATGAAATTTAATGGAGCTGAATTATTTATTTTGATTTAAGGTTAGCTATCCAAGATGGAAATGTGGGAGTCCACTGCAGAAGCTGGTTTCGGCACAGAGTACGCTGAGCTGAGCCACAACCGACTCCAAAAGAGCTTTTGCAATTAAGCCCGTGTTACCCACCTACAGGTGCAAGCCAAATCGGAATTAGTGATGACTTCCTAGGGGTTAGTGCTGATGTACAGCCAGGTAAATATGATCTGTGTATGTGGATAGACCATCTGCTTACCCTTGACATTCCAGCCTACACAACCCACTTACCAGCAGTCCAGCTGGGAGGAGTTAAGCTGGCCTTCAGCATGCGTCCAGGACATGAAGTGAATTGATTTCCTTGGGACCATAGCAAAATAGCTGAAGGTTTTGGCCAGAACTCCAGCCCATGTTACGTAAGCGTCACCGGGGGATGGAGCCTGCATTGATCGGGAGGATTCAGACAGGTTTATACCAGGAAACTGCAGAACAAAGATCAGAGCCGTTCTTGGAAATGTTTGGGTTTTTTCTACTCATTGAGAGTTTGCTAACAAATGTGTGATGGTAAGAGGACAGGGATGATAGCCTTTGGCAAAGCAAAGCATGGTGGATTATCTGTGAACTCTTTTTAACTTGGCTGTCATTAAATATCATTAGGTATCATGTCATTTGGAATTAAAAAAAAAAACAAAACAGACAAAAAATACAAATAGTTTTCATTTTCCAGAATTTCGAAAGCCCTTCCTATGCCCAGGAAACAATTAACTACATGAACATTAGTTTGGGAAATGCCAATCTGCAGTCTTCAGGATGCATATTCTGCCTTCCTAGCCTTCCGTTTCCCCCAGGAAACGTTTCTCAGAGTGAAATATTGCTCAGCTGTAGTATTAATTCCCTGCTCCTAATCTAAGCATCCAGAAAGACACCAACTTTCCAGCTCTCTTTCTGAAAGGAGGAGCTCTGTACAGAGCGCTTATGATGCAGCCTCATAAATTACAGGCTGGGAAATAACTAGGACTAATGTCTTTAGCTCATCCTGCCCCTCCAAAATACCAAGTGTCAATGGATGACGTCAAGTCTGCGTGCTGGTTTTCAGTTTGGCTCACGGAGCTGCTGTGGCCCAGTAACACCTTGGCTCCTTCAGAAGCTTTCACACCTTTGTGCACTCGACCTTTTCATTACAAGACTTGGCCCCAACTTTTTTTTTCTTTTTTTTTTTTTTTTTTTTTTTTTTTTTTAGCATTGCGCTCATTGAATGAGAATGAATCCTAATGCCAGGAAGCCGCCACTGAAAGGGTTGGGTAGAATAAAATTTGTATAAAAAAAGATACTTCTGACAAGTTGTTAGCATTCTTGGAAGCTTTAGAGGTCCCTTCTGTATTGGGAAGCAGATGTTTCAGAACATCTGCTGCACACAAATGCAACACGGCTGTCAACATCCCAGCCTGTTATTGTCCTGCAGAAAACAGGGTAAGATTGCAGGTAAACAAGAAAAGGGTGGTAGGAAAAGCAATTGTTCATCTGAAAGCTTCCAGCTTGGCTCAGGAATTGTGCTGAAGGACACGATTGTTCTTCTGTACACTAGGCTTGGTGACAGGTAGTCATTTGTTACGAGGGGTCAGCAATAGCTGGCTCAGATGCCAACCACATCCTTGCCTTGCATGCCACTGGCACTGCAGTTCGGTGTGTCTTAGCTGTGCTAGCCCAGCTGACCGGTCACTTCCTTCAGACATTTGACTCAGCTAAAAGTTCCTGCTAGGACCAGCCAAGAAAGAATGTCCTCAAACCGCACATATATGCCAAACGAGCATTTTTGGTTTGTCTTCTTTTTTTTTTTCACCCCCCAAATTGACAGCAATGGCTTCTCCAGCCATTTCAATTGTTTTCATTCATTTTCGTTTCCTGGATGATCTTAGTTAGATATTCTTGCTTCAGAAAAACTGTAATAGTAATAATATCCCCGTCCTCCCCCTTCCCCAAACCACACACGCTAGCACACAAAATTGGCAGACGGTGTTTTGCTTCGGGTTTGCCTTTTATTTTCCAAATTCAAGCCAAAGCTTGGAATGCAGTTTTATATTATTGCGAGTCACATTAGCATCAAGAAATAAGAGCTGAAATGAAGACCCTGTCGAGAGAAGCTTTGAACATCAAGAGGAACATGTTCCAGTTGCTTGCTCTGTGTAGCTCTAACAATGTCACCGAGGGTTGTGTTCTTCTGTTCGTCATGAAAACACTGCAAAAGTGGATGCTGTGATCTGAACTCTAACTTACTGCGGGTAACGTCCCGTCTTGTTTTCAACCTGCCAAATACTCCCATTGCTGCGGTGACTTTTTGTAACCTCTGGCAGAACGAGGACTTTAGAGAGTCAAAGTGTTCATAAACTGGGTGTCTGGGACCACCAGGTTCCACTATGAATGGAGACCATCGGTGGACTGGTTAAAGAAGTCACTTTGGGAATGCTGAGGAGGAGAGGGATACAGTTGGAAAGCTTTCTTCCTAAGCTGAACAAAATGGCCAAGAACTTGCTGCACTTGATCCTTTGCTAATCAGTCCTATCTGTACTTGGCTGCACCCTCCAGAGTTAGAAGTACTCTTAAAATTGTCTTCCTTCTGAAAGCTCATGAGTGCCATCAAAATGTCAGTTGTAAAAACACTAAAGAATTGCACTGAAGTTTTTCTTCACAACTATTCTTGCAACTGTCACGTTTCTCAGCAGAGCGACATGCCTCTGTACCAGCCTCCTTTTATTTTCCAGCAGGAGAAAATTCATGTGAAAGTGAACTTTCTAGGCCTGAAGGCTTAAGCCCTGGTAAGATGTCCAAAACAGTTCCTAGGATGCATCCCATGGTTAAAAACACATCAGGGAATGTTTATTTGTATATAAAGAAGAATAAAATGATCACGAATATTTCAAAACACTGATTCTTCCACTCACAGCCACTTTTTCGAGCGCAAGTAAAGGTCTCATCCAAAGTCTGTGGCCAAATAAAAAAGTCTAGATTGATCTCGGTGGGCTCTGGCATCCCTTTGAGGTCAAATTCTTGGTCCTTACAGAGTCGGTGATTTCACTGCAGTTAAACTTATTTACGTTAGATAGGAATCTGACCTCCCCAATTTCAGTGGAGTAATGCTACCCTGCACAGGCTGAAAAATCGCATTTTCTGTCCTCTCTATCAAATATTTTAATGAATATTATATTCCTCTCCAGAAAAATCAGACAAATTTCCAGCTTTGACCAGATAAGTAGTAGACTTGGCCATCTAGTCAGGCTGACAGATGATTGCTGGGAGGTGAGCAGGAATGCCTTACCTTGGAGAGCAATGCTGAAGGAAAATGGCGATTTAGTCAAGAAGTGATATAAGGGTTTAGGTCTTTTTTTCTTCCTCCTGATTTTTTGCTGCAGCAACAGCAGGTGGCTTGACGATGTGGTTTGAAGATCCACTGTGTGCATGGGAAACAGCAGAACTTTGAGACGCCTGGACACTGTGATCTGAGGGAACTGGTGAGCCAGATAGGAGCACAGCAGTCCCTAATTTGGCAGTTAAAATGGTGTGAATAGTGGACACTGCTGAGGTGGCAACTGGAGACAATAACATGCTTTGGGGAAATAACCCACGGGAGTGTGCCTTGCTACATTCATGACACTTTTTTTGCTGCCAGTGTGGTCCAGGGAAGGAGAATTAGATGAGACCATCTGCTCCAGAGATGTCTGGGCATCTATTGCTGTGGCATACATTCAGTTGTCTTGACGTGGCACCTAATGCTGAAATAATTGTATGTATCCTGTGTCCAGAAATAATCTCCAATGGGGTTGTCACATGGCAAAGCAGCCTGTGGCTGCAAGGACATCAGTCCAGATGTGAAGAAACTGTGTTGGTTCCAGTAGCTAACTTTAGCCTAACCTCATGAAAACAAAAATGCTCTTGAGAAGACAAGGTTTTTGTTGGCTCTGTCAAGCCTAAAGGCATCCCAGCAGGCAGGTCAGGCCTAGCCATCATTATGGGAACCTTGGGTCTGATCCAGAGCCTACTAAGTCAAAGGGAGTCTATCCACTGACTCCAGCAAGGCTTGGATCTGACCCACTGCGTACAGGAGAAAAGTCCATGTGGGAAAACATTGTTTTCCTCCAATTCTCCAGTGTATAACGGTTTTAGAGCTCCCACTTTTTAATTTCTCTCTCCCCTCCACCTTTTTTTTTTTTCTCGTTTTTCTCTCTCTCTCTTCTTTGGCAGCAGCTGGTCTGGAAAAGTTAGAGAAGAAACATGATCAGGTTGTTTTCTTCAGTTGCTCGCCACCCTCAGCATTGTCTCGAGTAACTGGGCTGCTGTTTGTTAACCACCATTACCTATTTCAAGTGGAATTGTTATCTGGAGCTCCAGGTTCATCAGGCAAACTGGTAAAATGCAGCAGAGATACTGCTTTTTATTTGATTGCTGCTTTTTATTGCCCTTTTACAGGAAATGTGGGTGAAATCCAGGCCCAGGACACTGCAGGTGTTCCACTGAAGCCCATAGCTGGAGGCCAGCTGCAGATTATCACCTCCTGGGGTGAGGAACTAGTGCTTCAGAGCAATGTCACTGACTCCTTGTTCTTCCCACGCTTTCCTCGGCATCCGATACATAGAACTGCATCTGGGGCTTTTTGCTGGGGTCCTGATATTCTCTGATTGTCTGGATGTGAGCTATCAGAGTGCGTCATAGCTCATATCTGGGAGTAGCTCTTAAGTTTCCTTTCTGAACACCACTGAACCTTAACTCCATTTTGCCCCTATATTATCATGGACTATACCTGGATGAAGGAACAGTGAAGCAGTCAAGAGGTCTCACCTTGAAATCCCTCACACACCTGAGTGCCTCAGAGTCACTGCCTTTAGCATCTTTGCAATGAACCCTCACCATGTTCCCTCTGCTCCTTACCAACCTCTAAGACAGGTGAAAGATGAGGATTATTGTTGCAAGTAGGGTCACAACAACCCCCTGCAGCACCACGGGCTTGGGGAAGAGTGGCTGGAAAGCTGCCCGGCCGAAAAGGACCTGGGGGTGGTGGTCGACAGTCGGCTGAATACGAGCCAGCAGTGGGCCCAGGTGGCCAAGAAGGCCAACAGCATCCTGGCCTGGATCAGCAATAGTGTGGCCAGCAGGACTAGGGCAGTGGTCGTCCCCCTGTACTCGGCACTGGTGAGGCCCCATCTCGAATCCTGTGTTCAGTTTTGGGCTCCTCATTCCAAGAAAGACATTGAGGGGCTGGAGTGTGTCCAGAGAAGGGCAACAGAGCTGGTGAGGTGTTTGGAGCACAAGTCTTGTGAGGAGCGGCTGAGGGACCTGGGGCTGTTCATCCTGGAGAGAAGGAGGCCGAGGGGAGACCTTATCGCTCTCTACAGCTCCCTGAGAGGAGGTTGTAGCCAGGGGGGGTCGGTCTCTTCTCCCAAGTAACAGGTGATAGAACAAGAGGAAACGGCCTCAAGTTGCACCAGGGGAGGTTTAGATTGGCTATTAGGAGAAATTTCTTCACAGAAAGGATTGTCAAGCATTGGACCAGGCTGCCCAGGGCAGTGGTGGAGTCGCCATCCCTGGAGGTATTTAAAATCTGGGTAGACGTGGTGCTGAGTGGTGGTTTTGGCAGTGTTAGGTTGATGGTTGGACTCGATGTTCTGAAAGGTCTCTTCCAACTTAGGTGATTCTATGATTCTATGAAATGTAAAAATTAATGGCTCTATTAAGTTATGTGTATATAGGAATCCTGTGTCATTGGCGATGCTGTAGAGGCAACTTCAACATGGAAGATATGACTGAAGACTTGCAGGAGACCTGCATCCTCCCATGGTAGCAACTGGGGGCCACGCAAGATACCCTCTGTGTAGGCAGCTGCGTTACCTCAAAGCTGCTCAGAGACTCTGTGCCAGTGCAGGAAACTGCATCTGAATCTTGTAAGTTACAACCCTTCATCAGTATCTCTGCGTGGTTACACTTAACAACGCCAGCTCAGCCCCAGCCTTGAGAGCCACCAAAGCTCCTCTATCCAAATCTAGACATCCCGTTTCATTTATGATGCCAAGTTCAAGTGACTTAACCTGAGACAGGGCAACTGGTTGGTTAATGTTCTTTTGGAACCACTGGCAAAAAAGAGGCACTTTCAGAATTCACTGAAGGATTAATTTCACTCTCTTAGGATTCTTCTGCTTTCATGATGAAGTCACATTGAAATTACCTTTCTGTTTTTTTCCATTTGAAAGGAAGCTTGAACAACTAGTTCTAGTGGAGATGCCTATTTTGGCACAGATGAGTCCCAGCAAACATATCAAGAACCTTCAAATTTGTAGTTTTCCTACTGCATATCAAATGACACAGATCTACAGAAAAGTAACCCCGTATTTGAGTGTATCTTGAGAGACCTTGTATCACCACCCGCAGGGCTACTTGAAACATTGACTCTATCCCCAGGACACGAGAAATTACGGAAGTAGCCCAGCAGCCTGACTCATTTCCTTCTTTAAATGGGATCCTCAGGAAACAATTCTGGAAATATCTCGGTGGAATTTACAGTCCTTCATGCATCCAGGCTCTAGTCCTCCTGCTGAGCCATGCTTGAGCTGAATAAAGTATGTCCTTAGGCTCTTTTTTTTCCCACAGTTGATTGCTTGCAGAACAGCTTTTAGCAGCTGCACACAGTCACCCCTGAACTTTGCTTCCCTTGCTACATGAGGTCTTGGGTCTGAACAATCCAGAGCCTAATTAAATCAGTGCATGAAGCCTTTGGTTTGATAAGTGACACAGCTGAGTAATTGCAATGACACAACAAGGTCTTTTTACTGAGCCACCATGTAATAGACAGCTTGGTCGTGTGGATCTTTCCCTGATATCCAAGCTTGTGGACATCCTAGAAATCTAGAAACTTCAAGAGTTTTGGCCTACAGACTCTGCAAATCCACTGGACAGAGAAGTAACAGAGACTGTAGGACCCTGATTCCCATCCCCATCTTGTTATCTATTTTTTGCAGATTTGCCACTGTATAATGTCTCTCCACTGACCGCTGTGCCTAAACCAACCTTGTCGGTTGTCTCCTGACTCAGTCAGAGGGCTGGAAACCCCAGTGCAAATCCCTCTCCTGTTAGCAGAGATAAAACAGGGGTTTGAACATTTTGGGTGAGTGCTGAGCCCATTGTGTAACAGGAGTCTCCAAGCCGTCTTTCCCCGCCTCTCTGGAATAGGCATTGCCCATGGACGTGAAGGATATGTTTGGCAGAGCAGAGAGAAGAAGCCAGGCTGAATGGGCTAACCAACAAGTAGCAAAGTCCTTTTTAACTCTTGACTAATTAATATTTATTATTTGATGGATTTTTCTCAGAAAAGCTACCTGTGAAATCAAATGTGTGCACACAGGCAGCATTAAGTGGCTGTCAACTGACAGTCTAATTGGTGTGCCTGGTCAGACATACTCATTAACTCTGCTGGGGACCTGTTCTGGGCTGGTGACATTCCCCGTTTTGCAGAGCACTACGGCAATGCCAGTGCTTTCGGTTTCAGTTCCCCGTGGATGATTCGCACTCCTCTGGGTTACACCAAGCTCAAGTTTGAATCATGGAGCCGGCTATGAAAGAGGATTATTTGCCTGATCTGGTTTAATGACAACTCAGTCCTACTCGTTCCTTCAGATGCTGAAGCAGATTGCAAAATGCTTCTGATCTAGAAAAGAGAATTTGGCTTGAAAATGTCCTGATATACTTGAAGGATCTGTGGGACAGAGTAACCTCCAAAAAGAGAGAAGACCAGCAGAACAATGGCTGGAAAGAACCTGGCATAATCATTGTGCTGGATATCTGAGTTTATTTGTTATAACGTGGCACGACAAAAGCAGAACAAGCTGCTGAGACCGGTTATGTTACAACGAGCTCTACAAGGAAAGGTGTTTCACATAGCTGTGACTCCAGAACAGACTTTTTGGATGAAATGTGAAAGTCAGCATGGCCTGCAAACTAAAGCAACAAACTGGTACTCCGGAGGCTAGAGTGTGTGTTTGGCTTAAAAGAGTTTTAAGACCAGAAAGGTCTTAAATCTGGTATGGAAAGCATGGGCTAGAAGTAAAATTTCCCTTCTCCTGAATCCAGTAACGAGTGTTTGCCTTAGGAACTTCTTCCAGGAAGTCACTCAGTCCTGAAGAAGGGGAGCTGCCTTTTCCCTTAACAGATCTTTCCAGTAGTAAATAATCACCATTTCTCAAATATGCTCCATTTTGCAGCTGAATTAATTTAGTTTCACATTCCAAACACTGGCATCTGTTAGAAATTCTTCTGCTAGATTGAAGAGGCCTTTAATCCCACCAGCTACAGAAGGATACATCTCTCTCCCTTCCTTGCTCTCTATCTGCCTATGGGAAGGCACCTAGTGATGATGCAACATGCATAATATATGAGATGTCTGGATGGGTCTGGCATATATGACGCAGGTCCTACAGAAGACCTCAGGTCTTTTGGGCTGACAGCTGCCGTCCAAGTAGGGTACCCTGGGTCATCTCAAATGGTACAAGGCACCTCTGTTTAAGTAACCAAACCCTTCTCTTAACTCACATGGACATTTTAGCTTCCTTTTTTTCTTTTTTTTTTTTTTTAATATAGTTTAATTTAATTCAAAACCCAGCCTCAGGTGCCATTGTGAAAATTTAGCATTGACACCGTGTCCTTACTAGATCTCTGGCCTTGTTCCTCCAGCCATCTGTGTATTTCTGGAACGGACACTGGGCAACAAAAAAAGATACTAAAACACTATTCTTGGCTACAACAAATAGCCCTTCCAATTTGTTATTGCTAAACGATAAGGGATTCTTGAAATGAAAAAAATCGTATCTTCTTGATAAAATCAACAACTAGAACAGCTTTGTCACAAGGTGTGCATGCTTGAAGGATTCTTGCATTTAATTTTTTTTTAAGACTATTAATTTCTGCTTGTACCTCATTACAAAAGCATTTTAAAAAAATTACATTTATTCTGGCCCAGTGAAGCATGATGTCATGTCATAAGATCACAATTTGCTGATGTCCTGGAATCTCTAAAATTGCTTATGCTTCCCAGATGACATTCCCTGTAAACGTAGGAGTTTTTGGTGGTTTGTTGTTTTTTCACCGTTTGTTGTTGTGAGGTTCTGGATGACAGTAGGCTTGCTTGTTTAAATGAAAAAGGTGTTATTTCCTAAATTCAGAAGAAACCTTGTGTTTAGTATGCACCCCTTGATCAGGACCTTACATCATGCTGGAAGTGTCAAGTAATTCTGGAAGAAACCACACAAGACTGAGACTGGATATGTCCAAGTTGGAATTAATGATAGTTTGGGTTCATTAGCAGGCAGAAGAGTAACCCACAGGGCAATTCTGCTTTTCAAGTATAATTGTCATCATCGGGTGCTATATCCTGGACATATAAAAAGACAGTGAATACACGTTATAAGCTTGAAAGATCTGTTGAATATAAAAAGCAATAAATCCTCCCATATGCAGAAGTGTGGAAGTTAAGTAAATCAATTATTGCATGTGTCTCCTGAGAGAAGACCAAGAGATTTAGTTTGTGATTAAAAAAGGTTTTCTTTAGGTATGATGTTACAAATGCTAAGTTCAATTATGTCCTGGAATCTCCTTCTCTGGTAGCGTTTAAAGGCAGGTCAGAGACACATCTGTTAGAAGTCATTATCCTGCCTCAGAGAACAGAACTAGATGAGACGATTTTAGAAGGTCCCTTCCAGCCCTAAATTTCTGTGATTATTTTATTCCTGTCCTCCCGAGATTTGGTTTGGAGTCTGTTGTTAGAGAATGACTTAACCTACTATTTAAGGACCACATAAATTGTATCTTGACCAACATCATAATATCACAGTTCTTGAACTTCCTTGGATGTACCAGAAAGTTATGTGCACTGTTGTGTGGACAGTCTAATCCTAGATGTCTTACTATTTATAGCTGTCTCGTCTACACTTCCTGCCATTTACTGTCAGACGATTATCGGCCAAGTGGTTATCATTTAAGGCTAGAACTGGCTTTTTTCTTTACCCTCCTCCAAAACTACATTCCCACTCATTAGGCATTAATGTGCAATTTTGGCTCACTCAGTCTCTAAGATTAGTCAGGAAAAGTCAAAATTCTCTCATGATCTTCCAGGTTTTTCTCCTGGATGAATTTTTATAGGAAATCATGGGAGAAGAAATGTAAGATTATAATCATACCAGGGGATCTCAAAGAGATGTGTAGTATTGACTTAAGATTTCGCATTTAATGGCTAGCAGCAGAACTCAACAAAAGTCCATGTGGTTTTTTTCCTCACTGCTTTCATCTGGAGTAAATTCACTAGTTTGAATGTGTGGATTTTTGCTCTTTTGAGTAGGGTATGAATCAAAGTTCTGAAATATAATATGCTTTGCAATGTCGTTCTCAGGAGCTCATGGATGTTTTCAGCGTGGAAATGTCTAAATAAAGATTTAGCAGGTCAAGTCTGTTCTCTTCTGCCACCTGGGATTGGGAAGGAGAAGTTAAGTAGATAAATAAGTAAAACCAAGAGAGAATTTCACTGGCTAAAGACTAGGCTAGTGGTTAGACTGTATTGGTTTTTTGGGGGGACTACGATGGCCCGTATCTTGCAACTAAGTGCAGGTCTCACCCTTCCAATCTTGAAGCCTATGTTAGTGCTGGTAATGCCATTTACTCCTGTGTATAATCATATCTAGCTCTACCCTGAATAGGTTACTACAGAAATATTTCTATGACACAACCTGTACCAGAAAATCATTTTTGTGGTCGTCTTCTAATTCCAGCCTGTAGGTATGAGATGCCGGGTTATACCTACTTCTTTCTGTGGCAATGGTGTCTCTCAGTTTACAAAACTTTCCTCCTAGTCTAGTATTTGTTTTTTTCTTTGATAAATATACAGGCAGCAGTTTCTTCCTGCCTCAGTCTCCCTCTGCTGAACTAAACACACCGATCTTTTTCCATTCTCCTAAGAAATACAGCCTTTTTCCCAGTCACTACAGGAGTGAGGGCAACAGAAGTAACTTAGATAATAGTTCCTAATCTCTTTGCTTCAGACGGTCTTTGTAGAAAACTTTGAGATTTATCTCACTTGGGCAATCAGCCATATAGTTTTTAAAAAGTGATTATGTATATAATTGTTTTCTCTGAGTGATTCATCTTTGTGCACAGATATCTTTACATATCAGCATTTCCATATCCATTTGTCATTGCAAGGTGCTTGGCATGGCTATGGACTCCCAGTACAACCTGATCTTTTCCATTTGCCCGCTGGAGGTCAGAGACCTGATGTCACGCCAGGATGCACATTCCTTTCAAGCTGAGCTGTCTAGAAAACCTGAAAAACCCTGGGAGGTAAAGCCAACTACAGTTTTCAAGACAACTACATGGCGCTTTCCGTTACAAAAGGATCTTGGCAGTTGTAGCGTATCCATTACTTATTACTTACAGGCACTGTCTGTACCCAGGCACTTCGAATGGCAACCTTTGCTCTCGTGAACCCACATACCAGAGTTAAGTCAGCAGATGTCATGAGAAAACAACTTGTCTAGCATGGCGAGGGGTGTGAAAAGATTTTTCAAGTTTAAATCCAGAGTTCCTGCAAACACCCTAAAGTTTTCAGATATAGGTTGCTCTTCTACAGAGTGAAAAAAGCTTTAAACAAGACTTAGGGGTGTCTTAGTTACCACAGTTTACACATACAGTCCAGCCTCCCCTTCCTCACCCATGCCTGATCTCAACTCTGTTCTGCCATTTGTAGCCTGAATCTTGTCTCAGTCCTTTCTATTTTCCTTGGCTGTGATGGCTAGAACTTAATCCCCTCCCACATTCAGTTAACATCCAGACTAGGAAGAGGTGTCTGAGGTTCCTGAGGACCTAGTACAGCTGGCAGACTTGGAGCAACCTCAAGATAACTCAGCAGCAATAACTCCAGCACAAAAGCTGTAGCTACCATCGTTAATAGGCTACTGGAGTGGTTTTCAAGAGCGGCCTGGACATCTGCAGTGAACTCTGAACTAACTCTAAGGAATCAGCATAGGCAAATCCTGTTCTTAATGGACTTGGATTATCCATTTAGGTTTCGTTCTTCTCATGGGAAATGCGAGGAAGTTTTAAAATTGGAAAGATCAAAAATTGCTGGTGGTGTTTAGAGCACCCACACAGAAAGTGGGCCTCTGAGGTACGAGCTCAGCCTCCAGTCAAAGGGATTCAAGCCTCTCAATTTTTGTGGAATTTAACTTCCAGGCTTTAGACTCTCCTGCACAGCAGTGTCTTCTTCTGTACGTGTCAAACCTGGGAGGGAGTGCAGGAACGAACAGACAACTCATGAAGCCTGAAGGGGAACGAGTGTGAGTAAGCAGGGTTTTAATGTAGTTGGTAGGACACTCGTTGGGGTAGTGTCTCCTGGGTGAAAGTGCTGACTGGGATGACATGGTATCACCACGATGACAGTGTTCCTAACAGAAGTAAGCGGAAAGTCCTTCACGTTCTTGGAAATACAAGTTTTAGAAGGCTTCTCTTAAGAGAGGCCTTCAAGATTTAGTTTCTAATTAGAGACATCTGTCAACATAATGGTGGCTCAAGCCTTTAGGGCCCAGAGAGTGATGGGATTTTAGGTAAGTCCTTTGCATATAATTTCCTTCTATCTCTACCCCTTTGGCACAAAGGATCTTTTAGAACGGCCACTTTGCACAGGAAACCCAGACGCTCAGCTTGGAGCAGGTTCATAAACCCAGACATGACACCAGTGGCTACATGAATGTTACATCAGTATCTCAGATCGATCTGGGGGCAAGTTCCCACATCCAAGTGGCGACTGTCACTTATACCTTCATAGCATGGAGGGGCGAAGCAGATCGAATGCAAACCAGGCTCCCTCTGCTGAGTTTTGCAGCCTGGAAAGCCAACTGGCTTCCCTAGACCAGAGTCGGGGGGTGAGTCAACAGATAGGCAGCATGGACTGCGATATGAGCTGCATCTTTGATCTAATGTGCTTCACCCCCCACTCTGAAAAAGAATCTGGGGGAAACTTTACAAAAAGACACAACTTTTCCATTGTTATTTAAAGAGTCAAAACAGTTCTTGCTTGCCTCTGTCTTGTGAAATCGGCTGAGGGAGAGCCAACCTTGTACAGATGTGTGACTGTTTCGAATGCTCACATACTGCGTGGAGAACTGCATCTTGCTCTAGTCTCCTGGGTCAAGAGAGGGCCAGATTGAAGGGTGGAGTGAGGGAATTTCGTGTCTTGGTTCTATAACTGGTAATTAAATAAAGCTTGTCCTCAGATATATTTCTGGAGCCACCCAGAATTTGATCTCTGCCTTTACACAAACAGCAAGTTCTGAGTGTGTTGGACGGGGACTCAGGATACATGGTCCTCTTCCCCCCTCTCCCTCTGGCCTTCTGAGCAGTAACTTCGTATCCCTGTATTTCAAAATCCCCATTTATAAAGACAGGGTAATGAAATTCAACTCCCTTGTAAAGTGTTTTGAATTCTACTGATGAAAAGCCAGGTATTAATAACAAGTGCTAACATTATTACTGCACAAAGGAGTTTTCCAAAAAGCGTCCAAAGATTTATGTCTGCTTAGGCTTCATCAACTTTTATTCCAGACTAGCCAGTACATAGCTTGGCTTCACTTATACTGTAATTTAGACCCCTCTTGCCCTTTTGAACTAGTCAGCTGTTTAAAACTTTTTCAAACCTGTACTGTAAACCTATACCTGGAAAGTCTCCATGCCAGCATCTTTTTTAAAAGAATCCTTGCCACTTCATCAGCTGCTATTGATCTCAACCTGGTGACGTCTTTGTTTTTCTCGTCCCTGAGGATGTTATTTGTGCCATCCAGTTCATTAAATAAATTGAATAGCCGGTACTGGAAGACCGTTGCCCTGTCAGTTCTGAGAATGTGTTCCTTGTTGCGTTGCTGTCCCAGAAACCACTGACCAGAGGGCAGAAACCCAGAACATGTGTATTAAATTATCTGCCTGCTTCACATAATCCTAATAAGCATTGTTCTTCTTTGTCTAGCATACTTCATCCCTGCCAAAGCCCAACAGACCTAATTTAGATTTACTATTGCTACTATTACTATTATCATCATCATTGTCATTATTATTACCATCATTATTCTCTCGCATAAGCCTTATTGAACAATTTATGAAGGCAATTCTGGGCTGTGTGCATCAGGACATCTTCACAGTATAGGGAGAGAGGACCGTGATCCATTTGTAGCTGGCCTTTGTGGATCCTGGAGCCAAAACACCACTGAGCAACTGGGAAGTGTTCAGAGAGTAGCAACATCATTAAGGAAAACCTGGATGTTGGGAATAACCGAAAGAGCCGTGTATCTCAGTATCTCAGGCTGGATTTGAGTATACAAAGGTCTCATTAGTGGCTGGATAGCAAGAGGTTTGTAGTTCAGTTGACCCAGTCCTGTACACACACACACACACACACACACAAACACACGAGTATGTGGTTACAAAGGTTATTTGCAAGCTGCAGTGGTCCCCAAAATAGTAAGGATATCCTTGTCATGTTCCCAACCAGGATGCCTAATAGTTGTACCTTAGATGTCAGCAAATCTGTCATCAGTTAACAGTCATATATTGATATGCATTGCAAATTGGTTTAGGTATAAAAGAAATCTGAAATGATCCTGGCGACAGGACTGTGAAGTCACTGACTGTTGTTTTCTGAGAACAGGACAGTGCTATGCCCTTTTCTTGCCATCTGCAGTTAAGTTCAAGGCTGCTGGAGAAATGGAGCTTGGATGACCATCCAGCAGCCACTGTAGTTCACCCAAATGGACTGGCCAACCAAATGTTGCACCCGTAAAAAAAAAAAAAAAAGGGTTCCTCGGGGCAGGAAGTCCTTGTTTCATGATACTGTCCTTGGTGAACATCAGTATAAAATGGTGTTTATAATCATATCATAAAATCATAGAATGGTTAGAGTTCAAAGGCACCTTAAAAATCATCTAGTTCCAACTCCCCTGCCATGGGCAGGGACACCTCCCACTAGACCAGGTTGCTCAAAGCCCCGTCCAATCTGGCCTTGAACACCTCCAGGGATGGGGCAGCCACAGCTTCTCTGGGCAACCTGTTCCAGTGCCTCACTACCCTCACAGTCAATAATTTCTTCCTGATATCTACCTTCTTCCAGTTTGAAGCCATTACCCCTCGTCCTATCACGACATGCCCTTGTAAAAAGTCCCTCTCCAGCTTTCTTGTAGGCCCCTTTCACATACTGGAAAGCTGCCATAAGGTCTCCCCGGAGCTTTCTCTTCTCCAGGCTCAACAACCCCAACTCTCTCAGCCTGTCCTCATAGTAGAGGGGCTCCAGCCCTCTGATCATCTTTGTGGCCTTCTCTGGACCCGCTCCAACAAGTCCATGTCCTTCTTATGTTGGGGCTCCAGATCTGGACATCTCATGCAAATCTCAAATTCTTTGGAAGGGAGTAGCCCTAATGTACTCCTCACCCTTTGTGACCTCTCACTTTCAGCACCTGTTTTTAGCTAGCCTTACAACACTATTAGATCATAGAATCATAGAATCATTTAGGTTGGAAAAGACCTTTAAGATCATCTAGTCCAACCATTGACCCTACTTTACCAGGTCTGCCACTAAACCATGTCTCTAAGCACCACATCTACATGACTTTTAAACAAATCTAGGGATGGTGACTCCATCACTTCCCTGGGCAGCCTCTTCCAAGCTTTGATAACTCTTTCAGGGAAAAATTTTTTCCTAATGTCCAGTCTAAACCTCCCCTGGTGCAACTTGAACCCGTTTCCTCTTGTCCTATCACCTGTTACTCAGGAGAAGAGACCAGCGCCCATCTCACTACAGCCTCCTTCCAGGTAGTTGTAGAGAGCAATAAGGTCTCCCCTCAGCCTTCTCTTCTCCAGACTAAACAATCCTCATTCCCTCAGCCGCTCCTCATAAGACATGTTCTCCAGACCCCTCACCAGCTTTGTTGCCCTTCTCTGGACACGCTCCAGCACGTCCATGTCCCTCCTAGACTGTGGCGCCCAAAACTGAACACAGGACTCAAGCTGCGGCCTCACCAGTGCTGAGTACAGGGACACGATCACTTCCCTAAGGAAGATTGTGATCCACAGGAGGAAGCAGATCCAGCTGAAAATTCCTCCCACAAAAGAAAAAAAAGGTCACAATTCACCAAACAGCCACAAAATGACCAGTGCTGACAGGAACGAGGCAGCCCCTTGCACGAGGCAGGTCTGAAGACAGATTCAATCTATGTTTAGCTGTCACCTTCATTCTGACTTTTATTTGGGTCCCAGCAAGGATTTGAGAGGATCACCTTAGGGTCATGTAAGTGGTGGTTACCTTACTTCAACAGCACCTGCCAGTTCTCCCAGCCTGGCAATGAAGTATATCTCAAATAGATACAAGTCTGGGATTGTTTGGCTTTTTGTGTATTTTTATATTCATTCTCTTGCTTTAATTTAGGATTTTTTTAAGCAAGTATTGTCTGAAAATAGGCTGCAATGCTTCTGGCACTTTGATTCACAAGAATTAATTTGACAAGCTTACGTTTTGTTTTTCATTTTTGCTTTTGTAACAATGATAGCTTCTTTTTCTGCTTGGCAATGTCGTTTTTGCTTGCAAGAGGTCACGTATCATCCACCCACGAGAAAAGCCCAAGTGCTAAAACCACAGGTCCTGTGGAAATGAATCCTGTGCCCCAGTGAGATCCTGTGTTGTATGGGCCGAAAATCTGGGTTACAATGGAGCAAGACTAGTTTAGAAAAGGGATGGACGCCACGGTGACTGTCAGCCCGGGGTCCAGACTGAGCAACAGCTCTTCTCACCCTGAGTTGCTGTCACACATGCTTACACGGCAACCTCATACGGATGAGCTTGATGGGACTTCAGTATGCAACGCTTCATCTTGGAAACAGGTGGAAAAAGGAGAAAAAAAATCACTCAGTATTCATCTCTAGACTAAAAGTATGTGTCAACATACCAGCATCATAGCACGAGCTTGGTGTTTAATCTCCTGTGACAGAAAGCGGAAAGCAGCACAGCTCTTCAGTTGACTAAATAAACTGAGTTCTGTCTCTCAAATTTAGAGAATGGAGAGAAAAAAAAAAAAGCATTATACATGGACGATGAGAGATCTCTGCGCGTGACAGCTGATCTGAAAGAAAACATCCAGATTTAGGAAATTTCTACACAAAAAAATTGTGACCCACTCCCCGCTTCTGTTTAGAAATTCAAATCTAGAATGAGTAGCAGGATCCAAAAAATCTCTTCTCTTTCATCTTATTCTCTTCTCTTTCATCTTATTCTCTTTATTCTCTTCCTTCCCAACTGCATCCAGGGCATCTAACTGAAATTCTTCTTGATTCAGCTCTGTTTAGAAAGCACAGCTCCGTCCCAAGCAGATTAGCAAGAAGGCCGTCCATTCCCTTGTAGAAAGGTACCTTGGTCTTTATAATGACAGTCGCAACACCAACCTCTGTCCTGAGGTTGAGGCCCAGTGTTACGGGGCACACACCAGTTTGATCATAACGAGCGAAGAAGGGCAAACTGTGCTCACTTTCCTCCTCGTCAACCACTAAATACCAAACGTACCTGTGACCGTACAAGCTGGAACAGGGTGTGTGCGTGGCTCCTTCCATGTATAACTAATCAGTGTTGGTGCTCACCTGAGCACCTGAAATTGTCCAAAAATGTGTGATCACGGCCCCCTGATGGGGCCAGAAGCAATGACCCCTTCAGTACTTGTTCAGTGGAGCATGTGGTTCTCCATCAGGTTCATACCACCCCCAAACAGGCAGTGTGGGACGTGACAATTTGCCCAGGTGCCTCGCTGTTTAGAAACAAAGTGAATATTGATGAAGGGACTTTCTTTCTACATCAGAATTCAGCTCCACAGTCAGATCGTTGAGTTTCGTCTTTAAAACAATCGTGATTCCCAGATGAAATGATGGCGTTGGACCCATTGACCCAGGCGTTAAGCCATCAGGCAGAGTATATGGAAGGAACAGACTTGACTGTCAACAGGCTGAGACTGGAAATTAGGTTTCCTGCTATCAGTAGTGTGAAGTTCTGGGGATTTATAGGGACAATGTGTCTACATGTTTTAAAAAGAAATGTGAAAAATCTATGGAAGGCACTGAATGAACTTGGTATTTGATATTTATGATACAAGTATTTAAGCTTAAGCATTTCATTGGGTGAAGACTTTGAAGCGTGGTATCATTGCTGTTTGTTAATCATATTCACTTATCACATAGATTATCATATTAAATTCATTCCCCTGAGCTTCCACTGGTTCCTTTCAGGAGGCAGAAAAGGACTTGCATCCTCTTCATGGGTATCTTGGTTTGAAGGAAAAAGAACCTCTTTTTTTCTTCCCTGGCGGCATCCAAGAACTGCTAGAGATAAACACAGGGTGCGCTTACTGGTATCAACACCTTGCAGGTGCCTGATGAATGCTCCTTTCTTACACATTCCTCATCAGGCCGATAAGCAATCTGAAGTCAAGACGGCATTTTCTCCCCAGAGCAGATTGGCAGTAAAAGTTGATTGGGTTTTTTTGGTCAGTTTGTTTGTTTTCATTCCTTTGTTTTCCTTCTATCTTCCTCTGCGATGTAGTCCGGATCTTTGAATTACCTTCAACGTTCCAGAGGTTCTACACCTTGTAGAGAGCCCTCACCAAGATCTGCAGCTCTCTAGGTCTCGTCCAGCATCAAACGGGACTTTGTGATAGGCCTACTCTTAACAAAAAAAAGCAAAACAAAAACAAATAAGGATTTTAGGAGAGGTCTAAGGTTTGTCTGATGACAATAGGAGATATGCTGTGGCTGATGGTGTAGGATGAGTGTCTGTAAATTGACTATCTGTGGTCTGCTTTAACCATCTACTCATATTTGCTTCAGCTTCCTGTAAACACTTGTAAACACCTTTTAGAGACCCAATCCCCTGGGAGTCGGGAGGGAGATCCAACTGCATTTTGGATGCTGGTCTTCAACCCATTCTTTGTGAAACAGGTCTCTGTCGTTTGTAAAGCAAGTCTGGTGGGAAGGTGGCCTCAAGTCTGCACAGAGCTGTGGGAATCCTCTGACACTTTGGGATGGATTTAGGAGCTAAGCTGGAAAACAGGAGATTTAAATAAAGCTTACAAGCTGCTTTGCACCTGTGGTTCTCTCTGTGAGGCCAGCTCCACTTATCAGGCTCTATCAGATTTCTAGGAAATGATTAGGCTGCCTTGTCTTACAACCCCTGATACCTAATGGAACACGGAAATTAGACAACATCCACAGCCTAATCTCTCTGAAATGGCCTATAAATGTTTTTCAGGTCGGCAGAGCCTGTTCTTTGACAAGTCATTTCTTATCACACTGGATGACTATCCCTGAATAGGATCATACTTTTACTTTCCTTTCAAAATATACAACAAATGAGTTGGTCTCGTTCATCTCAGAGATGATCCTGAACTCGCAGGTCTTCAAAGAGGAAACCTGGCAATTTTCAGGTTTCATTTTTTCTTTGCTATCTTTTTTTCACAAACCTAATTGCAACACACTTCCAAGTAGAAGAACATCTTTAAAAAGGGCACGTACATTTTTCTACACAGCCTAAGCTCCAGACTGGTTTGTTTATTAGGGATTTTCCTGTGTCTAAAACTCCGCACAGCAGTAGGCACTCCAGCTTGATGTAAGTAATCAATGAACACTAAAAGCATACGCGAGCAAAAAGGGTTTAGGTTTCCCTTTTAGTTTTAGAGTGGTTCTCTTTCTACCTCTCATGTTTAAAACCAAATAATAATAATAATAATAATAATAATAATAATAATAATAATAATAATAATAATAATAATAAAGAATAACTATGTTTGGACTACAAATGTTTACGGGGAACAAAATATGCAACACAATTCCCAGTTCTAACAGCATGGCTTACAATCATTTCATAGGGTGTTTGATCACCTTTTCACAGGGAGACAGCATCCTTGCTGTTGAAATAGGCAACAAAAATGGTACTTCC
Organism: Burhinus oedicnemus; assembly: GCA_008921705.1. Lineage (NCBI taxonomy): Eukaryota > Metazoa > Chordata > Aves > Charadriiformes > Burhinidae > Burhinus > Burhinus oedicnemus. The sequence goes on along the minus strand of VFFE01007125.1, from coordinate 926,798 downwards.
ATTGTTTGGTGGTAATGGTGTGAATCCCCAGCGATGAAGCCATTCAAGTACATGAATCATTTGGCATGAAAGTATTATTCTCATTTAGCGAATTCTCAAATAGAGATTCGGAAATTTCCATCTACTATTTGCTTTGAGACATTATTAGCACAAGAAATGGAGCTTTTGTCATTTTTTTGTGGGACAGAAAATCTGAGAAATTTCAATGAAAAATATCGTGCTGTTTTGTCTCAATAACTCAGTTGAAGAGAAACATTTTAACCTTCCTGAAACTGAAATGCTCTAGTTTGACTTGTTGAAATGAACTTTTGTTTGGGGCTTTTTCGTCATTAAATTGTGTTTCTCTGATGTGGTGTGTTCGAGCCAGAGTCTCCAAAGCGGTTTGAATACTTTTTGCTTTTGGAGGAGAAAGGTTTTATGGTCAGATTACATCTCTTGTCATGCACCAAGTAAAACGTTGTCAAAAGAATGCATGACTTACAGTAAGCACATGGCGAGCAAAGTCTACCAGTCAATTAATTCCACAAGAGTGCATGAGATCTTGAACTACAACTCCCAGAAAGCAAAGCATTAGTAGGACAATACTATTGAACTGATTGGAAATTAAGTACCTCACACCAGATCAGCAAAACAAAAATATTCCAATACGATTTATCTAATAGACATTGATTGGTACATTTACCGTCCTCTTCAGGACATTTCAATTTTACAGGGTGGCATTTTCTGCCCGGAAATCATTTAACTAGAAAAAAACCTAACCCTCCCTTATCTATTTCAGCCTTTTCAGGGTTAAGCTCCCAGGAAAGACTATCAGTGTAGGAACTATATCTAACAGTCTACAGACACTATGATTCCGTATATGTTAGTTTTATGCACATACCTACATATGTATATAATAAATGCAGTACTATAGGAATAAAATCTATGCATTTGTACTGCATCTGGAATGAAGGGATCACAATTCTGAATGGAAGCCATAAACATGCCAGTAAAGTAATAATTAAATACTTAAAAAGTCAAATTCCTTTCTCTTTACAGCCAACAAATTGCTGTTTACCCAATGAACTTGCTTTTGCACCAGGAATAGGGTTACTCAGGCAAGAAAAGGGATTGAAACTCAGCCCCGTATCCTGGGCCTTGGACCCTTGAGCCTGAGGTTTGAAGCAGCTTTGAAAGCTTTGGAAGCAGATGCCTTTTGACGACGGGAAAAGGCCCGTGGTCTGATGCACCGGACAGCTACTGGACTACAGTGTCCACCTACGGCCGCGTCTGCAGGAGAGCAGCACAGCTGGGAACGTTCACCAGACACCGTGTCCCAGCCTAACTCGAGCCGCTGTCAATCTGCCACGAGCTCAGGGAGGGGGAAAATAACATCACCAGGCAAGTTCTTCTCAGGTCACTTCAGGTGAAAAAAAAAAAGGAGGCTGGGAAGGTGGACAAGGGGATCCTGGTTACAACAGAGCGTCTGAAGTGTTTCTCCTCGAGCCCTGCCAGGAGCAGGAGAAAGTGCAGTGTTTTGTTCCTATGCACAGAAGTGAGAGAGTACTGAGGCTTGGATTCCCCTCTTAAAACGTATGAAAGTTCTTGAAGTAAAAAACATACGCACACACAGAGCTGGCTGGCCCTTTTTTTCTAGGTATTGGAAGTCAGACTGTCATCTGTGTCAGATTTCCTCTTGGCACCGGAGCTGGCTGGGTCTCCCATCCAAAACTGCTAGCCAATGGCAACAGAAAATTTATCATGACTCGACTTCTAATTGAGTTTGCCTCTTCTTTCTGCTGCAGCCACAGCAGGCTTGGTCTGCTGGTTGTGAGCGGATTTGCAAACGACACCCAAAATGTTCCAGGACAGCAAATCTACACAAATAGGGCATACTTTCTTCTGTTTTTTCAACCCCAGAAATAATAATAATAATACCCTGGCTGATTTATAAATAGAAACTGGAGAACCCTTTGGAATTGACTCCACATCCGCTTTAACTGGATGGATGCAGGGTTTATTCTTTCTGGAAGCTAAAAATCTAGGAACGTACCGGGAGTTGCAGCAAAGGAGAGGAAGATGGGAGGAAGAGGGGGTCCTGGGTGGGGGAAGATATTTTTCTGCTCTGCCAGCTGCTTCTGCCATGGCTGCAAGTACCTGCAAAGAGGGAACGGAGATTTGCCAGCCAAAGGGAAGGAAAGAGAGGAGCAGGGGAGAACAGGAGGTGCCCTGAGGAGGCGTTCAAGGTGGCGGAGCCCAGAAGAAGAGGGGAAGAAGTCGTTCCCTTGCTACAAGTCTACGTGTGTACGGCATATTCTCCAATACCAGGATTCCTTCTCTTCCTAGGGAAGGGGATGAGAGATGCAAGTGAGGAGAAAGGAAAGGAGGAAGTTTGCATCTAAAGCAAAGGGCAATGTACTTGGTAAATAAATTCTTGGGATACGTGGGGAGCAGAGTGATGTCTTACAGGTGGGAGAGGTGTCAGCACAAGGGGTGAGAGGAGAAGGAAGATCTTGCAGGTTCAAGCAGGGGACTGGGTAACAGCATAGAGAGCCACAGTGTCGTCCCTTCTTCTGCACCTCTGCAAGTCGTCCTGGTAAAAAAGGAGAGCAGTGGTGTTACTGGGATGGTTGCAAAGACAGGAGGCTCTTGGACTCAGCTACCTGGTCTAGTGGGAGGTGTTCCTGCCCATGGCAGGGGGTTTGGAACGAGAGGATCTTTAAGGTCCCTTCCAACCTAAACCATTCTATGATTCTATACTGAGCTCCAGGACCTTCTCTGAGGCAGCCGAGAGACAGAATGGACAAAGCGCAGAAGGAGAAGCACAACGTGCTGCCCAAGGTCATAGGAAAGGTCAGTGAAACCGAGCGGTATGCAATCACACCGACATTTAAACGTGGGGCCATGGTATTTAGTTCCCATGCATGACCCCATCTCCTTCCCTTTCCCACTTCATTATGCGGTAAACAAAACATGTCAGGCCCTGCTTTCTGGCCCTGAGGCCAAGTCACGTATCATGACTCATGTCCACACACACAAACCCTTTCCCTCCCTTCCCTCCACAAAAGCGAATGGCCACATCCAAACTACGCTTTGGGAATTGCCCCTGGCTCCTGCTACCTCTTGAGCAAGGGATCTTCCCAAGGTCACAAAATGGCTGTGCCTATGTCCAGGCTATGTCTGTTTTATTTGGTAGTGGATGTGTAAGCACTATGTCTTTCTTTCTGGGCTAGAAGGTGTCTCCTTCTGCAACTGTCTGTTGCATATGTGGCCTCCCTGAGACAGTAACCCAGTTATTTCAGCTCAAAGGTCTTCCAGTGTTTCACAACAAAGAAAGAATGAATGAATACCGTTGTCCTTATTTTATGGGTGAAAGCCATCAAGGGTAAAGGGATTAAGAGACTCGTTCAAACTATATAAACTATAATTGATGGAGCAATAACTGGGACTCACATCTCCAGACTCTTAGACAAATCTTTATTTACTAAAGTATGTAAGCACTTCTGTCAGCTCAGTGTTTCCATCCGAGCTTCAATAAATATCCAGACTGAAATCACAAACTTCCTTCTTTTTTTTTTTCTTTTTTTTTCTTTTTTAAATTGCTTCTCTGCCCACATCCTTCATATAAATAAGGATGCATGTCCACATGGTTATATAAGATTGAGAAAATTCCACATAGCAAGCTGTACATTATCTCATGAGTAATAAGTTGCTGGCATGTTCTCTAAAGCTTTAGTATATGCAGTCCAAATGTGGAGCATTTAAAATAACGGACTTGAGTTTATGCTTGCAACAGACGAGGAAGATGTGCACAACCCATTTCCTAGGGCTTAGCTAACACTTGATAACCCGGTACGCAGTTGTGGCAAAACACTTGATGATGGGGAAAACATGTCCAAAACCAGCAAGCAGTAAATACATCACGGCCACCAAAATCATCTGTGGGAAGCCAATTTTTGGAATGTCTAAGATAGGACAGAACTACAAAGCCAAGATTTTTTGGGACTTCATGTGGATTACAAGACACGAGAGCAGGAATGGAGCTCTAAAATAAGTAATGAAAGATGGGTTTCATTTGGAAGAACGTACATTGATTTTTATCTCTGTCTAGTTTGACTTGCCCCTGGATTACTCATGGTCTGTTTGACAGCTTTCTCTGAACATGTGTTGCAGTGACAGGCCAACCACAAGGATGCTCACGGGCACAAAACTACAGGAAATATCAAGAGAAGAGCATGTCCTCTCTGACAGCTCGTGATACTGTCATTTATCCGGTTATTAAAGTCTTAATGTCATTTAAGTGACTTCCTTGCAAAAAGATGGATTGTTTGGACTTCGGCTGACCTGCGCCAGTTTAATCCAGCTGAGAAGGTTTTCTTCTTCCTAGTGCACTTGTCAAATATTTTCTTCTAACTGCCTCTGAGCCTTCCCCTCACCGTGTCTCAGTGTTGCATAATTTTCTGTCTTTTCCTCCATACCCCAAGATACACAAGGGTTATCAAACGGGGAGCAGAAGCACAATGGGGCTGTAGAACTTCACTGAAGTCACATCTTAAGTTGTCAGCAGAGGCAGAAGGGGGAAAAGGGCCCTCTGGGACCCAAACCGATGTTTCATTCATTACCTACACTTTTGTGGTATCATCCAGCTCGGAGTCATTTTGAGAATACACTCCAAGAGTACCTGGAGGTCTTGCTCTTAGATGAAGCAGTTCCTCTAAAACTCTTCAAAGAAGACAGGGGAAGCAAATAGTGAAAACTGTGACAGAAGAGGAAAATTATTTCACTAAAGCTACAAAGTGGGTAGGAGAATATCAGTTCCTTACCAGCCCTCATTCCAGTGTAATGGTCTTTGCATCTTCAGATGCCCTTCCTGAATTTAAGCCTGTGGATATCAGCTCATCTCTCTGAGTAGGTTAGCAAAGGCCTTTTAGTTCCACCTGTATGTTCTCTTTTAAGCCTTAGTACCTCATATGCCTTAGACCACACGATGTCAGTGCTCAGGAGAAGAGGCAGAACAGGACAGGAAGAGGAGACAAGCTGTCCAGGCTCCATGAATGTCCTGCAAAACTAAGCAGTATGGATCTTTTTTATGGCCCTGGAGAGAACAGAATTCAAAGTCATAATATTGCCTGTGTGTTCAAAAAAAATGGTTTTAAATAGCCAGTAAACCCCCAAGCTCTCTTTGCTGTGCTGCTCTTGCAGGCCTGACCTCTCCATGCACCACGGCAGAGGAGCTCTGAGCGTGGCATGGTCACAGTCTCAGCAGGCATGGCTGTATGCCTGAGTGACACTGAGGAGTCAGAGCGAAGCCAGCAGGCCACAGAAGACGATGTCCGCCATCATCCCTCAGCAGGCTCCTTGTGCAGCCCACACCAGCAAGCTCTTCTGTTTGCTAGCAGTGAGGACCTGATGGAGCACAGGTTTCCCAAGCCTCATACACTGACTAAGACACGCTGCCCATTTCTTCTTGTTCTCCACAGGCTGGTCTTCAGCTTGCAGTGGCCACCTACATGGCATGTTCCCTGCTGAGAGCCTCCTCTGTAATGATTTTTGGCTTGTTCTGCACATTTCCCTGTTGTTTGGCCTGACACAACAATCTTTGGTGTTGTAGAAGGGATGACACAAAAGAGGTAGGCGGTGGCTTTACTTTAAATCTATGGGAAGAAGTCAGAGACAACTTTAAGCTGATGTGATGACATGCACATTTTCATTAAGGTCTCCAAGAAGCTTGATCTCAACAAGGAAACATATACAACACCGACAACTGTCATTCTGCAACTACAAAACAACAAGGCCTGGAAAGTTCTCTGATGTTTCCAGCATGGATTAGTCACCCTTCTGGTAAGGCTTTGGCAGCTCTGATTGATGGTCAGTCCAACAGGTGGGGCTGACATACCAGGGACCTTACTTCATCCCGCTGCTCTGCCAAAACCAGGGCATAACTATCCTTCCTGAGAAGCAGAGGGTGCAGATCACACCAGCTTCCAGAGAACGGGGCTTGTTCAGCACATTCTTATGTTCAGGGTGCGAAAACACACGTACAACGCGGCTCTGCCGTCTGGCTGCTTTTCTGGTGACACACAAAATGTTCCTTCCTGTCCTTACTTTTTCATCATTTTTAACGGTTGCACAGCATTTTTTTTCAGAAAATGGGTGATAATTTCCATTTGCTGGTTGAATTCCAATTTTTCTTTCTCCTTAACTCTCCTGTCATTGCCATTTTATATAATCTCTTCTTTTCCTAGAAACCACTTCTAAGGGTTTAACAGGAGCTGCAAGAGCACTATCCCTTCAGTCTGCAGAAATACACTTCAGTATTCAGTGACAAGGAGAGAAATTTTAAAAGTACCTGCAATGAAAGATGAGAAGACTGAGAAGCCAAACTTCATGTTTAGTAGCAAGTGCCTAACTTGTGACCATGTCCCCGTGTTCATGTGACTGGAACACCAAACTTTTTCAAACCAGGAAATACCAGAAGCAATCATCTCATCTTATGATTCCGTCTTCAACCCCATGGTCTCAATTTTGTTTGGGACCCCAGTCAAAGTTGGAGGTATGGACTTGCCCAACACTCACCACTGTTGGCTGACCCTCGTAGCCTGCAGAAGGAATGTCTCAGCCAACATCATAAAACCACCCCCTGGGTTACGTATCACTACCCCAGCTCCTCCTTTGTCCCACTCTCAGCCAGGTAGTCCTCCTTTTTGCTTCCTTCAAACTCTCTACAGAGCTAATTTAACTCACTAAAATGGCACAATAATCACCTCCTCCTCCACCCTTGCTCAATTTTCTGACGTTTCGGGTGTGTTAACCTGACTCCTGGAAGAATCTGATGAATGCAAACCTGTCTCAAGGTAAAAAGCATGAACGTGTGGCCAGCAGTGTGGGTGGGTGGTGGGAGCAGGTGGGAAATATGTATCTGGAAATAGTGAGCTGGTATGCTGGCTCAATTGGTCTCAAGATACTGGACCCCAAAACAGACCAGACTGATTAATTGCTCTTTGTTTCTCTCCACAGCTTCAAAGGGAACATTGGTCTCAATATCTGAAATACCTTATTAATATTAACTGGCTGATTTTCACAAAATGACTCTTAGAAGAGGGTGTGTTATTAAATGTTGTTGGATACGTGTAGACTGCAGCATGTACAGAAAATGTCCAGAACTTCCCAGGATTTAGGGCGGTAAAATGTCTATGGTCTGTTTTTTCAGAGCATTGAGCTTTTGTAACACACACGTTTGCTCAGAGTGCAGGTCCCTGATGAAAGCTGCATTTTTCAGTTTCCCATCTGGAGTCCAGTTCTTCTTGGTTTCACTGTTGTGGTTGTCAGGTTGAAGTACAGCTCTGTGTAGTTTAAACTGGGAAGGTTAATGGATCCAAGTGCAAAATCTGTTTACCTTGGAGTTTTTCAAATGTCACGCAGTCATTTCCATTGCTTGTGGCTTTCAAAGTTATTATTTTTCATAGTAACAGCACTGTAGCATATAAGTGCCCCACTTTATAAGAGACTCATTATCTTAAATTCTTACGACAGTGTCATCCATCAGTTTTGGGAAATCAGAAATTTGTCTGCAAAAAATAAAATAAAAATGGGTAGGGGCTTTATTGCTTTCATCGTTGCTATTTCCTTTTACTTTTGCTTCTGGATTGTGAATTTCAGGAAAGTCATATTGCCAAGCAATTCTCTGCAACAATTACACTGAAGTTAAGGTCCAAGAAGGCATTTAGTCTCCTAAATAAAGTGGGACTTAGAAGGCCAGGTGTTCATTTGGTTCTGTTCTTTTCAGTGAATTCAAAACTGAGTCTAAACTTCTTGTTGCAGCACTTGAGTCCAGAAGACAGGGGTTTAGATTTCATCATAAAAGGCAAGACTGAAAAATTTTGAATGTTCACTACAAAAGCAGTGTTGCACTTTACAGAAATACACTCAAAGAGTGAGAAAGGAAGTGCTGTTACTTAGATTTTCATGGTCGGGTCCTCCTAAGAGCTTGGTATTCAAAAAAGCCAAGCTCGCCAAGATATTTCGGCGCTTCAGGAATCATCTTCACTTTTGTTTTCTGAAGAAACTTCTCTGGACAAGTTGAAAAAACAAGAGTGATAGACATAAACCTAGTATTTCAAAAGATCTGAGAAGGTTTTTCTGCTCCCATTGAGAGCAATGCCTACCTTCCTGCGTTGATTATGAACAACGGGAGTCAGGCACTTGAAAGCCGAGACAGAAATAATTAGGTAGATACGTGTCATGTTAGCAATAGATGGATTTTTCCTCCTCTTTGGGATAATTTTGAGCATTTTCGCTGTTGCACTCTTCCCCCTGCAAGGCAAGAGACCTCACTCTGTGAAGTAATTCCTTTCACAAAGATCAGGCTCTTTTCTCCAAAGCAGCCATGGTCTACAAGGAAGTCTTTTGACCTGTCAATCAGGTGCTTCCAAAAGGAGACGGCACAAAGCTGGACACTGTCTTTAATTGCAGGTTCAGACTCCCTTCCCTCCTATGTGCTTGCACTCACTCAGGGCTGCTGCTCTTTGGGTGTTCACATTTTTAGAAATTCATACCGTCATCGAGGCTCACGCAGAAAACCCAGTGACAGAAAATGTGACGGCTCAAACAAAAAGAAAAAAAGGAAGCCACAGCTTTTATTTTATTATTTTAAGCTGCAACTTCTTTGTGGCTTTGATCCCGGTTCCCCATCTAATGAATTAAGCTGGTGAAAAGTGCTCATTATTAGTAGTCAGGGGCTGGAAACTGCTCAGCTGACACTGAGGTTTCACTTGACAGAACTAGTATTTCCACTGAAAGTAATTTCTACTGAAATCCATCACCCATTACAGCTAATTTTCAGCATAATACACTAGCATAAGGGATCAGAATGGTAAAACATAAAACAAAAGGGAAGACCCCTCTAGCAATATCACAGACAGGGTTGGTACAATATATATATCGAAATGAAGGTGTCCTGGGATATTTTAGGACATCTCATAAAATCATAGAATGGTTTAGGTTGGAAGAGACCTTAAAGATCATCTAGTTCCAACCCCCTGCCATGGGCAGGGACACCTCCCACTAGACCTGGTTGCTCAAAGCCTCGTCCAACCTGGTCTTGAACACCTCCAGGGATGGGGCAGCCACAGCTTCTCTGGGTAACCTGTTCCAGTGCCTCACTACCCTCACAGTCAAGAATTTCTTCTTGAGATCTACCTTCTCCTAGTTTGAAGACATTGCCTCTCGTCCTATCACTCCATGCTTTTGTAAAAAGTCCCTCTCCAGCTTTCTTGCAGGCCCCTTTCACATACTGGAAAGCTGCTATAAGGTCTCCCTGGAGCCTCCTCTTCTCCAGGCTCAACAACCCCAACTCTCTCAGCCTGTCCTCATAGCAGAGGTGCTCTAACCCTCTGATCATCTTCATGGCCTCCTCTGGACCCACTCCAACAGGTCCATGTCCTTCTTATGTTGGCGGCCCCAGAGCTGGACACAGTATTCCAGGTGGGGTCTCATGACAGCAGAGTAGAGGGGCAGAATCCCCTCCCTCGACCTGTTGGCCATGGTTCTTTTGATGAAGCCCAGGATGTGGCTGGCCTTTTGGGCTGCCAGCGCACGTTGCCGGCTCATGTTGAGCTTCTCATCTACCAACACCCCTAAGTCCCTCTCCCCAGGGCTGCTCTGGATCCATTCTCTGCCCAGCCTGTATTTGTGCATGGGATTGCCCTGACCCACATGCAGAACCCTGCACTTGGCCTTGTTGAACTTCATGAGGTTGGCAGGGGCCCACCTCTCAAGCCTGTCCAGGTCCCTCTGGATGGCATCCATTCCCTCCAGCATGTTGACCGCTCCACACAGCTTGATGTCATCAGCAAACTTGCTGAAGGTGCACTCAGTCCTTATATTCATGTTGCCAACAAAGATGTTAAATAGTACTGGTCCCAGTACCGACCCCTGAGGAACACGTCTTGTCACTGCATGCCGCTTGGATATCGACCTGTTGACCACAACTCTTTGAGTGCGGCCGTCCAGCCAATTCCTTACCCACCAAGTGGTCCATCCATCAAATCCGTGTCTCTCCAATTTAGAGACCAGGGTGTTATATGGGACAGTGTCAAATGCCTTGCACAAGTCCAGGTAGATGACATCTGTTGCTCTCCCCTTACCCACCAATCCATCTGTGGGACTTCCAGCTCTCTCTCCACATGACGTGGGTCTCTGCTCTCTCATCAGTGTTTGCAAACAGGAAGATTAAAACTGTGTAGGGCAAAGGATCCCCGGAAAGATTTCCTATCCAGATGGCAGGTGGTGGAACTAATGGATGGAACATCATTAAAGTCGAGATTAATTTGTTTAAATATCAGTGTTAGGGCCACTTGTTATCCTGGGATGTTTCACCTGGCCTCCAGATTGCAGCCCCAAATGGTGTCAGACCCAATGGGACATCCCAAAACCCCTGGTGCATCTCCGATATTACCAAATACCTGTGTGCATGGAACTAGGGGGGCTCAATACCCACTGGCGGATGAGCTGAATCACTCCGGGCTCTGCTCCTGGTATTGTCTGGATCTCTGCTGACTGTGACCGAAGCATAGATACTCCAGACACAAGAAGACATCTGCACTTATATTTGTGTAATTGTAAAACTGAACGCTGCATACAAAAGCTACTTTTTGCCAGCTTTCTCAGAAACATTCTTGAAGATGTTTTGTGCAACACATTCTCTGTCACTTTTGCAGTCAGGCCTCCCACTTCTTGAAAATAGACCCAGAAGCTCCTCTGGTATTTAAGCCGGTGATTTCAGAGTCATTAGCACTCCAATTAAGTTACTTTGATTTGCTACAGATAAGTTTCTGCAGAGAGCTAATTTTGATGTAGCACAGCAAATCCAGAAATGACACTTAACTTCTATTTCTATTCCAGGCACTATCTGAGTTTTCCTGTTCAGCGGATCATGGCCAGGACTCATAGCAGTTACCAAAATTGCAAAAATTGCCCAGATAACAGCGCCCCAGTGCAATGCAGTATGGCAGAAGCAGCAGAAACTTACTGACACCTGCTAGCTCTTTTATGCTTTAAATGTCACCTTGCTCTGCCAAATCCATGCTTTCTGCTTATCAGGATGATTCCTCAGAACTGAAACATACTGTAAAAGTTTTCCAAATGTGCTGTCGTGAACCTGAGCGGGGACCCTGAACTTTTCAAAGCTTGCCGATCTCTTTGGGGTTAGAAAGGAGCAGAGATTTAGATCCATGGAAAGAACATGAAAAGGTGATTGAATTTTATGTTAAAAAAGAAAAACCAGAAAGTACAAGAAATCCCAGTTTACTAGCACTGCCAGATTTTCCAGAAGTTTCTTAGATTTAAATATCAATTTAAGTTGTGTTGCAGAGCCCTGCCAATATTACAAATATGTTTTTACCTTTAAAATGCCATTAACTGGGAAATTGGTTGCTGATTTTTGCAGGTGTTTCACTGCTGATAAATGTGCATGAGTATGTTTATAGACAGATGTATGAAGGTGTCCAAATGCTGTATCCCATCTATACTATGGGGAATTAGACATTATCCACCCCATATGCAAGCCTTAGCCACACAGTTCAATATTGCTGTTCACACTGATCCAAATTTTCCCCATTTTCTGCTGTTGGTGGTTGAGGATTTTTCATTGTCTGGAGATTCAGGAGTGTCAAGTTTTATAAACTCGTGTTGGATTCCTGCTGATTTTGACAAGATCCAACTTCCTTGCCATGAGATGCTCATGCGGAAAGCCTTCTCCACTCACTCCATCGCCTATTGCTGGTGACACACGATGGCAGTTCTGATCAGGTTGTCATAGGACCAAAAAAAAAAAAAGTAGCAATCCCATAGAAAATAATTTGATGTTATGAATAACAAATGAATGTATGAATACATCTGCTCCCTATCCCACCCAGCTTTTCCTAATCATTTATAATGAAGAACATGGCAAAAATGTTAATGTGGAGGTGGAAGAATGAGAAGGCTTTGAATGGCTAAAAGGTAAACATGAAATTATCTGGGATAGTACTGGCATACCCAAAACTCTGAAACTTGCTAGCCAATAGAAATGAAATGACTGAAAAAAGTGGAATTTCATTCTCTGAATAAGTGGTGAGAAGTTTACCACTGACCTCAACAAACGTGGGGTAAGGCCAGGTAACAGGACTACAGGAGGCAATGCTATTTCCCGTATTCATAGAAAACATTTTTTTATAGGAAGTGAAAAAAAAAACCAACAGGAATCTTTGAAAATACAGGCAGATATGTACGTGATTTTCTACTTTTCTTTTTGTTTGGTTGGGTTTTTTTCCTTTTTCTTTCCCCCCCGGTGAAGGAATATTTGTTATGTAAAAAGTGCTGTTCTGTAACACTCGCTGTGTGGAAAGCTGAATGTGGAAATGATGAAGGAGAATTTTGGCTGCCTGGCCTTCCATGTGTGAAAAGACTTAAGAGGTTTGGATGTCATCTTGTTTTTCCTCTGCTGAGTGAGGAATCCGATCCAATCTCTTAGTGAGGCTTTTTCCGTTTTAGATTGGCTATGGAAAAAAAAAAAAAAATCTTCTGAAGCATTTGAAATTGTTTTGCTTATGATTGTCCCATCAGTGAAGGGGATTTTGCACCCCTAAATAGGACTGGCAGACCAACCTAGCAGCCTTCTTGCTGGCATGTGCGAATGGATCGGGCTCTTAAAATGTGGGTTATGAGCACAAAAATAACAGCCTGCTATGTCTGTTATTCAGTGAGGTGGATCCTTAGAGCGGCAGAGGCTTGTGGTTCAATGCTGAGGGCTTAGCCGGTACAAGTAGGTCAGATCTTCATTTGATAAGTCTCTCTAATATCCTACTCTGAGGGAGCTGCAAGTCTTTCTCTGCTGCTGACTGTAAAACCTTTCCCCACCCTTAGTTTACAGTGTTCCCTGGGACTCCATCCTCCTTGCACTGCCTTGCTGCCATTGTAAGCAACGGGGTAAAGTGTTCTTCCATCAAGTCCTCGAGCCACCCCTGTATTCCCATCCTCACACTTCTGGTAGGATTATTAACTAGGAACTAACATCAACTCCCGGCTTTCTAGTTACCATGGAGGAAATTGCAGCCTAAGAGGGAGGTGTTTCTGAGTTACACTATGTTTATTTAACGGAAGATTTCAGTGAGGACAAATACGAGGTTGAGGATCCTGCCCTGTCAACTCTCATCATTCTCAGTACTGTGGGGTAAAACTGGAGTCCAAAACCAGAAATGTGCAATAGCCATTCATTTTTTGGATATTTTTCTCCCTTATAAAATGCAAGACAGAACCAGGTTTCTTGGTTTAACAAGTATGAGGGTCCCTTCTGGGCTTTCTGTAGCTTTGAAGTACGTTCATCCAATAGAGTGGAAGTTGTAGTGTTTGTAACGTAGTATACAGGGGTCTCTCTCAATATGGCCAGCTGACAGCAGGTTATTCCATTCTAAGTATTACATACCAGGATGTGAAGTCTCAACGGTTATGTTACACAACAAACTATCTTAGTACCAATGTTGTACGGACTCTGTGCTTGTTTCATGTCCGGAGGGCATGGTGCCCATGCTGACAAGTAGAGAAGAGGTCTTTTATCCTGCAGGTACGTCTCAGTCATACAGCTCTTACCTTTACCTCCAAAAAAATCTTCTTCTTCCACCCACTGGCTTCCTGGAGTTTTGTGTCATCAGCAGACTTGTTCAAGGTACACTCTGCCCCACCATCCAGGTGTTAAACAGGACTGGACCCTGTACTGACCCCTGGGGTACAGCACTGGTTACTGGCCGCCAGCTAGACTTCACGCCACTGATGACCACCCTCCGGGCCTGGTCATTCAGCGGTTTTCAACTCACCTCATTGTCTGCTTATCTAGCCCATACATCAACAGTTTTTCTATGAGGATCTTATAGAAGACAGTGTCAAAGGTCTTACTGAAGTCTAGGTAGACAATATCTGCAGCTCTCCTCCCATCTACCAGGCCAGTCATTTCATTGCAGAAGGTTATTAGGCTGGTCAAACATGACTTTCCCCTGGTGAAGACATGCTCACTACTCCTGATGATGTTCTTGTCCTTAATGTGCCTGGAAATGGTTTTCAGAATCAGCTGCTCCATCACCTTCCCAGGGACCGAGGTGAGGCTGACTGGCCTACAGTTCCCTGGGTCCTTCTTCTTGTCTTTCTTGAAGATAGGAATGATGTTTGCTTTCCTTTAGTCTTCAGGCACTTCTCCCAGTCACCAAGATCGATCAAAGATTACTGAGAGCAGCCTTGCAATGACATCTGCTGGCTCCCTCAGCACTCATGGACGCATCCCATCAAGGCCCATGGATCTATATATGTCCAGCTTCTTAAATATTCCCTGACTTGATTCTCTTCCACCAAAGGCACATCTTCTTTGTTCCAGCCTTTCCCGTTGATCTCTGGAACCTGGAATTCCTGAAGGCTGGTCTTGCTAGTCAAGACTGAGCCAAAGAAGGCATTCAATACCTCAGCTTTTTCCATGTTCCCCCTCTCATTGAGCAACAGGCCCACATTTTCCCTAGTCTTCCTTTTGTCACCTGTGTACTTCTAAAAGACCTTCCTGTTGCCTTTGACATCCCTGGCCAGATTCAGCTCCATTTGGGCTTTAGCTTTCCTTTACCGCATCCCTGGACGCTCAGACAATGTTTCTGTGTTCCTCCCAGGTTACCCATCCTTGCTGACAGTCTCTGTACGCTTCCTTCTTGTGTCTGAGTTTGGCTAGGAGCTCTTTGTTCATTCACGCAGGCCTCCTGGCACGTTTGCCTGTCTTCTTATTTGTTGGGATGGAACATCCTTGAGGGTAACATCACCTCATGATCTGCCTGTCCACCCTGCTCCCTCTGCTAAGGGCGACACGATGCCTCAACCTCCTTCTGCCAGGTGCTTTATGGCAAAATGAGCTTTCAGGAGCCAAGACAGAAAAGGCAGATTGGCTTCCCTAAAATAGGAACAAGCAGCAGTCATCACATCCATAACCACATGGTTTGGAGGGGAATCAGGTCCCTACTGTTACAAACAGGGGAACGCCAGATTTCCTCGGCACCTTGCCCCAGCCTTCTCACTGCAGTGTCTCATTATTCACGGAGCTTTTGGAGGGAATGAAAACTTGAAAAATACTGCATCATGTCCCGGGCAAATGACACATGCTCCTTGTGGTGGGACGGTGAGGAGCATATCAGATGGCCCTGTCCTATCCAACGCACAAGGCAGTTTTGGTTTAAGACAGATAATATTTATATGTTTTCTTCACTGCTTGCAGTAGTGTCTCTGTGCAGAATACTCTGTACGCCGTTCATCTATTTCGTCTGCTTTTTCAGGCAAAACTACCTGTCACACAGTATTTTAACTTTTTCTGGCTTCCTAAGAAAATGCACCTAATTGTGCTCTCTGGTTGTATCTGTTTATCTGTTTGCATGTGTCTTCATCTTGCTTCTACGTCCTTCCCCTCAACAACATTTTTTTAAAAACAATACTTAGTGTCAACTGAATTTGATAGATGCAGTCTCAAAGATACAGATTCCCTGAGATTTTGCAGAAAAAGCTTCCCAAACAGAGGAGAGAAGTCTTATTAGTAACTCCCTTAATGTAAAAAAGAGTAACTTTAGCCTTTATAGGCATCAGAGGATCTGCACGGGAAAGAGCCACTATAAACCAGACTTCCTTAGTTTCACTGCTGCTTGAAGTACGGTGTTTCCAAATTACAACAAAGCCCCATTGTTAATCCCAATCCTGGATGTCATCAACACGCTCTCCCTGGGCTAATTTTTCAACACGTTCCACCACCTCCTCATGCATAATTTTCCTCTTAAAGACCTTATAAGTGCAGCAATTTAAGATCCAGCCCACTCCTTCTTCCTTTGACGAGGCTCTTTGGGCAAACTCTTCACACTTTAATGTTACAGTAGAGCCACTGAGAAACTTGAACTTCTGGAAATAACTTTGGCAGCCAATTGGCAGTTAATGGCAATTTGACTTCATACCATAAAAACATATCCAAGAAAACAAGCACAATCTTATGGACATTTGTTTTTGCTGCTATTGCCAGTTAAATCAAAACATTTTGTTGAGTTATTTCAGCTTTTCCTGCTTCTATCTGAAAAATGAGTGGTTGGGTTTTGGTTTTTTTTCCTTTTTACCTTTTTTTTTTTTTAATTACAGTACTTTTTTTGAAAACGTGTGAGTTAGTTTGAAGAGTTATTACTGTTTCTTCTTCAGGTCAAAACACTGAGAAAACAATGTTTAACTTTGATAAAGAATAAATATTGCCAGGTAAAGCTTTCTTGTGATTATATTATGAATGAGAATCTTATTTTAATTCTCACAAGGCAGCAAATGGTATATGGCCTAACCTTACACAGATTTACACGTTTCTCTTCCTATCTCTATTTATCTCTGGGAGCAGCACCATGAAATGGGCATGGCACTTTCTTGGTAGTAAGGAAATGCAGCTTCTAGTTCTTGTACTTCTCTATGGATAAAATTAGGTACAGCCTCTTTGATCAGCTGTTTCTTCTGGAGAAAGCCTTTCTGTTAGTAGGTCTGTGAAGGACCTCTCTCAATAAGAGCAGAAACTTGGCATTTTGCAGCGGTTCTGGTGATGTGAATAGCAGCACATTCTTTAGGTCTCTGTTCCATTGAGATCAGGAGAGATGGAGTTAGTGCCAAAGGCTAGAAAGGAGAAGGTCACCAGAAGGACATCTCTCCTACCGCCACAGGGCTGTCTTGCCCACACATCCCACATCCTTCTCATCTCCGTGGCTTGACTCTACAGAGCTGCCCAGTTTAGAAAGAATTTCCACATTCATTCCCATGTTCAGCTCTGCTGCCGGACATGAAAAGTACATCCTAGAGTAGTGGGAGGGGAAAGATCCATCCTGATTTCTCCACTGGCCACCACTTCCTGAGATATTCTCTGATTTTTGGCAGATGGCATTGTATGTCTATCAGATTGAGTGAGACTTTGCCTTCAGTCTGGTTTTATTGCCATCGAGTACAGGGCAGTTTGAGGGAAGAAAATGAGACAGCCCATATATATGGGAAGTATGGATTTATGGTGAAATACAGGCTACCACATCATATGATACTGTGTAGTACCACATCTCTCACTTCCTAGACATCCCATGCACAGTTTATGGTCCAATATGGTGCAGATAATAACAATAATGTCTTCAAGTTCTGATGTCTGCGGGGCGGTGGTGGAGGGTAATTTATTTAATCTAAATGTAGCTGTTTGCAGTGTAGAGATCTACGTCTGACCTCATCTTCCCAGGCTCCCTTCTTATTTGTTTGCAAAGGCAATTTTAGCTCAATTCACCTGAACTACTAAACTTCAGTACAAGACAGATTGCACCCTAGATCCCGCTGACTTCATTGGCTGGATCATCACTGATGTCCATTTGATGACTGAATGACAATCTGAAATGAAGGTGTCAGAGGAATCGGTGCTTCATTTCTGCAATATGTGCATAGCTACCACACCTTCTAAACAGCTGGAGCAGTAGGTAGAAAATCTCACCCAAACCCTTTAGATATAGTATTGTCTGATTTGTTCCTGCGTTTTCTCTTCTCTCTCTCTCTTTTCTCCCCTTCGCATTGAATTTATTGCTCTAAAATAATTGGTGATGCCATTCAGTTAGTTGCAATCATCCTTTCCAAGGGAAAATGAAATTTGATCGTTTGTAAATGTGATCTTTGTTCTTTTCTGTAGTAATCACAAATCTTTGTTCCATAATAGAATCGAAGTAATGATATTTGCTTTTTCCTTTGCTCATCTACTCTATTCATTAATTAATGTCTTTTGCTTTTTCATTAATATGTTATGTTTTTAGAATGGTTACTATTCTTCCTGATACTTTCAGCCTGGGAAACCCACTGTGAACAAATTTGGTAACAATTAAAGAGTAATTAGCTATAAAATGAGAAAGAAACACAAAAGGCACCCAGAATTTGAATGAACATTCAGACATTTTAGTTACTCATTGCCTTCCTTGTTTATGAGCTTTGTTGAGAGACAGAAGTATGCAGAGATGGATGGCTTTCAGGCAGGACTAAAAAAGCACCAAAAATTTCAAGGAAGAGCCTGAAAACCTGACCTAAACTTTCCATGCTGATAGATCAAAGGCTTCTGGATAAGCATCTGGATTTTTGGGTTTTTCCATCTGAGTCAAACTCTCCTTCGAGTCCTTTTGAGATTCTCCTGTGACTTGTAACAATGTCTGCGTAAACCTCAGCTTCATTTCCTCCTCTCCCGCTTTCCTCCCCCACTGAATAAATACAAAGAAAAAGGCCTACGGATCCAACTGCACCTATTTTCAGCGTGGATCAGTGCCGGGGAACTCATCACAACCGGAGCTTGGCAAAGGAGCTCCTGGCTGGCGGACCAAGCATTTGGCAGCTAACACAGCAAGTGAATGGCTACGGCTGCCAGCTTTCCTTGGATGGCTGAACCAGCCAGCAGTATAACGTGAACATGGGAAGCAAAAGGTCAGCTCACATTGGACTGGTATTCCCTTGGAGGAGAGTCCATCGTCTCGAAGATTTGTCAACCCAAGAGGCTTCATCCATTGCCACTTGTCTTCGGAGATGTGGACATTAGTTTAGAGGGGGAAAATGACTTTAGGAATCAGGACAGTATGAGCAACATGTATCTGGTGACAAGAAAAATAATACAGAAATCTGAGAAATGTTAAGGACATTAGCTTATTAATGGCACAGTTATTACAGCACTAAGCAAGCGCCCTTTCTGCCCTCCAGCTCTGATGGCTGCATCCCAAACTGATGAGGACAGAGCCTGGATTAAGTCAGCAAAATAATTGATTCTGTGCTGGAAAACAAAACAGTTCCATTTTTTTACTTACGTTTGAGACTTTGACAGGAGAAAGGGCATGTACTCGTGCCAAGAGGCGCACCCGGTACCGTGGCACACCATGGCAAGATAACAGGCTCTGTACAAGGAGAAGCATTTGTCTTCCTGATGATAAACAAAAACTTACACATCCGCTTGGAGACAATACCAGCAGCCTACGGAAGAACTGCCAAGAATAGCATCCCACCATAGACAGTCAAGATTCTTCTCCTAGAACGACATCTATTCTATTACTCTTAATAATACAACATTTTGTCCTGTGGCAAGGTCTACGAGTTTTTGCCCTTATTAATTTTAAATGCGTTTGTCCATCTTTTCATGACATTTAAAATATTATGAACTCTTTGGTGATGTGTGGAGTCTTCTGAGAAGCTTGGGAGTTGCCTAAATATAGGCAAAAAATCCTTGCTGTGAATAAAATTAGATGCACTGGCGAATCTTCAACCAATACTTGAACGTATATTTGTTCCTCTCGCTGTTGTCATTCCTGCGTATCTTTTTTCTTGCAGATCAGAAGCAAAAAGTACTGAAGAGTATGGAAAGCATGGAGAAATGCAGCTCCTTTAATTCTTGCCCAGGCAGTAAGTGAAGAAACATTTAGAAATGGACACTTGGGTGTTAAGCTTACATCAACCTTGTAAATTTGTTAAGAGAATAAAAGTGCCTTGACTTAGCTGCAAGCCTAATCAGGTAATAAGTACAAAATTCACCTTATTTAGGTTTCCTTAGGTATGGCACTTCTTTGAGCTATCTGTGCTGCCGCATTATCTCCTTGATAGAAGCTGTTACAGTGCCTTGTGTCACAGAATAAGCTACCTCAGGCCCTTAGTGGAAGATGATTTAATTACCTGGAAATCACGGAATTTTCTAAAGCATGAGGTGGTGTCAGCGGTGTGTTTTTTCTCCAGCCTGTATTGTACATCTAGTAACATTCCCTGGGAACAAAATGAAATAAAGTCCTCTCTTGCTATTGGTCCTGCTGTTGTCTCATTCAGGTTAGGATTTTCAGCTTGTCTGCAAATAAGGCAGTGCAAGAGCGTATCTGTGCCTCTGTAGGAACTCTCCAGAACAAGGCTGGAGTGCAAAAATGGGAGTAGGACTGCCGTCAGATAAACACACTGCAGCAGAGGCCCCAGTGGTCTTCCACCCCCTCAGCGGGGGTGCAGCTTTCACAGGATGCTGAGTGAAGAATGAGTGAGGTTTTCTTGAGGTGTGGTGGAGCACGAAACTTCCATCCGCCAGAACATCCCCTGAAGCCTAGGCTGTAGGTCATCCTTCACATACAGGCCACTCATTAGGGCTTTAGAATAGTGGTCTCCAGATGCCTCCAACAGTTTCCTGACCTCAGCACCCTTTTATAAGGAACATATTCCTTCTGCATTAAGCAATTTGGCCTGTTCTGCCCCTAAGCAGCTGGTCCTCAATTATGTTTCAAACTGCAAACTCTGGTTAACAGGACTTAGGGGAACAACTGCTCCATGGGAGCGACGAAGATGCACCACTGCATACACTTGCTAGAAAATAAAGATGCTGAGAAGGGCTGGAATTAAGGGGAAGAGACTTCATTCAGTGGGTCCAGAGGAGGCCACGAAGATGATCAGAGGGTTAGAGCCCCTCTGCTTTGAGGACAGGCTGAGAGAGTTGGGGTTGTTCAGCCTGGAGAAGAGAAAGCTCCGGGGACACCTTATACACCCTTCCAGTATCTGAAAGGGGCTACAGGAAAGCTGGAGAGGGACTTTTTACAAGGGCATGTAGTGATAGGATGAGGGGCAATGGCTTCAAACTAGAAGAAGGTGGATCTCGAGAAGAAATTCTTGACTGTGAGGGTAGTGAGGCACTGGAACAGGTTGCCCAGAGAAGCTGTGGCTGCCCCATCCCTGGAGGTGTTCAAGGCCAGGTTGGACGGGGCTTTGAGCAACCAGGTCTAGTGGGAGTTGTCCCTGCCCATGGCAGGGGGTTGGAACTAGGTGATCTTTAAGGTCCCTTCCAACCTAAACCATTCTATGATTTTATGAGATGTCCTAAAATATCCCAGGACACCTTCATTTCGATATATATATTGTACCAACCCTGTCTGTGATATTGCTAGAGGGGTCTTCCCTTTTGTTTTGTGTTTTACCATTCTGATCCCTTATGCTAGTGTATTATGCTGAAAATTAGCTGTAATGGGTGATGGATTTCAGTGGAAATTATTTTCAGTGGAAATACTAGTTCTGTCAAGTGAAACCTCAGTGTCAGCTGAGCAGTTTTCAGCCCCTGACTACTAATAATGAGCACTTTTCACCAGCTTAATTCATTAGATGGGGAACCGGGATCAAAGCCACAAAGAAGTTGCAGCTTAAAATAATAAAATAAAAGCTGTGGCTTCCTTTTTTCTTTTTGTTTGAGCCGTCACATTTTCTGTCACTGGGTTTTCTGCATGAGCCTCGATGATGGTATGAATTTCTAAAAATGTGAACACCCAAAGAGCAGCAGCCCTGAGTGAGTGCAAGCACGTAGGAGGGAAGGGAGTCTGAACCTGCAATTAAAGACAGTGTCCAGCTTTGTGCCGTCTCCTTTTGGAAGCACCTGATTGACAGGTCAAAAGACTTCCTTGTAGACCATGGCTGCTTTGGAGAAAAGAGCCTGATCTTTGTGAAAGGAATTACTTCACAGAGTGAGAGGGAGAACTTATAACAGCCTGCCAGTACCTGAAGGGGGCTATAGGAAAGGTGCGGAGGGACTTTTTACAAGGGCATGTAGTGATAGGACAAGGGATGATGGCTTCAAACTGGAAGAGGGGAGATTTAGAGGAGATCTCAGGAAGAAATTTTTCACTTTGAGGGTGGTGAGACCCTGGCCCGGGTTGCCCAGAGAAGCTGTGGCTGCCCCATCCCTGGAGGTGTTCAAGGCCAGGTTGGACAGGGCTTGGAGCAACCTGGTCTGGTGGGAGGTGTCCCTGCCCATGGCAGGGGGTTTGGAACTGGATGATCTTTAAGTTCCCTTCCATTCTAAACCATTCTATGATTCTATGATTGAACACATCCACTTTTCTATCCAGCTTCCCATGACGTGCTACACCAGGTCTCTAGGAACACGCATCTTCGAGGGCACAGAGCAGCTCTAACAGTGATGCAAACCCACAGGGACAATATTGAAATTGAACCTTCCGCAAGAAACAACAGACTGACTCACTGTTTCCTCAGACATCACGGAGGTCTTAATTTGTAGCTGTACCTACAAAATGCTCTCCTGAACACACAATCTGCTCCTCATTTCTTTCGGCAGCGTGACTCTAATTACCTTCTTCTCAGCCACTAATTTGAGGCTATCATTAGTGCAACAGTCTCCAAGTTTGCTTTGAGGCAGGGAAGCTGATGAGTAATTACGCACTTCAGCTCATCTTTAGAGAGGAAAAAAAAATGATTGCTTGAGGAAAGTGTCTGTGTGATGGTTTGGTTTGTTAAGCACACGCTGCAGCTCGCCTGGTGGGAAAACAGTGCTGGGGGAACAATCTCAGCTGCATCCCAGCAAACCAGCAACGTGGCTATTTCACTCCAGTTAGCTGTGGTCTGAGACTTCGGTTTTGTTTAATAATTATGAGTTTTACGTGCATCTCCAAGATTGGTAGTTTAGGAACAGCAATAGATAACACAGGGCCAGAGAAATAGCCCTCTGGTTTATTACCCTCTTTTGAAATGGCAAATATCAGCTACTTTAGAGGATGATGCTAGAAATCCTTTAGTTTAACAACATCCTGTAATTTTAGTGAACAGCCTATTTTGGAGAAAAGCACTTTCCTATTCCCACTCCTTTGACAGAGGAAATCTTTTACGTCTTGAGGAATGGGGATTTACTTGTCCTTCAAAACCAGTTTGGTTTTGATTTACTGTTTTATCTTGACACCTCTCCTCTGTCGACTCAGTCATCGTCAGCCTCATACTCTAGTAGCAACCTACAGTTTAATTTAACATTAAACTACATTGTCCCAGTGAATCCACAGGTTAACTATTCACTGTGCGCATTTTCTTTTTTTCCCCCCTGAGTTCTCATTTTCCTCCTTATTCTGCACTTATTTTCCTTAACTACTTTTCCACTCCCCACACCCCCCAACTTGTGTATCTCTTGGCTTAAACAAAAAAGAAAATAAATACATTAGTTCAGTGAGAGAGGAAGTTTTTGTGATGCTAATTTCCTAATGACCAGCATGTCAGGATGCCAAATCTAAGTAGTAGTAGCAGTGATATTTAAAATAAAATTTAGCTCATGGATCAGGACTCGTTTGGTGTGTATGTGGGTGCTAGAAGTCCCAGATTCCACTGCAATAAATGCAGAACTTGTCAATACAGTCAACCAAATCCAGACAGCAATGCAGTTCTTCCTAAAGAAGACAATTACAGGGGTATTCAGTTGACCATATCTAGGCATCTAGTGTCCATATGAGATGCCCCAGGGAATTTAATTTGCCTTCCAACTGGCACTGCAGGAAGGCATGGCTCCCAGTTAGCTCAAGCAAAAAATTTGGCAGCCCTGTGCGCATATCTCACGTATCCTGCGATGTTTCAAATACTACCAGACTTCTAAGTTTAGGAAAGTGAATCTCGCTCACATTGCTGCGTCTTGTCGAGTCGCCCTCTAAACTCTGTTGACTTTCCACTGATGACAATGTGAACTTGCGCTCCTAACTCACATGCAGGTGACTCTGTGTAGTGGCCTCCATTTAGGTATCTTCCTTTGCAAGCTGTCTGCTACTCCCTAAGCCAAAAGGCAAACATTCCTTCCATCCTGAAGTGGTGGTTCCCAACTGTATAACATTGCAAAATAGGAATGGATAAACTCAGGAGCTAGAAGTTTCCCCTCTTTTTGGTAAAGAAATCTGGACACCCATTGATGGAAAGCCCAAGATGGGTATTGGCTCTAATCTCTGCTCTGAAAAAGGCTGTGTCTATGTGGGACTTGGCACCTTTGCCATATATGTAGAAAAGGTGTAACTATTTGATATTCCTACCATAAACGGCTCTTCTGTAGTTGTGTCAGGCCTGTCTTTGGGCCAAGAAGTTTTGGGATCCCAAATCTGTCTGCATTCCTGCAAGTAGATATGACCTTAGTTCTACTTCTTCCATTGGGTATTGTCCAGCCAAATCATTTTGCTCTCTGGAATAAGGGTTGTCTCTAAAGTTTTATTTGTAACGCACCCAGCACATTGGGCTCTGATCTTGGCTGGGGAGTTTACTTGTGGTTTCGTTAAAGTCATCACTATTATTTCATAAACTAAAATATCTGCAGAGGAAAACAGAGGAATTGCAATACACCGTTTCTAGCTCTTACTCTCATGGTTCTGTGTCCAGGGCTAGAATCTGTAGATAGATAAATAAGTACCTGTGCTCTTCTACATATTGCCTTTATTTTTTTTCAACATGAGCACTAAAAGAGAGAAAATTTGGAAGAGAAGCAATTAGTCTTCTATTATCAGAAATAGAGTAGAATTTTTTGAATTATCCTATTTTGTAGTGGAAAAGGAGAAGTAAGGAGGGATGATTCAACTACAGATCCCAAATGGCAAAATTATATTAAAAAACAAAGGAGGGGACACACAACCATGACTGAGACTATTTGGTAAAGTCCATGGCTCTATGCCTTCTTCCTTAATTGGTTATTGAGTGTTAAACTTTGGAGACATGCGAACACTGAACCTGCTGCATGAGATTTTAATGATTGCATTTTAATTTTTTTTGTGCTAAATTAAAAATTAACTATCAGCTCCACTCTTCATTATGCAAGATTAGTACAGTATTTGGATAATAATAAGCATGTCATAGATTAAACAGTATTTGGGCATAATCACTTCCAAATAATCTTCCTGGGAGTACGCCAAATAAAAGTGTAAGAAAAGCCAGACAAAAGAACACAGATTAACCATCCCTTATGCATGTTTCTACTCTCCAGATGATTATTTAATTATGCAACAAATTTTGCATGCAAACTGCAGGAGCAGGCCAAAGCGTGGAGTCTAGGAATCAGAATATTCCTGCTGAGAGTCCTAATCTCTCAGATACTGTCCTCTTCCTCCTGCCTTATTTTCCTTCTAGACCTGGAAAAATTGTGGGCATTTACAGCCAGAGGCATAGCTTCAGCACGGTGCTGTGTGACTTGTAGCTGTCAAACCCTCTCAGGCAAAGAAGGGCACCTAGAAAATGTTAAGTAGTAGCAGAGTGGGTTAAGTAGTCGCTGTTGACCTGAATCCTCTTTTGGGTACTTATACTGGCATTTTCCTGAGGCAGTTCTTCATGGCTTCCCAGGAAAATGAGGTAGGTGTCTACAAACACTACACCTTTCTGCAAATCTGCACCTTTCCTTTCCCTTTCCCAGTTGAACCCATCAGCTAGCGTTGGTCAACACCCAACTGGGAGGCAAATGGAGCCATTTATGCACACCGTATCAGACGGATCAGCGGTGACCCACAAAACCTTCAGATACCATGCTCTATCTCTGATGCATACCGCTCTGAAGAGATCTGAGAAATGAATCTTAACCATTTAGCTCAGAACCAAAATTCCCAAACTACCTTTTCTTTCTCGCAACTGAGCGGGTAGAAATGCTGCTTGATTTTTCACACTGGTGTTTTATGTTCATTTTTAGAATGGAAGATACTATTCCAGATAAGGTTAATGAAGCAAAATACCCGATTCCCTCAGATGAAAATGAGAAATCCAGCGCATCCCCTGAGAGCTACTATCCAGATCTATTTCTTACACTGTTTTCTGTAACTATTCTGCTAAACGAAAATGACCACTGCAGGCTGGATTTGTTATCAAAATGGAAGAACAAAGGATGAGTGAAAGTTTTCTCCATCATTTACTGCTACTCATGAAAACTCATAAAACTCATATAAAGACCAGAGAACTTTACGATGGCACAGGCATCCACCTGTTTGTGATGGAAATGTGGACCTCTCATAGTGTGTCTATTACCAAGTATATAAAACGTTGACACTTTAATCTCCACCCCTCAAAAAAAAACCCACCCAAAGCCCCAAGCCCAACAACTGTGTATTAAGTCTGTTATTAAATCCTGCAGTTGCTAGCTTCCTTTGTCGCTCCCTGGTAAATTTATACCACAATTGATACCAGAAGAGAACCGCTGTTTTTCAGCATGCTGGAACCAGTGGAGAACAACATGATTGTCAAGGAGGGGGGAAAAAAGGTAAAAGAGCCTTCAGTTCTGTTTCGGGTCAGCTGTAGTCAGAAATCATTGCCAACTGAAGGCTTTTTCCATGGCACAAGTGACCACAGATGTGTTTTTAGTTCTCAGGTGATCTCCATATAAAATTGATCATGAGGCTAGGTCAGGCCACCTTGCAGGCCAGCTCAATGAAGACCACTCTGCAGTTGAAGCCGACCTCTTCTCGAAATTAAACCTTGGCGCTGCTCACCCCCCCTCTTTGTACGTGAAGCTTTCCCTTCTGGGCTTTCCAAAAATATGTTCTGCATACATAATTTATTCTCTGCTTGTGCAGTGGGGAAGACAGGCTAATGCGTTAGCAATAACGCTAGAGTGTGGGAGATCTGCATACCTCTTCCCAGTTTCTTCTCAGACACATCATGTGACTCTGCCAACTCACTTTGGGTGGGATTCATCTCACCCAACTTCATACGTCTGCGAGGCAGACGTCTGCAGCTTCCCTAGTCCCTCTTGGCTGCTTCCACAGTGGATGGAGACAAATCACATTTTTAAAGTATGGTTCATCTGACTTGTTTTTGCCATCTACTTTAGGACGATGCCTACATTTGGCCAGATAAATTCCACTGCTGAGTCTCAAATCTCTCTTTAACATATGGGCAATATTGTGGCTCTACTCTTTAGCCGAGTGTTAAGGGATGCTATGAAAACTTTGATACTGTATAAGGTACATATACGGTGTAAGGTAATGTATAGGTAGGACCACATCCCAAAATCTCTTGCTTTAGTTCCTAAACTTGCAATGATATGCACTGTAGTAATACGTTATGTACACCTTGGGATAATTGTCCCATTGAACTCTGGCAATTACGATGTTCCTAGACAGAGGCACTGAAATTTGGAAAAATCAGAGTACTGGTGGCCAGCTGGCAGCTCTTGAGCTTCACCGGCAACATAAGAAGTTCGAATCTGGTACTAGCTAGGGCCCAGCTGGCACAGGGTACACAAATCCCTGGTTGCGGGGGAAAGAAGCCAGCAAAGGCTGTCATCACTGGGTCATCCTGAAGCCTAGGTTCACACCTCACCCTGCTCCACCCCACAAAATGCTGGTGGAGACCTGGAGAAGCATGACCATCTCCCACCTGTGAACCACTACCAGTCGTTCCTCTCACTTCCGTTCTCCAGGGTGTGCGGCACAGGTTGAGTGGTTCTTGGCAAACGCAGCCTTTAGGCTTATATTGTGAGTTTGGCTTTGTACCCAGACCAGCCAGGAACAGGGGAAGGTCAGAAAGGACACCTACACCCCTTCCACCCTGATCCATTCTGAGCACTTCTGGAAAGCCCTGAAGATAGTCCAACACGTACATTTTCAAAAGAAGGTTGCCAAGGCAAACAAACCACTCATACCCACATAAATGAATTCCACATGCTTTTCGGAGTGTTACTTTCGGATGCATCCAGACATGGTGTAAATCAGAAGAATACTGCTGATTTTGAAGGAAAAGCAGCAGCTGACCTCTGTGAAGGAAATGCCAAATCTACTTGTTGCAGCATAGTTGGCAAAACACATTTTGCACCAAAACTTCCCCTCGCCCCCCCAAGAGAGAAGAGAAAAAAGAACTATATAAATAACTATACTGTACTGCTCTGTCTGAAAGGTCAGGGAACATTTTACAAGCTGGACTCCTAGCCAGAATTTGTGACCTGTGTTTTTCAAATGCATCTGCAGATGGGAGCCCTTTATGCAGTAGTTAAAAAATGTGGGAAAATAATAAAATGAGGAATGTCTCAGCTTGGGAAAAAAAAAAAAAAAAGGCAATCCAAACCTTCTAGTTTGTATTCCTGTTTTTTAATGAATTAAGTACAGGGGAAGCATTCTTTAATTTGTGTGTGCTTGAAAGGGAGGGGGAAGCTACTGGAAGGATTTGAGCATTTAATTAAAAGCAGTTGAAAATAATAAAATTTAAAATAAGGTTAAAAAAAAAAAGATAGATCCAAATACTATCACTGTTATTGCATTTTTCACCAATCTTTTTCTGCTTGGGATGCAGGATGACCTGTGAACTCTCTTGTGGCCACGACCTAGTTCAGAGTGAAGTTAGCAGAAAGACACTTTGAAAACTTGATGGATCTCCGATTTGAGCATTATATGAAGAATTGATCCTCTGGAGCCTGACTTGGTTCTTTATGGAAATGGGAGAAGCCCACAGGTTTCGATAGGTTAGGTCATTCAGTGTGAGATTGTGAAAGATGGCTTGCATCACCCAAGACTGATTTTGGAGCAGCTGTCTTCCCAGGAAGTCCATATAAATAACTTGATTCATGTCAGGGAGACCAAGAACAGCAACTTGTGCAATATGTCCACAAAACCAATCAGTCTGCTATATGAAAACATTCCATTTTCTTAGCCAAAATTCCCTTTGTCTTCAGATCTTTATCTCCCCTGCCAGTGGTCTGGAGTAGATGCATAAACAGTCTCTGTATGTACAGTGTTTGTGCAGTGTGACTTTTCGTGGCCAAGGGCTTCCAACAGTCAAGGGCTTGGAGACTTCCACAGATGCACTCCAAGTTCACCATGCCTAACGATCGCCAAACACTATTTCTCCCATGAATATTTCCAATCCATGTTTTAGGACCATATTACATTTTATTCCTCAATATCCTATGCTAACGAGAGTGACCACTGAATCATTCTTGATATGAAAAGAATTCTGTACTTCACTTGTGTCGTGGTTTGGGCCGGATTGGCCAATGAGAATGAATGACAGATGCTCTTTTTAATCTCTCTCTTCAAGGAGAGGAAGGAGAGAGAGAAAGAGACTTATGAGTTTAGAAGGAACTAAACTACTTTAATGAAATACTAATACCGAAATAATAAAAAGAAAATAATGAAATATATACAAAACCCTATCAAGCTCCCAGGATGATGATCACGTCACCAACAGGCACTGGGAAAGTCCCAGACTGGACTCAGTGATGGGCGGGAACTGGATTCCAGATCGGGATTCAGGATCGGGATCAAAGGCAGACACAAAGACAGAGTGTTCCTCAGACGCCGGCCGCTGAAGAAAGAGGGCTGACCCTTTGATCCCTCAGCTTTCATACTGAGCAGGAGGCAGATGGGATGGAACACCCTGTTGGTCAGCTTTGGGTCACCTGTCCTGTCCGCTCCTCCCCGCAGGTGTGACCCCTCGATGCTTTTCTGCTTCCCACCCTCCAACGGGGCAAGTAACAAAGTTGGCTGCCCTTGGCTGTGACAGCAATAAGGATAAGCAAGAGCCTCTCTGCATCCTGTTCCTTGGCATCAACTATAAACATGGGTCTTGTCACTCTGGGAGTGAACAGTTTCTGCACAACATGCTGGTAATTTCAGCAGTTAGGAGAGGCCTAGCTAAAAAGTAAAGTTACTGAACAAAATTGGTCCTGTTTTACCTCAAACCAGGACAACTTGTTTTTAAAGGAAATGTTTGACAATTTCACAGATGTGATGTCTCCTCACCCTAGTTTTTTGATGTAGGGAGAAAGCAAAATATGTCCTATCCAGCTTCTCAGTATAATTTATCATGTTTTAAATCTCTATTATATCCCATTTCAGTTGTATTTCCCCAGATTAAAGTGCTGTTATCAGTTGAGCCTTTGGATGAAAACTCTCCCGCCTATCTTGTTACCTTTTTCTTCCTGAATACCTCATATAATTAGAGGACATTTAAAACCGTTCCAAACTCACTGATATGCTGGAAATGTGCTTGTATACCCCAGCTAAGAAAGGCCCCTCTTTCCTTCATTGGAATGATCCTCATTTATGAAAGCCAAACATCTGTTGTCACAGGCAAAAATGACAGTGGTGTTCGTGCTTCGGAGGTATGGTGTTAATCTGAATGCTTTCTCCTTGTGACTGTACCTTCTTCCTCCCTCTGCCGTTTTCCATGACTACAACGGATCTGTGTCACTCCAATATTTTGTCCATGGGGACTTCAATTTTTTTTTCCTCTTAGCAGCTGAGTATCAGGCCTACCTAGGCCATAACAAATGATTCCAATAGCCATGATTTCTGGATAAGATGGGCTTAACTGACCAGTCTGATCCAGTGATATCCAGCTCACAGGTCAGTGAAATGTTTTTAGGTGAGTTTTTATTGACTGGAATGAAATACATTATATTTTATTTTATTTTGAGGAGGCAGGGTGCTTCCTTCACAATTTGTATTTTTAGAAGTGGGCAGGAAATGGCTTTCTGGTTCAGTTCTGCAAAAAATTTTTGACATTTAAAAGAATAATTCTTTGCTGTGAAGTGGGAGTAAACAAAAAACTGTGTGAGTATTTTAATGGAAAGAAAACGGAACTCAGAATAAAACGCTGAGACTTCCCCGGTTGCCATGGTGACTGGAGTACTCAGTCAGAAGGTTTCATAATTTTGCAGCATGTAAGTTTTTCCTTAGTTGTAGACACAAACACATTTTGCAGTGAAGTTGTGATCCCTGACACAGAGAGTTTAAGTTTATTGACAACGCGCTTGCTTTTCGCGACCTCTCAGAAGTAGCCCCTGCAGCTCAACAGCTTCGTAGAAAAGCCTCCAAGCTGAATCTAGCTCTTGCTAAGCTGCTTCCCAAAATCTGAGAAAATATGGGATCTGCTTTCAGTCTCATCTACTAAACGTATTTTATCTTATTGAAAGGACAAAATTATTTACGTGAGGATTTATAAATGATTCTCCTACAAACTTGAGGAATGTTCTTGCCATCAACTTAAAATCATCTCTCTAAGGTTTTGATATCATCATGCAACCTAGAGGTATCATTAGCAATGAAAGTTTAGAAGTCTTAAATAATTAACCTATTTTCAACAAAATTCCCTTCCAAAGAAAACCAAACAAACAAAAAAAGAAAAATCTTTTGTCCAAAAGTTCCCTCGATCTGGAAATGTTCTTACTGAAGGCAGAGCTTCTAATGAAATGAAGATATGGAATATGCCATACAGTCATATCTTTCCTGATAGTATTATTGTTGTGTTGTACCAAATCCAGAGGCCAGAGCCCTGAAGCTAATATGTATAGAGAGCAAAGTCAAAGTTGAAGGACGACTAAGTAGTCTTTAAGACTCACTGGAGCAATTTCATGTCCTGTGTTTGCTTCTGGGCACAAATCAAAATTTAATGAGGTGTAAGGCTGAGAAAAAGGAATAAATTGAGGTGACATGTACAATACTGGGATTTTTTACTGCTGTTTGGAAAATTACTTGGGTAGTAAAACTTTGAGCTCTTTCATGAATGTGTCATGGCAAGATAGCATCCTTAGAGCAACAATCAATCTGTGAGCACGTCAAAATGAAATTTTCAAAAATAAGTCCTTTTTTCTTCCAGGCTCACTGCAAAAAGCCAAGATTTCCACTCAAGCTAGCAACAAAACATGCAGTTGACTACTCACTTTGGCCTGAAGTTCATAGTCCTATTGAGCTGTTTAGTGTCTGAGGAAGAAATAGGGCGGGAGCTGTCTTAAAAAAAGGCAGGGTAGTCTATGAAAGTAAAACTTGCCCTAAAGGCTTGAAAATCCTGGATTTCATTCATAGTTTCCCTTGATCGAGTCACCTCCTTTTTTTCAACTTCCCCATCTTTGAAATGATAAGCTGTTCCCTGTAAAATTTCCCATTCTCATTAAAAATGTTGATTAAGAGCTTAAATACAGCTTGACCTCAGTTTCATTAAGTTGATCTTTCGGACTCTCTTAAAGTTAATCAAAACCTAGGAGATCGTGTTCTGGTTTCTTTCTTCCTGAATCCTGGAAGGACATCATCTCTAATCTCTGAAATTAGTGGACCTACTTTCCTGAATATGCAAGTGAGATCAAAGGCCCTTTGCAGCCGATACCATATAAATTGTCAGAGAAACCTAGTCGCCAACATAAAAGGTATTCCCTAAATAAACAAGAGAGCCCATAGAGTGGCAGCCATAAAAGAAGCCAAAACACTTGGCCAGAACTGTAGAGGAAATCTACAGTAAGATCCAAGTCCTCTCCATCTCTATGTTCTTGGGCATCTCTATATTCTTCTCTTGTAAAGTGAGCTGTAAACATTTTTTTGTAAAATCTCTGTTATCTACAAATGTGTACAAAGAAAGAAAGAATTCATCTGAATATGAGGGCTTGAGATGATCCCTCCATCAGCCTTTTAACTCATACCCTTGACCAAAAAATATTCTATTCCCCAAAACATTAACCTTAGTTCTTCTCTTGAGGTGAATGAAGCCTGTTGGGTACGTAGCAGGTGGGAACTATTTTACTCATTATGTTATTCCGAAGCTCAAGGAGTCAGCATTTTGGCTTAACACCACAAGGAATTTCTCAGGAAAATTTTCTGCCAAAGATCCCAAAGAGTACATTGCTTATTGCTAGGATGACGCTCTTAGTCGTATGGTTTACTTTTAGGTAGTCCTGCGAGGAGCAGGAAGTTGGACTTGATAATCCTTATGGATCCCTTCGAACTTGAGATATTCTATGATTTTATGATTCTATATTCTTGCATAGACTCTGATGGACTGACCAGTTCAAGAAGGACAGGGAACTGCTGGAGAGGGGACACCAGAGGGCTACAAAGATGATCAGGGGGCTGGAACATCTTTCTGATGAGGAAAGGCTGAGGGACTTGGGTCTGTTTAGTCTGGAGAAGGGAAGACTGAGGGGGGATCTCATCAATGCTTACAAATACTTCAAGGGAGGGTGCCGGGAGGATGGGACCAGTCTTTTTGCAGTGGTGCCCAGTGATAGGACAAGAGGTAACAGGCACAAACGTGAACATAGGAAGTTCCATCTAAACATGAAGAGGAACTTCTTTCCTTTGAGGGTGGCAGAACACTGGAAGAGGCTGCCCAGAGAGGTGGTGGAGTCTCCCACTCTGGAGACATTCCAAACCCACCTGGACGCCATCCTGTGCAACCTGCTCTGGGTGACCCTGCTCTGGCAGGGGGGTTGGACTAGATGATCTCCAGAGGTCCCTTCCAACCCCGGGGATTCTGTGATTCTGTGATTCTGTGACACTGTCATATAGCTTTGCTTTTCAGCGCTGTGTATTGCCCTGGAAATTGAATTCCAAAAATTCACCCCGTGACGTCATTCTACAGCACACAGTTGCACCAGTCTCTTGAGACTGCTGAATGCCTTCATTAAACTTTATGAGAACATCTCACCAGCAGAACAGCTTGAAGCAGATGTGCCCTTTCCTTCTGGTATAAACAAAATACAAGTAGCGCCGGTGTTTCGTGGACGATAGATACGCTTGCCGTTGCAGTCATTTACATTTAGATGCACAGGTAATTACAGCCCAGGGTGCAGTTATCAGAGAGATGGCAGAGGCGTGCTTGAGGTCACTTTACTGCCAGGCGATGGTCAGAGAATTAAGGTATTTCATTTGTGTGAGTTATTTAGCAGGGAGATTTTGGCCTGTGATCAGTCTTCATTTGTAACCATAAAGCATCTCAGGAAAAGGGAGCTATTTAAGAGCATCGCTGGCAGCTATGTGTTTGTTAATGAGGGAATCTTTATGGAGCTCCCTGCTGAGTGAAAGGGAAAAGGCTGGGTTTTATTTCTTTGTGTAGCCTGTGTTTGGCAGCTAGAGATGAAATTATGACAGTGAGGCAGAAAAATTAGGCATCGTCAGCAAATTGGATGCTGCAGCCCATAGAGAGCCAGGAATTTGATGGGAGAGGGAGGGAAAGTGGGGGGAAACAGGGATTCTGCAGAGAGGTGAGCCTCAGTTCTCTCCAAAAGTTACCAGCAAATCCATGTTTCACTTTTGTAGTCTGCCCTGGAGATTTCAGCCTGAAGACCTAAAAATAGTGAGGAAATAGTTACAATAGCTAAGAAAGTTACAGTAGCTAAAATAAGTGTTACTTAGGAAAAGCCTAAGAGATGGATAGAATTAATTTAGATATAGCTGGATTATTCTATTTTAACTCATAGTCAATTGGCTGAGGGAAAAAAAACGTTTTGGCTGGGCCTTTCAATTCTGACATTTTTTGAAATTGTACTTTTTCATATTTCTATTTAAAATAGATTTTTTTATAGAGATTTGTATTGGGTTTGCGTGGCAAGGTTTTGGTAGCAGAGAGGCTACAGGGGGGGCTTCTGTGAGAAGCTGCTAGAAGTTTCTCCTATGTCCAACAGAGCCAATGCCAGCCAGCTCCAAGATGGACCCGCCACTGGCCAAGGCCGAGCCCATCAGTGATGGTGGCAGCACCTCTGCGATAACATAATTAAGAAGCAGGGAAGAAGTCCTGGGCAATTGCAGCTGGAGAGAGGACTGAGAATATGTGAGAGACACAACCCTGCAGATGCCAAGGTCAATGAAGAAGAAGGGGGAGGAGGTGCTCCAGTGCTGGAGCAGAGGTTCCCCTGCAGCCCGTGGTGAAGACCATGGTGAGGCAGGCTGTCCCCCTGCAGCCCATGGAGGACCAGGGTGGAGCAGAGATCCACCTGCAGCCCATAGGTGACCCCACAGCTGGGCAGGTGGGTGCCCGAAGGAGGCTGTGATCCCGTGGAGCAGGCTCCTGGAAGGACCTGTGTATCTGTGGAGAGAGGAGCCCACGCTGGAGCGGGTTTGCTGGCAGAACTTGTGACCCCGTGGGGAACCAACGCTGGAGCAGTCTGTTCCTGAAGGACTGCACCCCATGGAAGAGACCCACGCTGAAGCATTTCATGAAGAACTGCAGCCTGCGGGAAGGACTCACGTTGGAGAAGTTCATGGAGGACTGTCTCCCATGGGAGGGACCCCATGCTGGAGCAGGGAAAGAGTGTGAGGAGTCCTCCCTTTGAGGAGCAGCAGACACAATGTGTGGTGAACTGACCACAACCCCCATTCCCCGTCCCCCTGCACTGCTCAGGGGAAGGAGGGAGAGAAATGGGGAGTGAAGTTGAGCCTGGGAAGAGGGGAGGCATGCAGGGAAGGTGTTTCAGGATTTGGTCTTCTTTCTCATTACCCGACTCTGATTTGATTGGTAATAAATTAAATTAATTTCCCAAATCAAGTCTGTTTTGCCCATGGTGGTAATAGGTGAGTGATCTCTCCCTGTCCTTATCTCTACCCACGAGCCTTTCATTGTATTTTCTCTCCCCTGTCCAGTTGAGAAGGGGAATGATAGAGTGGCTTTGGTGGGCACCTGGTGTCCAGCCAGGGTCAAAGTCCCACAAGATTTTAGTTTTAAAAGCTAAAAGGATAACAAACTGTGTCTCCTAAACGCCTGTTACCAGTTTGGCCCAAATCAGCTTTTTGACCTTCTGCTTTTGTTTTGCCAAAGTGTCCACGTAAGACTCTGTTTTGTTTCAACCCAGAACACAGTTCCCTGCTAAAGTTTTGGTTCAAGAGTCAAGCCAAAGAAATAAACCATTATTTACCTGTGTCTAATTTGGAAGAATATTTTGTAAAGATGACATAAATGAGTAATGGGGTAGAATAAGGATAAGAAAAAAATGAAGTAGAATTTTAGTACTAGACCTCTAAAGTTGAGGTTGATTACTATTAATGTCCCAAGAGGAGATACCTATGAAAGGAGTAATAAAACAGACTGTGAGAAACATCACCAATATGAACATAATATGGTGGATAATCTAAGCCTATCAGCCATCTTTGGTTTCTGCAGATACTATCAAATAAGTTGTGTCACTCTGAGAGTCAAACGGGCATCAGTCAATGATTTATGGCATAGGTGCAATGCTAACCTAACCAATAGATGACCTGTAAAGGTCCCTTTCAATCCAAACTATTCCATGATTCTGTGATTCTCTAAGAAACAGTAGGATTGAAGGGTATGCTCCAACAATCCTTTATATTTAATGGATTTACTCATGCACTTGTCATCAAAATCTCTGATCAAATGAGACCTTCATAGAAAAGCTTATTCTATCTTCTCCATATTCAGGTAGGAACGTCATTTGGGAGCTTTTATTTATGTTTTGTTTTTTTCTCTGGTATCCATGGAAAGGTTTCCATGCTGAGTACTCAGTCTGACAGATGCAAGGAGTTCAGTGCAACTGTTTTTTGACCGCAGGGACATTCAAAAATGATAATAGTTTCAAGAAAGCATCCATGTACTGATGCAGGGTGGCAGCCAACCTCTTCTGCACAAGGGACTCTGCTATTGCTGTCACATCAAGTCATTCATGTGCACAAAACAGAACGCCAGCAGGTTCGGGTCACTCTATAGACTGTAAATACCTGAAACATCTCCACTCTGATAGCACAGAGATGCCAAACTACACCCTACAGCCAGATACAGTTTTGTCGAGAGCAAACTGCAAAGTATACCATGCCTGAATTTAATTTACCATAAAGGATTAAGCAGTTTACAAAAACCTTGGGTTTGGTGTTTTTGGACAATTTTATACCGGATACAGACAAATTTGTTGTAGCTGAAAACTTGGGTCTCTTTATTATAGAATTACAGAATCATAGAATGGTTTGGGTTGGAAGGAACCTTAAAGATCATCTAGTTCCAACCCCCCTGCCATGGGCAGGGACACCTCCCACTAGACCAGGTTGCTCCAAGCCCCATCCAACTTGGCCTTGAACACCTCCAGGGACGGGGCAGCCACAGCTTCTCTGGGCAACCTGAGCCAGACAGGCCACCTGTCTGAAAAATATGCCATTAATTTCAGTCAGGTAGAAGAGGCTTAACTGAAAAGCAAAATTACTGAAAAGAAAGTTGGTTCTGTTCTACCTCAAACCAGGACACAGACTACTCTTATAATGAATTAGTTATTTCCCAATATGTAAAAGACATTTTTGTTCTTTCAACTGGTGTCTCTTGCCTTTACTCCTAGCACTGTGCACCCCCGAGAAGACTGTGCCTACATCTTCCCCTTACTCCTATTAGACAGCAATCAGATGTCTCTTTTATGCTTCTCTACTTAAAACTGAAAACCTCT
This sequence comes from Burhinus oedicnemus, assembly GCA_008921705.1. NCBI lineage: Eukaryota > Metazoa > Chordata > Aves > Charadriiformes > Burhinidae > Burhinus > Burhinus oedicnemus. The sequence continues at coordinate 889,870 of VFFE01007125.1, read as the reverse complement.
TATTGCCATGACAGTCTTAGAGAGCAAGTGTTGGGTGCTTGCAGTAGAGTTGCCCTTTTGATGTCTTCCCAAAGGATTGCAGTTTGTTCACTCCAAGCCACCCTACTAAATGAACCAGCGCACAATGAACGAGGTGACTGTAGGGTTCAGTACCAAACTGCACTTCTACTGCACAACAAAACACTGTCCTGGTTTTCTCCTATGATCTCTACCTGAGTTTAAGAAACAGAACAGTGATTGAGCATCAAACTGTGAGCGTTGTCATGGTCAGACTCAGTTTTGGCTCTTCTGAAAGGAGTGTTTCATTGCTGAAGCCCAGCCACTAAAAACGCTCCAACTACTCAAAAGGCATCGAGAGGCTTTTGCAATGCCTGGGCCTCCGGTGATGAGGACGTGGAGCTACATCATGATGAGGAAACTGCAATGAATGTACACAGATTTTCACACTGATGGGTTTTTTTAACAAATCCTTGGCTTGAGTTAGTACAGACCTCCAGTTCTGCTCCTCCAGCTGCAGCAGGACAGTCTCTTATGATTAACAGGAATAGCTGAAGGACACGCTTCCTTCTGACCCCCAGCACACTCCCCATCTCCAAACAGGAGTTGGGTACATGCAGGTGGCAACAGGAGGATTCTCTGTTGGACACCAAATTGCTTTCCAACCCTTTGTCTTTTCTGAGCAACACTGAAGTGGGATTCTTCTGCTTAATTTTCGACATCTGCATGTCATCAGATGAGTGACATGCAAAGAGACCACAACACGGAAGGAAATACGGTCTCTCAGCATCATTGCAAATGTTCATAATGTTTTATCGATTCGGAGATGCTAGTGCCAAAAAGATCATTCAGGTGGACTTATTTGATTACACCAGACCTATAATTTCACTCCGTTTCTCTCATGGTGAGCCACAGACTGATTTTGCAATGCACAACAAAATGCCGTGTTAAGCCCATGTCCCAGTCAGAGCTCTCCAGTCCCACACGTGTCCTGATGCTCTCGTGAAAGCAAAGCATGGTAGCCAGAAATGAAGTTTTTGCTGGTTTTTTCGGACTAAATATTTTGTGGTTGCAAAATGAAGCATTTTATCCTAAACCGGTTTTGAAGAGAAAAAGGTATATTTTGAGAAAAAGATTTTTTGAGTGGTTTGCTGGTTTACTTTTTATTTTGTTCAAAGCCACTAGTGTTTTTGGATTTCAGTTGCCAAAATCTGTTGGCTATAAACTGAAATATAACTGGCCAAAAGCCAGAGTTCTTTTTTTTTTTAAAAATCCTCCTTTTCTTCCCCTGCATTTTTGCATTCTTTTTTTAATGAAAGCCAGAAACTTATTTCAGGGGGGACAGCAGGGAGAACTTTTCTATCCATTCCATTTATTATTTCTACGAACACATCCTTTTGCTTCCTAATGACAGAAGGTGTATCTACCAAAGCCTCTAGCACGGCTAGGAAAGGGTGTTTAATTAGTGCAGAAGCGTTTAGTGAGGGTAGAGGACTCGGTCGTCTGGAGATGGAGATAGTAGGAGGAAGGGATGGTGATGTTTTCACACTGAAAGTGAGGAAAAATTAACTTGCATCATTTTTCATTATTTATTTTAAGTATCACCATCTGGCTCGTAAATCTTCCCCTTCGCTGTTAGGGAACGCAGCCTTCCTTTCTAAAGTTATGCTTTTCTGGAGATTTAAAAGCGGTGGGAGGAGAAATACGGTTAAGAATGTAATTTGAATCCAAATACAGATGTCTATTGAGTTTAAATACACTCTCAGCTCTCTGGAGGAATTGTCTGGAGGTTTCCGCAGACCTTTTGCTGTAATGAAACTTGTGAATCATTTGTGCTGAGGGCCTGGATTAACGTTAGGGTTAGCATAACAGTGGTGGCCGAGATGCAGCTTGACATCAATAGGTGACTTTGCTTTGACTGGTGTGAAGCAAGAGACCAAACCCACATTCCTTGTAAACGGCTTCCAGCACAAAACTGATTCATTCACAAATTAACAGACATCTTTTCCACTGGCCTGGGATCAGGAAATGAAGCTTTTTATTCACACTTCCTGCTTCTTATTTGATCTCCATTCTTAAAGACTAGCCCCTTGAAGTTTAGTTGGCAAAAGATTTGATGACATGAAGGACGGAGGACAGCATCCAGCTGATCATCCCATCACTGCTTGGTTGGGGGAAGCAGCAGTGGCATACAAGGGAGGTGGAGGAGGAAGGTGCCAGTTTTACTGGAATCTCTTTGCCGAATGTCATTGTGTTTTGAGGGTAAATGTTGCCTTTGCTTATAACAAGGGAAACCTTGTAGAATTCACCGGGAGATTTTAGGCTTTTGCTCAAAAAAACCCCCAATTTTTTTAATAACTTAAAAAAAAATAGGAGAAATTTCAGGATAGCTCCAGAGATTTTGCTGTTATCACTGAAGCACAGGAAATAATAAGGCGCAACTTCATAAAAGCGGCAAGTGCCTAACCAAATTCGGGCACTGACACAGTAAGCAGGCAGGTGGGTGCTTAGAATAAGAGGCGGAAGTATGGACACGCAAGAAAGAAATTATTTCCCTTTACAAAGCAAAGAAATCCGGTCATGCTAACCCGATAAGAAACTACTCACGTTCTCTTTTTCCTGCGCAACCCGTACTTTCTGCCGTCTATTTGCTGATCTCTCTTCTTCATTCTCGCCACTCACGAAAATACATTTGGATTGAATTTAGTCCTGTTTTGAAAATCAGATTGTATTTACTGGGGAAGAGTTTAACAAGGGGTTTACTTGACTGGTTTATAGTGTTTACTGTGATGGAAAAGCAACCCCCTTTCCACATAGATCCCTGTTCTAGCTGCTAAGGCAACCTCGAGCTATAATGTTAATAAAAGTCTCAATCTCCTACTCTTTGCAACGAGAGGTGGGGGGGGAGCTACTGTTTTGAGTTAGTTGTGCTTTTCATTGACTTTCCGTGAGCATAAATGGGTAGATTAAGTTCAGATACATGTGGACTCATTTTTTTTTATTATTTTTTTATAATAGAATAACAAGATTAAAGTGATTACAGTAGATATAAAATATCTGGTCTGTACCCAAGCATGTGAGACAATGTCTCATGAAGTCATTCTTGCCACATAAATTAAAATCAACCTCTCTCTGAGCAGCTGCGTAGCCCGATCATTAACTGAAATGCCGAAAACAAAGAACAGAGGGTAATGAATCATGCATAACATTACATGGCATTGCGGGACAGCAGTTTAGTGGAATATCCACATGGATCAGTGTTAGTTAACATCCTCATTCATGATCTGGCAGAGAAATGAACACAAGCATGAATGAAATTCACAGATCTTACTCAAATGGGAAGTGCCAAGAGTATCCAAGAGGACAGAGGATTTGTGGAAAGGGGCCAAAAGAGGTAAGGAGTATGAGCTGCCAGCAGCAATCCAAAATGATAATCAGTGAAAACGAGAGCTGGGAATTGCCCATGCCAAAAGAGATGTAAGGGAGATCAAATTAAACGAAGCTGCAAAATGTGAAAATGCCTGTGTAGATGTACAGTGGAAAAGAGAAGCAACAGCACAGCACTTTTGTGGCTCTATTTCAGCATAAAAGGTGAAAAGAATCGCTAGAATTTAAATAAATACGGGACACACAAAGATAGCTTTAGTGTCTATTCAGCAACCGTGTGTAGAAGGGTTTCCCTGCATTTGCTGTCCGGAAAGGTGAGTAAAACTCTGAGAAGTGTTTCATAAACACATAAAAAGTAAAGACATCGTAAGTTACACGTTTGGAAGGAGGAAAAAAAAGAGAGGTGCTGCCTGATGAGCAGAGTCTGAAAGATCTTTGGTAGCCATTGCATAGGACAAGTATGGGTCTGAAGGCCACCAGGGTCATCCTCTCCTTGTCTGTGGGCAGAAACTCTCCTGTGAGTGGTAGTGGACACTTCTGTTCAGTGGTACACAGACTGCTGAATTTATTGCCCTGGGAAGCTGCCATCAAAGTTGGAAGAAGGTAAGAAAGAGGAAGCGGTATGCTGGAAGGTTTAACAGAGAACCAGGAGGATGATTACAATTTCCATGAAATCCCCTTGGGACTTGATGATGGCTCCTGAGTGGAACTACTCATCAGCTGGCAAGAAAATGAAAAAAAAATTAAACCAGGCTTTGTCAACCAAAGGGCCACTTTCCACCCTACAATTTCCTGGTTAGTATCTTGTAGAGATGTGCCAAAAAAGGTGCACTGTTCAGTTCTTAGTCTCCCAGACTTATCAACTCATGAATTACAGTTAGCAATCAAGGAGTTTGACACATAGATGTAGGAATAGACCAGGGAGAAGGGAAAGGGCTGGAAAGAAAAGACTGAAGAAGATGGATAAAAGCAGTGGTCAGAGAAAGGAAGTGAGGCATTGCTCTTTTTGTTGTTTTCTTAGACTAACTTTTAAAAGCAGTGTTCTCATTAACGACTTTAGACAAGCGCAATAAAAAGTCAATGTTGCTGGACAACTGTTAGGGCTGGCTTTCAATACTGTAATGCTGGAAAATTAAAAAGAAAACATATTTATCCTTTGGTATGGTGCAGTCTGTGGAGACCAGTTCTTCATGCTTTGATCCTTTGTCTCTGTAAAAACAAATGAGCACAGAAACATATTAACAATAAAAAGCGACAGAGACAGACAGAAAGTTTTCCATCCGTGACAGATCTGCAAGAGAATAACTGCACTGAGATGTGTGGTGTAAACCTGGCTTTAAAATTCAAGATTTTCTATGCTTGAAGTAAGATCAGAACCAAGCCTGGCTTCTGTAGAGATTTTGATTTGAGGCGGGGGGGAAAGGCATTTCCAATGGAATGAGTGATCTGGAGGGAAAGCAGTTTTTGAAGCCCAGTCTTAAATAGCTTTTAGTAATGCAGAGCTTTGGCTTTTTCAAAATCAGATTTCTTTTAATACAATTCAAGCAGAGCTAAAGCAGAGTCACCCCAAATCCCTATCATTAATGCCAGCTCTCCACACTCAGAAACCATGAACATGGGTCTCTCCATAAGACACGGTTCAGTTTCAGGACTGTCTACAATAACTTCATCTGGGAGATGGGCATCAGGAAAGAGATGTACATTCTCAAAATCCCTCCAGAATACACATGTAAAAATTATCTTTTCCCTGGCTGCTTGTATAGCCTTCCCAGGGGTAAGCAGCCGCTTCATCTCACTTCATCTCCCATCTCCATCTCAGCTCTCTGCCTGCTCCTCCGCTTCTCAGCACATCAGCACTTAGTCTTTCTCCTACACCCCTGCACCAGGGTGGATAAGTTACTCCTTACCAACTTCGTAGAAGGTACAGGTTGAATCGAAACTGTAGAAGTTTCCCGATGGCTGTAACTTCACCTCTTCTTACACGGCGGCAGCAGCCCACGTGGGTCAAAATGGCATTGAGATCTGGTTCCGAAAACAAGCACAACCACCAAAAAATATTACCAAAGCTCCTGTTTGGCTGAAATTTTCCAACGTTACTGTTTTTCAATGCAAAATTTAATCTTTACTTAAATTTTCTGCTTTGTAGAAAAATGCAGTCTCCTGGTGTATGTGCATCTCTATATTTCTGTGTACGTGGATTTTAGCAGTCATTATCTTGCCAAGAGTTTATATAGGGAAATAGATAGATACAGGTAGAGATCTATTAATGTCCATAGTATTGCTGTCAGCGCTTGTGGGGAGAGAAGGTAGAACAAGTTTTTTCACACAGTGTAATCTGAATTTCTTTCCACTAGGTAAAGGCTGCCTTAGCCACGCTAAGCTGTGCTTAATGTAGCCACTCTGTTTCCTTGGCAGAATGTCACATCACATTTACCTCAGATCCCAAGTCTCCTGCTCCGAATTCTCTCATTATGAAAATTATAGGGTACACGTTGGCCTCGTTTGCCCAACCTGAATGGCTGTTATTGCCTTCCTCAAACACCCAGTTATGAAATCCCCTCCTCCCTTAACACATACGTTCGCACACTCGCGCACACATATTACTTGACAAGATTCTATTTTAAATGCTAATAAATGTCTATGGCTGATTTTGTTTGCTTTTCTGGTTAACCATCTTTACTACTCCACCTCATCATCTCTTTTTCCAGGAAGAATGTTCCATGTTGACCCCACAATTAAATTCCAGACAGCCCATGAATTCAGCACTAGGGGAGTTCTTGGGAGATTTCAGCTATTATGAAAGATAGCCGAAAAAATAACAACCCGTGGTTGCTTCCAAGGTGCACACACTATATTTGACCACCCAAACACAAGGCAATGTTCCTTCGAGTTACAGAAAAAAAAATTACAAAAATAAAAAAACCCAGCTCAGACACTGTGGGAGCCTCTTTTTTTGGAAAGGCAAAGGCTTTTAGTACAAACCAAAACCAGAGGAGTTCAACCTAAACTATGAATGCAAGAAAAGAGGCATATGTGGTTTGCTACTTTTAAAAAGCTCCCACGTGATCCCAAGGGACTTGTTTATATTTTAACTACATGTGGGACACAGGATCTCTATCACAGACCAGTAATTTGCAAATTAGGACATCTACTTTGAGGAAATTAAAACTGGATTTAGCTGAAGCATAATCATGTCACTGTCTTTTCTCAAGGTCGTCTTTATTCTCCATTGGACTCACCTCTGCAGTCCACTGCTAAGCCAAAGAATCATTTTGAAACTCTAGATGGGGGTAAGACAGCAAAGCTGACATTACCTTCCACCTAAATGTCCTTTCTTTTAGAGCTGCTGTACCCGGAATTACCTCAAAGTATGGGGAAAAGGGACTTACACTTCATCAGGAGACCAAAGTTGGGACAGTCCTGTCATAGGAAGAAGTCCCACCAGGGTGGAGAGTTACGAGGAAAGGAGAGAGGAGAAGGCAAGAGCAGCTGCATTTCGGACAAGCTGCCCCAGCTGCCTGAGCAAATTCCCCACTTTGACCCGGCACAGACACAGTCCTAGCCTTGCAAATCCTAACCACAGCACCTTTGGCTCATGAGGCTTCATTAGGAAGAAAGGGGACTGATAGTGTATCTGTAACGTCCCAACCAGCTGATAGGCTGATGTGCTTTGGTTGTTAATTTCTTGATCATCTCATCCAACACCCCTGCTCAAAGCACAGTCATCCACAGCAGTGTGCCCAGGGTCATGTCCTACTGGGTTTTGAATTTCTCCACAGATGGAGGTTCCATAACTTCTCTGGGCAATGGCTTCCAATGTTTGTCTACCTCACAATAAAGAAGCTTTTCCTTCTCTTGAAACAGAATTTTCAGTATTTCATTATTTGTTGACGTTGCTTCACTGGGCACCACTGAGAAGAGTCTATCTCAGTCTTCTTCACTTTCCCCATCAGGTGTTTCTACAAATGGACAATGTCCCCTTGAGCTTTCTTTTCTCCAAGATGAACAGTCACTGCTCTCTCAGCCTTTCCTCATAGGAGACATGTTCAAGTCCCTTAAAGAAACTTTCTGGCCCTTCACTGGGTTTACTCCAGTAAGTCCATGTCTCTCTCATACTGAAGAGCACAACATGGAACCGTCTGGTGAGATGTGTCTCACCAGTGCTGAGAAGAGGGGAAGAATCAACTCCCTCAGCTGGCTGGCAATGCTCTGCCTAATGCAGCCCATGATGCTGTTGGCCGCTTCTGCCACAATGGCACATTGCTGGTTCATAGAATCATGGAATGGTTTAGGTTGGAAGGGACCTTAAAGATCATCTTGTTCCAACCCCCTGCCATGGGTAGGGACACCTCCCACTAGACCGGGTTGCTCAAAGCCCTGTCCAACCTGGCCTTGAACACCTCCGGGGATGGGACATCCACAGCTTCTCTGGGCAACCTGTTCCAGTGTCTCACCACCCTCACAGTCCAGAATTTCTTCCTAATATCTCATCTAAATCTCCTCTCTTCTAGTTTAAAACCGTTCCCCCTTGTCCTATTGCTCCACTCCCTGATCAAGAGTCCCTCCTCAGCTTTTCTGGAGCCCCTTTAGGCACTGGAAGGGGCTCTAAGGTATCTCCAGAACCTTCTCTTCTCCAGGCTGAACAACCACAACTCTCAGCCTGTCTTCAAAGCAGAGGTGCTCCAGCCCTCAGATCATCTCCATGGACTCCTCTGGACCCGCTCCAACAGGTCCATGTCCTTCTTCTGTTGGGGGCTCCAGAACTGGACACAGTCTTCCAGCTGGGGTCTCACGAGAGCAGAGTAGAAGGGCAGAATCCCCTCCCTCGCCCTGCTGGCCACGCTTCTTTTGATGCAGCCCAGGATGCAGTTGGCTTTCCAGGCTACAAGCACACAATGTTGCCTCATGTCCAGCTTTTCACCCCCCAGTACCCCCAAGTCCTTCTCTGCAAGGCTGCTCTCCATCCCTTCATCCCCCAGCCCGTATTGATACCAGGGGTTGCCCCGACCCGTGTGCAGGACCTTGCACTTGGCCTTGTTGAACCTCATGAGGTTCATACAGGCCCACCTCTCAAGCTTGTCCAGGTCCATCTGGATGGCATCCCTTCCCTCAGGCATGCCAGCTGCACCACTCAGCTTCATGCAGACTGAAAGAGACTAGTATTTGGAAGATGAACATACTCAGAGATGAAAGTGATACACATATTTAGCAAAGAGAGAGGTGGGTGGGTGGGTGGGTGGGTAGGTAGGTAGGTAAAGAAAGAAAGAAAGAAAGAAAGAAAGAAAGAGGATGAAAAAAAAGCTATCATGTTTTGTTCTAGTCTGACTGGATATCCTACAAAAGTAGTGTTGAAGATTGTCATAATTTCCACACCACCATCTGATCGAAACCAGGAAGACCAGCATCACAGAGAAGACTAAAACCAAACTGACTTTTAAAAGCAGAGAAATTTTCGCTCCACTTCATTTAAAACTTCAAAAGAGGACATTAGAAGTTTAGGCTAAAAACTTGGCAGGGGTTCAACTTGTGCCGTATGCTGTCCAAATGTATTCAACCCTCCTCGACCCTGAGTGTGCAAGACAGCTGGAAGGCGAGCAGTCACAGCATGGAAGGAATGAGTATCTCGTGGTTAAGCCATTAGACAAGGCCCCAGGAGATCTGTTCTCATTCTTCAGTTTGTCCACAGACTCCCCACATGAATGTAGGCAAGCGGTTTAATCTCTCTGGGCCTCCCTCCACTTCTGTGATGAAAACATACCAATGATCCAAATAGCTTAAAGCTAAAAGGAGCTGACATGAGTGGCCACTGAGTCCACTTCTGCACGATGCAAACACTAACTCTTTTATTAAACCCAGCCTCTTTCTTGCCTTGCCTATTAAGAAGAGTCTTCTCCATGGCAGAGCTTTTTCTTACTGTTGATACATAAAAGCCCACAGTCATCCATTTGGCTGTGGGCGCTAAAATGACGTGCCTAAATTTGGACCTTACACAGTCAAGACTCTTTCTAGTTATTGGAGAAAGGCATCCAGGGAGTAAGTCATATCTCTAATGGGCTGAACCGTCTTCGGGAGCTACCTGTTATTCTCCAAAGGGGAGAGAGAGAGTCTGTGGTGATTGCACTCCAAACACACATGCCTTGGTTGAATGTGGAATCTCTCCAGGATGACGTGTCTAGCATACTGGAACCTTGACGTTTCTGTAGTACAAAGATTGATGTGCACAGACATTATATATGCAATCCATGGCGACAGACAGAAGTTGCAAAATTTAGATGAAGTTAGAGTACATCATGAAGTCAATAGACGTCTTTGGATCTGGGATCTTTTTTCCACCACAAACAAAGGTAGAAGACTTTGTGGTAAATTCAGAGTCTGATTTATCAAATTAATAAATAATTTTAATCACGTTTTAAATTATTTATCTTCTTTGACTGTGAATGGGTGAGGACTGCTCTGAGCCCATAGCCTGTTGAGCTCTCTCTCTGTAAATCTCTCATTAGAACCTATCAGTAGGGGCTTTGTCATTATGAGATCCTTGGGCAGGGGCCATGCTTTAGTATTGCGTGTCGCCCCTCACACAATTAAGTCCTGACCCATGGCTGGAGCTGCTAGGCACAACTCTTTCAGCCAGACTACTTGGACACCTAGTTTTATGAAAGGGAAGAGCAACTCCAGAGCTATGAGAACTGGTTGCGCCATTGGGGAAGGGCAGCAAGGACTCACTCAGACCATCTGTTTCCAAAATAACAGTCTGTTCACAAATTCTATAGTAAATACATTGAACCTGTATGTTGCAGAAGATTTCTGAACAGGGCCCTATGGAAAAAATGACTTAACAATATTGACTATTATGGGAACTTTTAAAGTCCTATCCAGCAAAAGTAGATTAAAAAAGACACTTTCCTTTAGCTTCTCTTTCACCTCCAGACTCATCTACACTGAAGAAAATATTTGCCAAGGCTGTGGCATTTGGTAGTAGTGGTTTTTTACCTGCTTCTAGCTCTAAGAACTGCCACATCTTAATACGAAGAGGCAGACTTCTCAAACAGGACCTGTAGCAGTTTTGCGGTTGGCAAAGAGTGGACACAGAGTGGCTTGTGCAGCCCATCGGGACCAGAAGGTAACATGTCTACACTGGTGTCTTCCATCATGGTAATTGCTCTCTGCAAATGACCTTGGGGCTGATTCTGGGGTGTTTCTCTCTGACAAGCTGTCAGGCTTCCAGTATTCTTTAAACATATAAATAGGCTGAAGTTTGCGCTCTCGCCCTCCGGGTAACAAAGCAGCCACCCTAAGTCTTCATGTTGTTCAAGGAGAAGAAGAGGTGATGTGATTAGGTGGAAAATGCACCAAGTGTTCCCCTATCCATGGCAAAAGGCAGCGCTCGGTATTGCCTTGCTGATGACAGGTTAAAACACTCTAGGTCTCTCCTAACGACAGAAATATGTCAGGCAGGAATACGGTGGAAACAATGAGTTTATTGCTCTGCTCCAAGCAGAGAGTTCCTGCTGCACAGGGACTGCTGAACAGCCCTGTTCCCAGGATTTGCTTCAGGCTATATTCCTTTTTTCCCCCTTTTCTCCTCTGAAGTTTTCCCCTTTAAAATCTCCAAGTCTTCCTGTATGAACAGTGCTCCTCTGTTTGCATCTTCCCCATTGCCTCTGGCTTTGTTTATTTTATAGTTTGCATGATATTGTGCTGCTTTTAAATTCGCTCTTTTTCGCCAGTTCTGTTAAACTGCTATTTCCCTCTCCCTTTTCTTTTCTGTCTGTAGGATATATATTTATATAATGTCTATCTTCTTTCTATCACCCTGCATACATCAGGGTGAGCCATCTGCATATATATGAGTGCTCTTTTGTTATGTGTTATATCCTGAAATTTCCTGAAGGTGTTAGCTGCCCCATTGGTCAGGATTTGACATAGAATCATAGAATGGTTTAGGTTGGAAGGGACCTTAAAGATCATCTAGTTCCAACCCCCTGCCATGGGCAGGGACACCTCCCACTAGACCAGGTTGCTCCAAGCCCCGTCCAACCTGGCCTTGAACACCTCCAGGGATGGGGCAGCCACAGCTTCTCTGGGCAACCTGGGCCAGCGTCTCACCATGCTCACAGTAAAAAATTTCTTCCTGAGATCTAATCTAAATCTCCCCTTTTCCAGTTTAAAGCCATCACCCCTTGTCCTATCACGACATGCCCTTGTCAAAAGTCCCTCTCCAGCTTTCCTGTAGGCCCCTTTCACATACTGGAAGGGGCTATAAGGTCTCCCCAGAGCCTTCTCCAGGCTGAACAACCCCAACTCTCTCAGCCTGTCCTCACAGCAGAGGGGCTCCAGCCCTCTGCCATCTTCGTGGCCTCCTCTGGACCCACTCCAACAGGTCCATGTCCTTCTTATGTCTGGGGCTCCAGAGCTGGACACAGTCTTCCAGCTGGGGTCTCACGAGAGCAGAGTAGAAGGGCAGAATCCCCTCCCTTGCCCTGCTGGCCACGCTTCTTTTGATGCAGCCCAGGATGCGGTTGGCCTTCTGGGCTGTGAGTGCACGTTGCCAGCTCATGTTGAGCTTCTCATCCACCAACACCCCCAAGTCCCTCTCCCCAGGGCTGCTCTGGATCCATTCTCTGCCCAGCCTGTATCTGTGCATGGGATTGCCCTGACCCACGTGCAGGACCTTGCACTTGGCCTTATTGAACTTCATGAGGTTGGCACGGGCCCACCTCTCAAGCCTCAAGAGATCCGCATTCCCTAACTACACGCACTTAACACAAGAATGAGCCAACCAGTTGCAACTTCATCTCACTTCCTTACAGATAGACGTCGAAGCTGATACTCCTCAGTGACCACATGGTCCAGAAGCAGCTTGTCAGCTCGAGCTGTCCTCTGTTAGGTGGGTCTTGCACAGATGAAGAGTGATACAGTGGAGGAGAAGTCACAAAGCAGTGGTGCAAATGAGCAGTGAGACACCTGGGAAGACCCTGCTCTCAGAGGACCCAGCCAGATGCCGTCTTTCCCCTAGGTTTGTTCTTCTGCCAAAACAGAGGCTTGAAAAGACCCATGAAGTGTTCTGATGTGTCTCTTCTTCTTTCATACAACTGACATCCTGGGCACCACGTCCCCGTCACACGGAGATTTGCAATATAGGAAAGACGATGCTTGTGAGGTCTGGTGAAGAGCGGTGGCATTGGTTGTCACACAGGCATTGCTACAGAAAGACAAAGGAACCATAGAAAACCGTACAAGTTTCTGGTGACAAATCCCGAAAGAAAAAGGTAAGTACTCTAAAGCAGCACTGCTGGGGCAGGTTCACGGAAGCCTTTCTTTTCGTTGGCTTTCGCTAGGTGACAGACTGGGACAGGGAAGGGTTGAGTCACTCGAAGTGCGGGAAGCCGTTGTTGGCTGGGTGAAAGAAAACAGAGGGCTGCCATCAGCGGAAACAGGAGGTGCACAGTGGTGGTTAGGAGCATAGGTGTATGGTTGTCATGGCAAGCAGTCCTCCTCTTTGATTAAATGTTTGCCTGCACATGAATAGTCTCAACGTAGATAAGGCTTCATGACTCTTATTGTAAACAACTCATTTCAGTCTCTTAATGCTGATGATGGCACCAAACTATTTGCACAGAACGAGCCTATGAAGGGGTTTAGCTTCTTTATTTAAATAGAAAAAGTGAACATGATCCAGCAGTTTCCACAAATAAGGTAAGGGAAAATATTTTGCTTTGCCCAAGTTAAAAAAAAAGAAAATTAAAAAAAGAAAAAATTGGAATTTGGAGTCATGTCTCTTCCTAAAATAAAATTCACACACATTTGGCAGAAACATAAGCCTTTGAAAATCATCCGTTGCATGAGAGTTTTGTAACTACCATGTAACTCCTCCATTTCTACTGAGCACTCTATATCCTTACCTGACACTTCCGTGGTCAACTATCTGTGGGATCCATCTTCAGAAGACATGTTTGCAGCCTCACAGTGACCCTTTGGGAGACTTGGTGCACGCTGTAGGCTGGGTGCTAAACAAATACATCTGAACCTTCTTTCTTTCATTCACCTGTGCTGCCATGCAGCAGCTATGGTTTCAGAAGAGTTTCCCTCCATTTTGCTCTTTTGAGATCACAAGGACGCCCAGCCGTGGGAGGAATGGGAAGAAAGTCTTTCAGTGACCGCTGTCTGGTGCCTAGGTGAGCTGGAGAAGAGCGCTAAACCCCAGAGATGAGGACAAAAGTCAAGAGAAGAGAAGGTGGCAGACAAAAACTGTGGAGGGAGGCAAAGCAGTCGGATGAAGAGCCCAATCAAGACCAAGACCAGATCATATCAAGACCAGGGCTTTGATACGGGAAATTACTATGAGGAGTATTCATCCAAGCAAAAGTACAAATTAGACTTCTATGTGTGGCCTCCCTTTATGGTCTATGGACACTCAAGAGGCAAGTTCATCTCCTCTTCCCACCTTGTAGTTATGCAGATTTTCCTTTTCTTTTGGAGATACCTTATACCACTCGAAGCAGCAGGAAAGAAAACAGCTTAATCTCTGCTGGTTTGACTCCTGCCGACCTGCACATCCCCATTGAGAATGGCTACATCTACACATTCCTGCTAGGCTATTTGTGGAGCAGGTGGCCTTTCAAATCATGTCTTTTTATTACCTCTGCTGTTTTCTGCAGAGTACTAACCTGGTTGGATGCAACCTGACGGACTGCTTCCAGTGGCTCCTTCAGCCTGAGGGATCACTGAATAAAGCGGCTGGTGCTTGAGGCTCCAGTCAGACTGGTCTGATCGTAGGGTCCTTGATGAGGCTCAGTGAAGATTCGCTGACAGAGGGTGAGATTCATCTCCTCCTACAGCAGACATCTAAAGTAGGGCTGATGTAAGACATCCCCAAAAATGTCTTTTTCTCGACATTGATTGCAAAGAAGGGAATAATGAACTCAGCTGGTCACATCTACACTGTCAACAGCACAAGCTAGCTGAGATGACGCTTACGTTTGACAAGACCTTGTGCAGTTTGCTTACTGCCCCATTGTATGCACCTTCACGCTTCCTTTCTTTTCCCTGGGACAAACTTTTGAAACGCCAGAAATGCAACCTTTTCTGACATTGTCCTTTAAAAACCCCCAACGTATCGGCTTAGAGCAACACCGAGAGCTTGCTGGTGGTGTTTTCTCTGTAGCTGTGCTTCCCTGTGTTAAGCCCAAGACGGGGTCAACTGGTTAATAATATTAACAAGGGTGAGATTTGCAGTGGCTGTTTAACACGGAAGACGTAAATGTCACGCAAGCAGGGACGAGACCCTAAGACTCAGGTCAATGCTCCCATTGCCTGAGCTGGTCAACCAGCACGATTTTGCCCCTTTTCTCACTGTTTCTGTTGGGTTCGCATTCCTGCTTAGGCAAGGCGGGCAGCTCTGGCAGGACCAAGGGAACAAGACAGTCCCTAGCACTGTGCTTTGCCAGGTGGGCTGTAGTGAATGTGTTTAGCAATTGCTGCAGGCGGTTCAGGCAGAAATCAACACATTCTCGCTTCCTTTTGAAAAGCTCTTTGCAGACATGAATTTGCATGGCAATTTTTTTTTTCCCTTGAAGCAACCTGTCTTTTGACCAGTACTAATTTGGCCTAAGCTCTTTTTAATTACTATATAAGGGGTCCCAAAGCCCTGTGGCATGAAATTATTAGAGACCAGCTGTGACTAATTACATTTTTCAACTTCACAGGACACAGCTCCAGTAAGACTGTTTATTGCTACTCTCTTTGTTTTTTAAAGCCAAGTTGAATTTCAATCTGGCCTTGGAAGAGGTCAACTCTCTCACTTTTCCCATGTCAGAAAAGTGAGTCCCATACTTTTCTTTCCAAATAAATACTTAGTTTCAGTCATACTGTCTTCCCCTAGACTCCCCGTTACAGAATGATACGGAGCCTTTCCAGTATTTCCCCAGTAAAGCATCTTTTCCTGTCAATGGGTTGACCTGGGCTCCAAACCCCACAGCATTTGACTACCTGAACAAACCTTTCCGGGATGATGTACTCAGGTAAAGGGGGTTTGCACTTTTTTTCCCCACTTATCCCCAGCTGGTAACTGATAATCCTATTCACAACCTGGTAAGTGTTGGAAATCAAGGAGGAAAATCACATCCTTTGCTCCCAGTGATGTCCGTTTCATGCGATTATGTCTCATTGCTCTTTGTTGCAGCATAAGCTGGTTCTAACGGTGCAAGAGTTATTTTCACCCATCTCTCATGGTCCAGCTGTGCGTTTAGGTCTCTGTGTGACAGATATATCTGGTTGTCCTGTTCTGAAGACTATTCACTCATGTTGCTTGTTGGGGTACTTGAGGGGAAAAGAGGGTAAAAAGAGTATCACTCATTCAAAATGAAGCTAATTAGCCAGTCTAGTATTACTGCCCACTACATCATACAGTTTTCTTTACATCCTCCAGGGCATGATCATAAGCATTGGTCCTCCATACAAAACAATTTATTGACACTTCATAACTGTTAATCATATGAGGTTGAGCAGCACACATGCTGGTAGTCCAGTGGCTCAAAATTTCTGGTTTTTACCGCCTTCCATATTTACGTGTTGCTATTGCACTGAGTCTAGATGCTTGGTATCAACAGTTGGAACTGACTTATGAGCAGTGAAATTCTCTCTCTTTTTCCCCTAAAAAAGTGACACTGAAGGGGTTAAACAAGCCAGGCAGATGGAGTAGACATGCCACTAACTTGTTCCCTTTAATTGCTTTACAGGGTATGAGGGAAGAAATATTGCCTCTAGGACCGGAGCGGTTTATGGCAGGGCAAGTGGAATAAACCAGGAAAGCAGCATCACTAATTAACTTGCAGTGAGCTGCAGCACAACCCGTGACTTTGTGAGGAGGAACTAAAATAGCTGCTGAATTGCTCCCATGACCTTGTTATCTGGTGCTACTGCACCAACGGAGGACACGGGGAAAGGAAGGGCTGCTCCAATGTGAGTGAAACAACAGATCAGCTATGGCATCATTAATCTGCACAGGCTTTCAAACCACACAGTTTTCATGTATTTTGTATGACTCCTGAAATATACAGGACGCAGTTTTACTTCCAGTGCAGACCACTCATGGAGAAAGATATCTAGGTAACGATCAGCAGTGGGTATCAACTAGTGGCCCAGTAGAACCGTGTAGAAACTAATTTGGCTCCCTGAACAGATGAGTAATCTAAGAAAATGTGCCCATGCAGAGCTTCATGTTAAGGGAGCGAGCAACCTCAGTTAGTTTATAGTAAGATGGTATGGGTGTCTCTATACCATGTGCCAGTCTTGCAGAAGCACCTGGGTGGAATTCATCCCAGCCAGCTTCAGACGTTTACAGCTGAGCTGCTGCCTAGGCCCCTTTTGGACCACTGAAGAGAAATAGGCGCTTCCAAGGCCAAATCCATTTGCCTCATTTTACTTACGGATGGGATGAATCAAAATGTCACCATCTTGAATGAAACTCAGTTGCCCAGATATAAACTCTTGGTATCACTTCAAATATCAGCTGAAACCCTCACAGATCTGGCTTCCAGCTGCTGAAAGGTCCTCCGCCACATTTGCCATCCCTGTATGGATGTCTCAGTTCCCTCTAACATCTAAAACGGCATTAAGAAACCGAACCCTGCCTTCTCCATTTAGGTAACAGTTGGTCACCCATTGCTATGTACATTCAGTGGTTTTGCTGTGATCGGAACCGTATCTGAGCTAGCTTCAAAACAGCTACCACAAAGCCTGCCAACCAGGTAGCCATGAGCTTGTGGAACATCTTCCTTTCTGTTCAGATGGGTTTTGCTTGCTTCCATGGTTACGTCAACAACAGGGCTTGATGTAGATGGGTTAAAATCAGTTTGAGCGTGCCTACCCGATGACGTGTTACAATTCTGATGTCAAGGCAGACCTCCTTTGTTATAGAAAGGGTTAATTTGTTAGTTCTGACTCTACATGACAAGCAGTACATAAATGGGCTGAGGTAGGTGTTTTGAGCTGGCTTGGACTGAGAAAGAGAACACCCGTGTGGGGAACACATATATATATAAGAGGGTGTTTGAAGAAGAAAGGAATAATCTGTTCTCCAAGACCCATGGAGAATAGAATAGGAAGTAATGTTCTTAACTTGGAGTAAAGAGATTAAGATTAGGTTTTAAGAAGCCTCCCATCTCTAATGGAGTGAAAAATGAGGCACTGGAAATAATTGTGTGGGTACAAGTGGGGAATCTCCCTTACCAAATATCTTTAAGGGTAGGTTTGACAAACATCTGTCAGAAATCATGTCACTAGGAAGAAGGGGATAACTAGTCCTCTGGAGGGTTTTCTTCAGTTCTGTGATTCCACTCTGGAAAAGGGCCAAAAACAACAAATCCCAAAGTGGGTATTTAGATGGGTAGCAAGACTATTCATCATAATCATATTTAATGCTGCTCTGAATTCTGGAAGGATTATTAAACCTCCCAATTCAGGATTTACTTTTACTAGGCTGGCTTACAACTAGATCTCAGTTACGGACAGATTATTTTACATACACTGAA
Source organism: Burhinus oedicnemus (assembly GCA_008921705.1). NCBI lineage: Eukaryota > Metazoa > Chordata > Aves > Charadriiformes > Burhinidae > Burhinus > Burhinus oedicnemus. The sequence continues at coordinate 871,955 of VFFE01007125.1, read as the reverse complement.
TGTGAATGTTACAGAGCTTAATATAAGATTTCTAATGAAGTGCCGGAAACCAGTCCAAAGAAAACTTTCTTATTCCTTGTGCTCTGCCCTACAGAGGAAGAGGGAAGCCAAGGTCATAAGACCAACCTAGCTCCAAAGATGAATTCCCCTCTTAACAGAAGATTCCTGTATAGCTGGGAGTATTGAAGAAAAGAGAACAGTGGTGGAGGAAGTAAGGAAGTTAAACTTTATATAGCCATAGATAATTCTGTCACCCTTGCCGCTTTCCTTGCCAGGGGCAAGCTATGTTTGCTTGACAGACTTCTGCTTTTTCTTGCCTTGATGTTCCATGTCTGCCTGTCTGTGGCTCAGAAAAAGTGAAGCATTTAGCTAAGTTTGACAAAGCTATTAATAGTATGCGGGAGCTGAATATTAATTTAGAAGGAGATCTAAGTAGCTTTACTCATAGCTCATTTGGAATACTCTGCTCCCCAACAGTCTTTGATTTCATTGCAATTAGATAACGCTACCTACAATTTTTTCAGAACTGGTTGAAGGAAAAATGTGCTTAAGTAGGCATATTACAGAGCTAATCTACTACTATTTCAGTGTACCAATAAAAGCTGCAACGAGGTAATGATTTTGTTAAGGCCACAATTAAGAATGATTCAGTAGATCAATACAATTGAAACAGTCACACTAACACAGTAGATAATGAACCCCAATTATGAGAATAAGACTAAAAAGAGTGCCATGGGGAATCATAGAAGATTTTGTAAGGTTATGTAGTGCACGTCTGTGTCCTTAGGCAGGAACAACACTATAAGCCATCTTTGACTGACACTTACCCTATCCTTAAAGGTGCCCAGTGGAGGCGACTACTGCTCCAAGCAATTGATTTTATTGTATTGCTACCCTTTCTGTTATAACGTTTGTCCTAATCACCAATCTGAAACTTCTTTTTTTTGGTAATTTATGTCCAAGGCTTCCTGACCTGGCCATGATGGACACAGAGAACAGATCGTTCTCTTCCACTCTGAAACAATTTCTGAGACACTCAAAAGCTGTTTTTGTATCTCCTCCAGCCTTTCTTCACCAAACTAAGGAAAGTCAAATTCTTTCAGCCTGTTCCCTTAAGCCATGTCTTGTATTGGGACAATTAAAAAAGCAACCAGTTTCTTGTCAGCTATAGGGCTTGGGCATTGTCATAGATGTTATTATAGGAGTGTTCACTCTTGCATACAGCAGTAGAGCAGGCACTTCTCTTTCCTTCTCTTCTCAGCGTACAACTAATTAGATGGACCTAAGTGATAAGGCCACAGCCCCTCCCATAAGGCAATCCTTGTGCTTTAGGTCAAGGTGAAAATGCATAATGAAATTAAGTCTTGCTCATACCCAGTCTTCTGGACCACAATTTGTACTTCACAAAATGGAAAAAAAAAACCCCAGATTTTTCAGGGTCTGAGCTGTGGAGACAGATTGAGATTTTCGGATGAGGGAACGGGCTTATAACCACATCCTTCAGGTCATATTGTTTATACAGATATGCAATAAACCAGCCAATACTGTCTGGCCTCTCTTATCGCATACTGTTACCAAGACAATTGTTTCTGTCTTCTTATTGCTTAACAAAACACCCTGCATCTTGTACTGACAAAGGGATAGAGAACTCATATGAAGTCATAACTGCCCTTTTATCTTTTGACCAGTGTAATTTTTTTCCTTTTTACGTTTTTTATCAGAACACATCCTACCCACAATTAAACAATTAGGTTTTTCCTAGAACCTGTTAAATCTGGGCTTGTGCCTGTTGCAATAAGTATTTTTCAATTTGGAAGGAATTTGAAATCCTATTCTCTGTGGGATTTTAAAGTCTAATTTCTAGTCTCAAGAGACTTTTCCAGGTTCCCTCTTCAGGCTATGCAATGACAGCCGCATCTCCAGAAAGCAACTGTGTCTACTGAGTGGGAGGCATCTAAGAGAGGCAGTGGGAGTCACACTTGGAGACTGACACCTCTCTATGGACTTCAGAGTCTCACTTACTTGCTTAGACTACCTGGTTCCCTTCTGACTGTGGCGACTTTCACCTCTACCAAGTAGATCATCCCACCTGTTTCAAGCATATGTGTCAGGATGAGCTCAAATGTGTGCTTATCATTACTCCACTGACTACAAAGAGTGTCTAGACTCATTGTCTTGGACTGTTTGCTGCATGGCAGTTAGGTAATCTTAAATAAAATTAATCCCATGGTAAGTATTTATCGGCATGTTCATTGTTTCATGCAATGGATCCCCATCTCTGCATTATTTCCTAGCAAGGATAACAGAGATGGGAAGTAGGTTTTGTAGCCCAGTTGAGTCAGTCTGTTTTTCTTTCAGCTTCTTTATCATCCAAGTTCTGTTTGAGAGACGCCAATCGCAGGGAGCAAGCTAGGGTGAAGAACGGGAGGCGTGAATATCTTCAAACACTATATCTAGATGCACCACAGTCCATCTCTCAAGGTTCATCCTTGTTTTGTTTTGAACTTGCCACCCACTAGTTTTTACGCTATTTCTAGCGTTTCTTATTCTTGCATTGAAAGAAATAGGAAACAAGAGTATCCGACTCACTTTCTGCGGGCCATTCATGCCTTCTGCCACATCCTCCTCTGTCATTTCTTTTCCAGGGAAGAGAGATCGAGTATGCTTGAGCATTTCTTATGCAAAAGCAGTTTGACAACTTTGCTCATTCTTGTCACCCATCCTTACAGGCAGTCCTGGCTACAGGTTTCCTTTGCCTCCGTCAGCAGGGAAGTTACCTTATGGATAAGACAAATGTTTAATCCAACAGTAGAGGTTGTGAGGGTGAGAAAGGGATCAGTTTTCTGGAGGAAGACTGCCAAATATACTAGAAGAATATGCCAAGTGGTCTTACAAGTTAGCCTCAGTCTCTCGGTGGCCGTTGTTCTTTTACCCCCTGCTATTGTAGTAGCACTTATTCACTCGGGTTTTGATCGGAGATTGCAGCCTCTACTTGAGAAGGGAATTTACTGCAGCTGGGAAGGTGCAATGAAAAATTTCCATTTTGAGCTGTCAGCATTTCTGGATGAAAAAAAAAGGAAAAATAAACCCCAACCAACCAACCAAAAAAATGCCAAACCCCAAAACAAAGCGAATCACCACAGAAGCAACCTGCCTGCTCACCTTGAGTCTTGTAATCAGTCTTTGGGGTCAAGGAGAAATGCAAACACTCCCTTACTTGGAATGGTCTTCCTGAGCTCTTGCAGGGTTTTGATGAGATCATGCTAAATTTGATTCCTGTTGTGGTTTTGATAATGGGCCGTAAAAAAGAACAGGAGGGGGAAAAAAAAAACCAAAACCAAACAAACACCACAACCAGCCGACTTCCACAAACAAACACTGCCCACGACATTTGTAAATACTCAGAGGTGAAGTGAGGCAGAGAACAAACTTCCTAATTTCCTGAGCACTTGTCAGAAGCAGGTTTGGCTCGGAGCAGATGAGCAGGATGGGCCTCATGGTCTGTCTAGTCTGAGATCTGGCCTCCAGATACTCTACATGAAGGGGAGAGATGCCCCCTAATGGGTGATCATAGAATAATCTTGTTTCTGAAATCCTCTTTTCCCCAGTCTTAAAGGCTTGAGTATTCGCCAAAAGGTGAGTCTATATCTCTCAATACCCCTCTTTGGGGCCTGGTAGGGAAAAAGAAAAAACAGAGTATCATTGCTCAATCAGACCTTCTTCCATTTTTCTGGCCTCAGGTCTCCTGCCGTCCCTGTTTTCCCTTCCACCCCTCTTCTGGGAAAGTTGGTCAAAGCCCCTTTTGAAGGAAAAAGAAGAGAAAGATTGGTCCTGTGGAATAATAAACCTCTTGTGTGGTACAGGAAAAGTCATTGTCCTTTAATATGCACAACAAATGAGTGTGGATGCATATTAGAGGTACAAGGTGGGAGGAGTCATGGTATGAAGCTGCAGCAGGTGCCTGATTTCTCAGCAGGGGCTATGGTTGTGTAGGTTCCCCTCATAGCACACGTGGCTGACCAGCTGATCCCAAATTTGGTACAACTAATGCTGGTGCAATAAGGAAGAGTCTTCGCATGTGGATGTCAGAAGTGGGAGGTGTGAACCTTCTTATAGGTGCTTGAGATTTGAGAAGCCTTTCTAGGACATACTCATAAAGAAGAGATTTCTATACCTTTAATATTTTGCATTACCAAGCAACGTGAAGGTGATTCATGGTCTGCTAGGTTTTGGTCTCCAAAAATTTCTTCAAATCTGTGCATTCGCACAGAAACAAGACAGTACCTGCTTTCTGGCCTTTACCGAATATCAAGCCAACGTTCCAGACAACCTAGCAAGGATTCAGACACTTAGCAGAAGCCTTTCCTAATCTTGTATTCAAGTGAAAGCTGTTTTTTTTTCTCCAAGTTTTTTTTTTTTCCTCCAAGTTGCCCAGTTGATTTTACAGTATTGAACACTATTAAACATTTTCCATTCTGTGCTTTTCTGATTTTCTCTTCTTTCCTGCTGTCCTGCCATGATGCTTTATGGTGCCTAAGCAAGGAAGCTAAAGTTTCTGGTTTTAGCTAAATAACCTAGTGGAAATTGTGCTTTTGCACCTCTTCTGAGCAGGACCCGCACATCTGCCTGCTGCCTTGCTCTAACTGCCTCCACTAGTACATTTAATAGCCAAGTACAGAATCAAACAGACTCTTGTGCCACTGAATCCGTACAATATGTCTGATAGCATAAGTGTTAATATGCCTCTGATAATTTCTTTTCAAGGTTACGCTTTCCATAATCATCAACACAAACAGCCAAAGGCAGATTAGATGAGACAGGTAGATTTATCTTTGTTTCAAGAGAAACTGTATAGCAAAAACTAATTGGGTATTGTTTTTTTCACTGCACGATGGGCACATATCCAAAGTGAGATAGGAACAGATTGGATAGGTAGTAGTGTTTTCTGCACTGTCTGCATTTGATTTGTGTGTGTGTCAGGATCCCCGCATGGATCAGAAAAGGTTGAATCAGATATTTGGTGCCGACTTATGCTTTCATTTGTATCCGTAAGATGCCATTTTCTTTGATTTTAAGGCTATCCTAAGCATTTGGAGAGCGGGCAAGGGTCTTGAGGTAAGTGAAAAAGAAGCTGACACGTGCCCTAAGACCCAGCAGCAGAGCAGTCTAAAATAGCCATCGGGAAAATACAATTTGGGCTCTGTCTCCCTTCCCTTCCCTTCCCTTCCCTTCCCTTCCCTTCCCTTCCCTTCCCTTCCCTTCCCTTCCCTATCATGCTCAGAAGCATAAAAATTTCAAAACAGGGAAAATTATGAACAGAGGAGTCCTTTAGGTTTTGTCACATCTCAAGGACATATCTCTAAGACATTTAGTATCAACTCAGGGAAAAGGATTACAGATTTTAGTCTTGCATATCATGCCTTATCATGCACTTGAGTTAATCCAGACAGCAGGCATTGTGACTCCGTACACAAATTAAGGAATCAAAGTGTAGGTAATTGTTTCCGTGTATTTTAGGCATCCAGTCTCCACTGCAATGAATGGAGATGCAAAGGTGAGCTGAGATGCCCATGCATGGAGCTAGGACTGTTTGAATTGATCTCATGCACTCCTTCTGGCCATCAGTTGTCGGCGAAGGATGCAAAGATGTCCATAGGTCCTGTGCCATATTTGACAGTTCCCTATGAACATCTCAGATTCCCTACTGTGTCTAAAATGGCTCTAGAGCAACAGACTCGTATCTCTCATTTCATAAGTCATGGAGCCCAGAGAGCAGTTCAGCTCACCCATGTGTCAGCCACAGCATTTGGTTGACTGATTTGCTCTCCAGGCTTCATGGACCATTTCAAGTGAACCTCCATTGACTATACCACAGCGCATGTGGTAACACCGATGTTTAGACACATATCTTAATCTGTGAGCTGGTGCCCACCTTAGGTGACATGGTAATGTCAACCATTTATCTTCCATCTCCCTTTCTAGCCACACAGGAAATTGTTGACAGATTTTTCCTAATGGTCTTCTCCAAACAGAGAACAAATATACGCAAAGTATGTGAAAATCACAAGCCACAGGGTGGAAGGAGAGTGGGACAATGTCTGCAACATCCTTCCAGAGCCTGAGTTTGGATGGTGTGAAATTGTATGGTTGGCAAGGACTTGCACTGTGCTGGCCCTGGGATCAGAAAGAAAGCTGGGACACAAGGAAATGCTATTTATTCTGAGACAGGGCAGCTCAGGGCCTCTGAGGAATACGTGGTAGCAGCTCTTTGCCTTGCTAACTTTCACTTGAAAACATCACCAAGAGCAACTCACTCCTACTTAGGAATTGAGTCCAGGATTTGGCTGTGTCTATACCAACTAATTAAATTGTGCCAGGTCATGTTGCACAGCTTTGATCAGTTATATTTTAAAAATCTTAACACTGGTCCCTGGCACGCTTTTGGCCTGTGCCAAGTAGTTCTCGCCCTGACAGTTTCTGGGCTTGGTTTGGGTGTCAGTGCAGGCCAGAGAGCATTCCCAACAAGCAATTTGGATGTGGTTACCTCATTCGGGAGGATAAGAGAATTTCAAAGTGCGGATGTGGCCAGGTCCTGCCTACTGGCATCAGGACAAGACAATGTGACCTGGCCCCGTTTAGTTTACTATTATAGATGTCACCTTTTTGTTCAGATGGCATAAGGAGGATGCCAAGACTGGTTTTGAGTGGTTGCCCAATCTTCCTGGACTGGAAATCAAGCACTGGATTCTGCTTTAAAAGAGCCGGAGACTTTCTCTGCACGGGCGGGAGGCAGGGTTCAAGAGCAGATGATGCTTTTGTAAAGACAGAGCCTTTACTGCTGTGCCTCTGCAAGCCTCCTGGTTCCTCACATTGTTTCTACACACCAGATGAGGAGTGACCTTTCTGAATTCCTGAGATATTACTTAGTCCAGGGTGGAAATAGTTGGGTATCACCAGTGATTTGAGCAATATAGAACGTCTGCAAACTTTCTCTTACCTGGATCAGTTTTTTTTTCTCTGTGTTGGAGAGAAGCAATAAGGCTCACAGTGCCTGATGAGGTGCACCGATACCTGTAGATATTTGTAGATTTTGTATTATTTCACCCAGAGCACTACGGCTTAAAGCGTGACTCTAATTTTGTACCACATTTAAGGGACCTGGAGAATAATACAGGACTTGTGTAGGCTTCAGATCTCTTGAGCAATCTATGATTATGGGCTTGATAATAATCCATGTACTATATACCTGTCTAATGATAGGCTACATTTGGAAGGAAGATTATATGCAATTTTGCTGCAGTTATTCTTATTTTTCTCCTAAATTTAGGATATCAAGAATGATCAGAGAGGAAGACCACACTCAGTTGTTGGAGGAACCAATCCAGATTCACACTGGAGGAAGAAAGAGGAATGCCAAGGAAAGCTAACATTTCGCAGCTCACTTTGTTGATCTCTGAAGTTAGAACATTCCCTGTCCATTTGTCACTCTGTGGCCACTATTTCTGTTTACATAAGAAGTCAATTCAATTTTCAGATCCACAGCAAAAGCGTCCTCAAAGGTGTCCATTCGTAAAAGTGGTGTCATGCCGCATCTTCAATGTTTTCTCCTTATTTTCCTCCTGCTGGAGTGAAAGCAGTAAAGATGAAAACAACAACAACAACAACAAAAAGACAAAAGGGAACCAATCAATTTTCTCAAAGCAATGTGTTATCCAGGAGGTGCTATTAACTTACTGTCAGATAGTTTCCACAAGAACTCATGAGAATAAGCCCTATGTTCTGTCTCACAGAACTGGAGGTTATAAGGATACGGATCCCACAAGAGGGGTCCTGTGGCATGGATGACACCAGGAGGGAGACAAACCATAGCTAAACTTCAGACTGCTTCTCAGCTGGATGTGCAACTTGTTCTGGTGTGCTCCAGTCCTCCAGCTTCCCATCCTTACTCTTCTGTTTCTGGTTTCCTGACCTGCGTTCTGGTCGTGATCCTGGTCTTTGCTCTTTAGTCTATATATTTTATCATACCTCCAGTTGGAAATCTAAACTGTAAGGCAAAATGATTGTTTTGGTCATCACTGAATCAATCTCCATTTATTTAAAGCTGTTTCATTTTCCTTAGATAAAAAGAAACTCCAGGAAAGGCTGGCCCCGAGATCCAGTGAATTTGGGAAGCCAGCTGGGATTGAATCAGAAGAAAAAGTTGGTTTGTCAAACCTACCAAAATTCAGCTATTGGAAAAAAAGAGGTGGCATTTTCCCAACTATCTAAAGGGATATTATCCACAAGATGATAGTCTGTAAGCATTCAAGCTCTCTAGCAATTGTTTCATGTATGCATGGGGGCGGGTCGTGTAGTTAAAACTAACCTTGTGGAGAAAGACCAGTGAATGTCATAGTAACTTCTATCCCATAGAAAATACAGCCAAACTTTGCATTCTTTGGTGAAAGAGAAGGGAATTAAACCTAAATATTTTCTTGATCAGCAAAACCCCTTGAATTTCCCATCTCCCCCCCCTCTCCCCCCTCTTCCCCTTAGTTGGGAAGTTTTTTTATATTCACAAAGTTTCTTCTTATTTTCCCCTAAAGGTGGTAAATTTTGGAGAAACCTCCATCTCTGAATGCTTATTCTTCTTGGCTTTGCACAACTGGTTAGAAGACAGCAGGAGAGTCTGGATACTGAAGCCAGGAAAACAAAGAGAGCTGTGCTAGGTATCCATGAAACCTCTCAGCTTAGGGAATAAGTAAGGAGCAAAGGTACCAGGCCTTGGTCTACTGTGGAAACAAGGCAATAGTTTCATACCATCCCTTCTGCCTGGAGAGCTGGAAAGTTGGCAGCCTGAATCCTGGGTTGGACTTTTCACAGGTTTCTGTGATGCCAGAACGCCTGGGAAGGTGGGCTGGCAGGGGACCAGCAGACTAACCTGACCGCCCACTTTCCACTGACAGTCTTGAAGAAGTCATCACATTCCTGCAGAACATTGCAGCACTGCACAGACAGCATTTTCCAATGGAAAACTCCTGCCTGAGAAACTTGGACCAAGTCTACAATGGTGAGAGCAGAGTAAATTCTTGGAGGGCTGGTACTGTATTGAGTTTAAAGTCTTAGCACTTGCCTGCGTAACTGTGTGGTTTCAAGAAAACACTAGCAAAGGGTTAGTGATAACTTATATGTGCTGCTGGGAAGGGAAGAAGGTGGCTAGCTGTAGAAGGGACGCAAGCTACAGAGAGAAGTGGAAGAGGGGGAAGCGGAGGATGAATAAACACCAGATATGAAGGTATGGTTGGAGCAGTTCTTCATTCATTGTCTGAAATGGATACAGACAGAAATGCCAGCGAACGCAGGGTTAGTTGCCCTTGTGGAGGAGTACCTTTTCCACCCCGTGCCCAAGCGATGCCCTCTCCCGCATGTCATGGGAAAAGGCTGAGCAGCTCCATTAACACCAGGACCGCTGTGCCAAGTGATAAATGCAAACCAACCTTTAAGTCTGAGTATTTCTATTCTGACCCACCGGGAGGGAAGGAGACAGATACAATTACCTGGCTCAGCAAGTAACCGCAGGTCTTCCAGCAGCTCAGATGAATGAGCCAATTAGTGTGTCCTGGTGGACTATCTGCCACCTGCCGTCAGTGTTGTTCTTGCTGTGTAAAAGTGCTGTAGTGCTTAACAACCTGAGTGGTATTCTTCAATTAGAGCTTCTGGAAGGCAGCGACTTGTGTGGTAAAGGTGGGATTCATCAGTTGATGGGAAGCGCTCTAGAGCGCAGCTGTGTTTTATAGCACCACCTTATAACATTTGCATTGTTTCATGTACATTCTGGCCAGCGCCAAATTAAGCTTCCAGCTGTGATTGTAGCTCATTTCTCTTGTGTCTGGGGCTTCGATACCGGATGGCAGAGTGGGCTCTAACAACTTCCTAGTTAAAGTTTGAATTGTAGCACAATATTAAAGAGATGAATGTTACATGAAAAAAAAAAAAATGCTGCTTTTACGTATGGTTCAACAAAAACAAGTCCATAATTTAGCTAGGGTGAAAATAATGGAATAGAAGAGTGACATAATAAGAGCGCAGTGAATTTAATGGCTTGCTTTCTTTGTGACCCTGTTGGTATTAATGTACATGGATTTGGATTACCCACTGAGCCAGTGCTTCATCAAAATAGCTCTTTTACAAATGAAAACTTGTCGCTGAGAACAGATGGGGACAGTGCAGAACATTGCTCAGCTGTCTGAAGCACGGTATCTGAGCTCTGCTCCGTGCTCTGGTTCCTGATCCCACGCCGGAGAAGTAGTTGGCCTGACCAAGAGAAGGTCAAGCTGACCAGGGGAACAGAGAGGGTGAATGGACACTATATTGCGAGGAAGCCCACAGCTCTGTGCAGCTCGCACAGGATACGATGCTTTTAAACGTTGAAGCAGTCAGATGCATGGGAACATGCAGTTAAGAAACAAGTGTGTGTCTCACATTAAATGCTTTTTTGGTGTTTAGCCGAAGAAGCGGGTAAAAGGCTCCGGTTCCTATTAACTAATGGAGATGGCATGCTGGCTTTAGTTGAAGGGTTTGGTACAGTAGCAGCGTTAAAAGGCCTTCATTCGAAATCTGCTCGAACAATCATGCTGGAAGGTGTTATGTTGTCAGAACAAGGTGGTTTTTGGCTGAAGCTGCTCAAAACAGGAAGCAAAACGAGGCAACTTAGAAAACATGATAAAAATTTGGCTCTGCCTTCGGTCTCACCATATAAGCTGGGGATGGGTGGTGGGAGAGAGAGCTTTTGCCACCTTCCCATGCAGAAAGTTGAGCATCTTAAGATGAGTGCATCTGATAGCTGCTGCCGCCGACCACATCCTTCCCGTTCCCCGAATCACCACCTGCAGACTGTGCTTGGGGCTTCCTGCCCCACCGCCGATAAGGCAGCAGAGAAGCAGCCAGCTGCCTGCCCTGCTACTCCCCTGCGCAAGGAGGCTACAGACACGTGGGGGGGCCAACAGATTTCTGGGGTCCCCCTGAAGCCTACCAGCTTCCCATAGCAAAGAAGCAATTTTTTCCAAACAGTCTTCATCCAATACAGCAAGTGCAGTGTGAATCTCGCAACGCCAGATGTATAATGTATTTGACAGAGATTTACCCGGGGTTTAGGAAATGGAGGAAGTGTAAGACAAAGTATCAGCCCTGTGGTATCCAATGAGCCCCGAATACTGGCTCTGACAATGGCCGTCACACAAAGATCACAGAATCACAGAATGGTAGGGGTTGGCAGGGACCTCTGGAGATCATCTTGTCCAACCCCCCTGCCAAAGCAGGTTCGCTTAGAGCAGGTTGGACAGGAATGCATCCAGGCGGGTTTTGAACATCTCCAGAGAAGGAGGCTCCACAACCTCTCTGGGCAGCCTGTTCCAGTGCTCTGCCACCCTCAAAGTAAAGAACTTTTTCCTCATGTTCAGATGGAGTTTTCTGTGTCCCGGCTTGTTCTTGTTGCCCCTTGTCCTGTTGCTGGGCACCACTGAAAAGAGTCTGGCCCCATCCTTTCGACACCCGCCCTCTAGATAATGATAAGCATTGATGGGATCACCTCTCAGTCTTCTCTTCTCCAGGCTAATCAGACCGAGGTCTCTCAGCCTTTCCTCATCAGAGAGGTGCTCCAGTCCCTTGATCATCTTCGTAGCCTCCGCTGGACTCTGCAGTAGTTCCTTGTCTTTCTTGAACTGGGGAGTTCAGAACTGGACACAGTACTGCAGATGTGGCCTCACCAGGGCAGAGTAGAGGGAGGATAACCTTTCTCCACCTGCTGGCTATGCTCTTCTTGGTGCATACTAGACCTTCTTGGCCACAAGGGCACATTGCTGCCTCATGGTCAATTTGTCCACCAGGACTCCCAGGTCCCTCTCTGCAGAGCTGCTTTCCAGCAGGTCAGTCCCTAACCTGTACCAGTGCATGGGGTTATTCCTCCCGAGGTGCAAAACCCTATGCTTGCCCTTGTTGAACTTCATCAGGTTGGTCTCTGCCCAACTTGGCAACCCGTCCAGGTCTCACTGTCTGGCAGCACAGCCTTCTGGTGTGTCAGCCACTCCTCCCAGTTTTGTGTCGATGAAAGCAGGCGGCTGAGATACCTCGCATCCAATATTTATTTTTAGCATTGGTAATTGGAAGTCTGGTTGCTCTACACATGATGGAAAGGGTCCATACGTGGTTAAGGTTGCGGGTTGGACTACCGGCTCTGCGATCTCTCCTCAGCCTGCAGCCCATGGGCTTGCAAGGGTGAAGAGTCCCTTGATCAGGCCTTGACATTATGGAGATGTCAGGGGACTCTCTCACACATTACCTTAAAGGGAATGACTTTGCACCTTTGAACTTGGCCACCTCAGTCCTGGGGTTTCCAGTTTTAGGCCTTCCTGTGCATTGCAGAAAGCCCACAAGATACCCTACCATCAGTTGTCTGTCCTTCTGAGCTTCTTAATGAGCAAGCAGCTCTGAACAGCTGCGGAGAGGAACTTTTCCACAGTTAACTCAAAAAAGATGTTTACCGATGCTCTTTAATGCACCTTTCTTGTCCAGACTTGAATTAAAATTCATCTTAGAAGAAATATCACCTGTTAATTGTTTTTTGGAAGCAACCCATCTAACTCATTTCCCAGGACTGGCCTTGCTGAGCTGACTTGAAATAAATAAATGATATATTGGAGAGGGTACGACCAATACAGCATGCCTGTAGGCAAAAGTACAGATTGGATACTTTCCTTCCCACATAATATATGCATAGCATTACCAGAAACTGCATATCTCCCAGGTGACTGCAAGGGATGTAAAGAGATAATTTTCTCTGGGGGCACTATTTCCTCGATACTGCCTATCAACTTCTACTGCATAGGCAATAGCCAATTAACTGGCAGATGTAAATAGCTCTCAAATATCTTGCCTGTCAGTGTTTTTTGACTTATGCTAAATTCAGTGACTCAGTTTTCACCTTTGAAGAACGTAAGGATGGTGGTGTTCTGGAAAGTAGACCATGCCTCTTCCACTCTTCACTGAGGAACAACTACTGATCACCTAAACAGCTGAGTCTAGGACCACCAGGGCTGAGTTTACTGGGAAGGAAGTAAGAGGGATGAAAAGACCTGAAGTGGTTGTGGATGGAGCAAAACCAGAGCATGATACCTGCTATCCCACTCCTTGGGAAACCTAGTTAACTGGCTAAAGCTGGAAATCAGAAACCAGTTCAGCATCAAAGCCGTTCTCTGAAGGTGCTTGGCCAAATCTTGACTGCATGAAAGAACTAGGTTTTTTATGGACCTTTTTTTTCTTGCATAGGATGGGGCATGCTGAGGGGCTGGCTCACCTTGACCTGGAAGATAAGAAGTATCAGGTCAAGAAGGAAAAGGAAGTAATTTAAAAGGTTAGTAAGCACCAAAATAGATTACTTAGGGACTATTTCTAGAGATGGTACCATCCTGAAAAAAGCAGGATGAAAGAATCACAAAGAATTACAAATGTCATCTGCTATGGAGATTTCCATGCCGGGACCTTCAGTAAGTGAAAGAATGTTCTGGTATTTTTATGCTTTAGATACTCAGATCTCTTTGGAAGAGACAGAACAAAACCTTACTGCAAAGGGAAAAGGAGAAGATTGCTTTGGCCAGGAGGTTGCTGTAAAGCTTTTTTTTCACGTTATATAAAGTTTGTTCCGTTTTAGAACACTTGTCCTCTGTTCTTGCATTTAAGAAAAACACAGGGACTTTTTTCTCCAGGGAATCATCTTTCTGACCTAACCAGGACATAATACATCAAAACACAAAGCAAAAGGAATAGTTTGGTAGAATTTCAAAATGTGCTGCATCACACAAGAGAATACTGAACAGCCTGGTTGTCACTATATGCTTGAGACACTATGGTTAAACTGAAGATAATGGTGAAGTCATCATATCGAGTGTACCTGTATTTTAAGGCTAATTCTACGTATTCAGTGTCCCTGGATTCAGTACCATTGATTTACACTGTTTCTGCAGGCACAGTGATTCCCTGGCTTTGAAAAACACACAAGCCTGAGAAAACACAGCACAGGAAGAGAAAAATGCATAAAACTGGAGGAGGAAACATAAAACAAGGAAGATGCTGCAGGAAGACAAACATCACCACTTGTTTGGAATGGGCTGATCATCTGAAAGTTTCAGAAAGATCTCATTTGGGGTTCAGAAAGACATTGCATGCCAGAGATGATGGAGTATCTGCATTGGATCCTGCTCACCCAAGAGAAATCCCAGGTCTGCTGCTGCCCCGGGAACCGGAAATGGATCTGCCAACATAGACCTACAGTCCTGCAAGATTTTGTTAGCTCAGGTGCTCTGTCACCAACCCTTCTGAGACCCCGTATTCCACCAATACAACATGCTGTCAAGATGCTCCAGTCCTGCCAGTGCTGACTGAAGACACTGTCTCCTGCTGTAGTCCCATGGGCCCTTATTATCCATATTGGTGAGATTATCTCCAGGAAAGGATGAAGAGATGCCCAGTAGTGCTCTCTCAATACCTTTACACAGTATTCCCATTCCCAAACCTCTATCCTTTGGTCCTTTCATGCCTCCCTTTCCAAAAGAGGGTAGGATCCAGGCAAACAATCTGATTTCTGGCTTTCTGGTGTCACAGCCCACAGATTTCCCATTAACTGGCTTGTCTTATAATCAGAAGGGGCTGTCAACTATTTTTATTAACAGGAAAAATAATGGAGACTTTCTCCCTCATCATTCAGCCATTCATCCATTCATGTATTGGAACAGACTGTCCAGGGAAGTGATGGAGTCACCATCCCTGGAGGTATTTAAAAGATGTATAGATGTAGTGCTGAGGGACATGGTTTAGTGGTAACTTGGGTTAACAGTTGGACTTGATGATATTAAAGGTCTCTTCCAACCATAATGATTCTAAGATTCTATGTTTCTATGGTTCAGATCCAATAGCCAGGACCATAAGGAAAGCCCTGGTACCACAAGACTCAGAGCTGTGAGGAATCTACCTTTCTTCCCTCAGGGCTGAACTGAGAGGATCAGCTGGTGGGTTTTTTTTTTTTTCCTTTCAATCTTGCCTGCCATTTTCAATCAGAGACGTGATTTTTCATGCATTGCCCTTAGCCCCAAGTGGCCAGGCAACAGCTTCTTCATGTGCAGCCTGATGAGCACAGGAAGTCTGTCTAACTCCACATTACTATTTACGAGGATTGTGAGCAAAGGCAGTACTAAAAAGCTCATCTGCTTGTGGAAAAGACAAACAACTCTCCAAGGCTGGAGAGGTGGAAGCTCCAGAGCATCATTCAGAATTGGCGAGCAGTACCTGAAAGATTTATTTTGCCAAGCAGAGATTAGATGTCTCTTGCTGTTTGCTTCTTGCAAGTCAATCCTGCTAATCTCTCTCGAGTACGTAGCGCAGTTGTGCCAGAAAATGGATAACTGATTAACATCTGTAGAAAGTGGGCCATGGAGAGCCAAGCAACAAGGCTTCACCATGAGTCTTTCCATGGGCTGTAAAAGCTGGAGGGTTGTCCAGATCCCCTGCAGTTAAAGATGAAGCACGGTAGGAGCACACGAGTAGCTTCAGCTTGGTGATGACTGTACAGACTTCTTTAAGAGGAACACCTTCTCTCCTACAATTCACAGCACCATCTGCCACAGGAGCCGGTTGGGTGCTGAGACCGAGGTCTCTGCCTCCTGTACCAGGGTGCTCTGAGCCTCCTGGGTTGTGGTGCTGTAGGAAGAAAATGTTGGTAAGTTATACGCAGACAAATTAGTCCTCAATTAAATCCACCTCAAGAAATATTTGAAGAGATTTCTGAAATATTCTGGTGAATTTTTTCCATTTCTCCATTCACCCATCCAAATGCTTGGAAATTTATGAGTTGTTCACTCACTGGATGGGTTACTGTCCTCAGAGAAGCAATTTTCCCTGCTGCCTCCCGCATACTGTGGCCGAGGTCACCTTCAGCAACAAAAAAAGGAGGAAAATGAATCAAGTTACCTTGATCAGTGTTCAACGTGGATTTTGGTTTTACTGTTACGGTTTTATGCAGCCCTATCAAGCAATGACACCCATTACCCATGGTGCTGAGCTTTAATGATTCTGTATGACCTTGTCCTGCTTGCCATAAATACAAGGAAGTTTTGGCTACCAGGCTGTCTGTCTGTCTGTCAGAATTGCCGGTCTTTTCAAAACCGCTGTGGATTGATTTGAAACCTCAGAGGAAGACCTAGAAGTCAGCGGTCCCTAATTCTGTTGTTTAGGGGAATGTTAGAGAATTCCGATTCCCTGCTCAGGGCTCTGAGGGATGACGGGGAAAGCCTGGCGGTTTAGGACTATCTTAGCACACCAGCTGTCAGGAATTCTGTTGGTGTAACTGATGCCAGCTGAAGGGGGAGAAATAGAGGGGACGCCTGCTGAGGTCCCTTCAAGCCCTCTCCTTCAAGCCCTTGCTGTGCGAGCAGATGATGCGTTCAGCCCTGGAACTGTGAACCCTGCAGGCTCTGTACGGTCTGTACCAGCACTTAGCAAAGCTCATTAAGCATTCTTTCTTTACAGATACTTTGTATTCAATTCTTAAATTTTTGTAAGTTGGTTAATTAACAAGTGTTTTGTACCTGATCCAAATTCTATTAAAGTCAGGGGAAAACTTTCCTCTCGATTTCAGTGAGCTTTCAGAGGGTCTTTCTATGTTTTCTTGTGATAAATATGCCATCAGCATATGCCTGACGCTAGCAAAATGCCCCAGTCTCTTTGGAAAACCTACAAATGTTCCCTTTATAATTATGATCCAGAATCAGCTTTGCTATCTCGTTACAGCATTAATGATTTGTGCACGGATAGTCACTCTGCCTTCTTTTTGCTTGCCCCCAGAATTCATTTAGTATGGCTTTCATCGTTGTGATTGCAGATTATTCCTAACCGCCTTCAAGCCATAAAAAGAAACAAATCAAAACACTTTGCGTGAACATAGCAGGAAGCCAAGTAGGAAATGTTCCGCCTCTTACAAATGCAGTACCTGAAGGAAGATGTTTTAAAGCAGCGACGTCTCTCATAACGACAAGAACAACAGAAACTGTGAAAGCTGAGACGATTCAGAGCAAGGCTATCGATTCCAAACCTCCTGGCACATCGGGGGGGGTTTGATCAGCAGGGAAAATACAAAACCTGAGGGAAAAAAGATTAGAGGGAGTTCTTGGGTACCAGACGATGGTTTAAAATCAGCCGGTTTTGCAGTCAGGTCTGGGCATATTTCCCATTCGAGCTAACAGTGATAGGTGTGAGTCAGCTTGAACATCACCTCCAGTCTTCTTCTGAGGTCATTGCCTTACTCTGACTCACTCACACATGGGAAAATGCTTGAAGTTATGTAAAAGCATGCTCTTCCATAGGAAACGAGGCTGCAGTCAGTTTCTGTTCTGCTTGTTTTAGCTTTCTGTTCCGTCGGACATGCGGTGATCAGCCGGGCTTTGTCTTCAGGAGCGATACAGACGCCTTTGTTCTCTTTTGGCGCAGGACTCTTGCGCGGGAGTCAATAAACAAGTGGATAAACTCACTTGTTTGGTATTCCAGGCCCACCACATAGAGCTATAAACTGCCAGATGCCCAAATTAGAAGAGGATAAACTTTGTTTGCCTCTGCTCACCCTTGGCTACACTTCTGGAGATAGATAAATCCTCAGCGGGTGCCAAGCATTACAGCTTCCTGAATTGTAATGAAACAAGATGTAAAGCTCCTGTAATCAGTTATGCCTCCTGGGAATCAGCTTTTCAGAGGCGTATTTGCTTTGAAAGAAAGACACTAACGCTTTTAGCTCTGGCTTTTAATAGGGCAGAAGCAGGGTTGTAACATCCGTGTGCTCCTCTGCTGAGGGAGTTATCCCCACCGAGGTATGCCACTGGAGGAAATCCTTGCTCAAGGTAAAAATAGAAATATCCATCCTACCTTTGGAGTGCCTCCGATGACCCTACGTGATGAATTTCCTTCTTCACTCTGCGCTGTGGCACTCATGCATAAAAATGTATTAAGGAGTAACACTGAATGGGGTAGAAATCCCTGTTTGTTGCAATTGTTGCCTTTTTTTTTTTTTTTCCCAGAAGAAATAATCTGTAAATCATGGAGTTAACTGGCCACTACGGCAATTAAGAGAATTTAGATAACCAGATCAATCATACCTAGAAAAAACAAATAGAAACAGTCCTGTCCCCCCTCCCAAACCTTAGTAGTCCTCTAAAGTCACAGTAGAGTTCTGAGCTCTTGCAAACAACAGAGAGAGACTGGAGGAACTCAAAACAACCAAAGTTAATCTCAATTTAATAATCCCTGTTGTATACAAATTTATCTAAAACTAAAGAAATTAAGCTAAAAACAAAGGAATATTTTTAGTAAATATTACCAGCTATGCCTGGTTGGTGCAAAGAAGGTGGAGCTCCAAAAGAGGAGATGGTTTGGGCATTTTTAGAGGGTTTTTTTTCTTTTTTTTTTTTCAGCCAAGAGAGTGTTCTGTATTTTAGCTTGTTATCAGCAAATTCTTCTTTCCTTGCATCATTTTGAGTGAGAGACAACCCGTCCTAGCAAGAGATTCTTCCCATCTATCACACACTGGATCCCTAGGATGAAATTACTGGCTGAGACACAATACCTACAGCTGAGACAATTCCTAGCCCAGTTTAGCTCATATTTGTGGCTATGAGTTCTCATGATTCTGCGGTTTTGATTAGTTTCTTAAACATCAATTAAAACCTTTACGATCCTCATGGAAAAAAAGAAACCAACCAAACAGAAAAACTCGGAAATACCTTTGTACACACGTTTGAGATTTATCAGTGCAACTGGTATATTTTACAGTCAAAGTTTAAGGTCCATAAGAACATCCTGATGCACAGTTTCATTATACATCTATAACACCCAACAAAATAAGCAGAGGTTTGTTGGTTGTGTGGTTGCTTTTTTTTCCTTAAGTTTGCTATTTTTGTCACTGTAATGATGGCAACAGTCTTCTCTGGATAATTACGCCTACGCTGCTGGACGCTGTTTCTCATTCACTGTTCATGCCCAGCCACTGGGTTTGTACTGCTACCTGCCACTGCTGCAAAATTTGCAAAGCCAACCTACTGTTCCATTTCCCATGACTGCTCATTAAAACGAGGGAAAACTTTGCCACTCGTCAGAAAAGGAACTGTGTGTCGGCTGCAAGTTTTTGAAATTTGCTCTTAGTCAATTTTTTTAGTAACAAGAAAAACAAGCAACTGACCAAAACGTTGTTATCTGAGTTTGAGACAGGCTGTGTTTATAGGGAGGAATAGAATTTTAGGCTGGTGGCAATTGCAGGTTAAGACCGACTTCATCCCTCTGTCACATTCTTTCCTCTCTTTGTGTGGAAACACCAAGTTCTGTATTTCTGCAGGGATTTTCGCTCATACAAATGCAGGATGGGGAATGGCTGGTTAAGGTCTAGAGGCGAGGGTGGACCCCAGGATCCCCATATATCTGCAGAGGCACAGATGCCGCAAAATCTAATGTTGCACTTTAGGCGCCTTAGGCAAAAGGAGTCTCTGCAAGACCCATACCAGGGTCCTTCAACTCTGCTCAGCATTCGGTAGGGCTCCAGATTTGGGGCCAAAAGTGATGGAGCAGCAGGAAAAAACATTTACACATCTGAATGTACAACCTATGGAGAAAGATGGCAGCAATTGGGGTTCCTGAGTGTGGAGATACAACCCTGAAAATACAAGAGTGTATGCCTCCAGTGGCAGTCAGCTAAATCACTACTAGTCTTAACTGATCTGAGAAACCTCCAGCCCCAGGAATCCCACATCATTCCTCAGTCTTTATCCTAGGACTCCTCTGCTTTGATGATTAGGAAACTTCTTCTAAAAACTGAAATGGTTTTACCTGCAATTTTAGCCTTTTCATGATAATTGTCTTTACGTGAGCAAAAAGTGATTCTTCTGAGTGATGGAAACATCTTATGTCTATATCCTGAAGAACAAGGCTTGATTTTTTTCTCCAGATTTCTCAGGTTTCAAGAAAATGACTACAAAAAAAGACTACAAGATCTCTTTTTTAGGCCATAGTGTAATCAATTAAACCCTAAAAATGTTTACAATATAAAAGACAAAGGTTTGGGAGAAAAAAATATGTTTCTTGTTACAGATTGGGAAGAAAGTACAAGCTCCTCAGAGTTTTAGGTGACCAGCCGCCATTTCTTGTGCCACTAAAGTCGTATACTCTAC
This sequence comes from Burhinus oedicnemus, assembly GCA_008921705.1. NCBI lineage: Eukaryota > Metazoa > Chordata > Aves > Charadriiformes > Burhinidae > Burhinus > Burhinus oedicnemus. The sequence goes on along the minus strand of VFFE01007125.1, from coordinate 851,724 downwards.
TAATTAGGAGAAATTTCTTCACCAGAACAGTTGTCAAGCATTGGAACTGGCTTCCCAGGGAAGTGGTGGAGTCGCCATGCCTGGAAGTATTTAAAAGATGTGTTGATGTAGTGCTGAGGGACATGGTTTAGTGGTGGGCTTGGCAGTGCTAGGTGAATGGTTGAACTCGATCATCTTAAGTCTTTTCAAACCTAAGCAATGTTATGATTCTATGATTTTAATTTTAAGATGTAACTTCTCTTTAACTGGAAGTTTATATCTGGCAGCTTTGGAAGAAAATATTACTACATCTAAGAATTTCTTAAAACTTACAGTCAGATCATATATGATTATGGGATCTGACCCTGTGGCAGAGAGAGAAATTAAGAGAGGGAACCATCATGTAGACTAAGACACCTAATTTATATGTTTAAATGTGTTTTGAGTACTTAACCTACCATTAGAATTGATGAAGGATCAATCATTCTGGGAAAAGATCTGATAATTCATTTGAAGGCATCTAACGCCATTTGAGTTGCCCTAGAGGGTCCCTCCTGATCACTGGTTTCTGGTCCAAGAGGGTACAAACCACTGATGTTTAGGTAACTGAATAAAACCATCTGTGCCTATAGCAAAACGCAGCTCTCCTGAGCTGCAAACGTTGCTTGTGATTGCCATACCATCCCAAGGCTCCACTCCAGATGAGCTGGTCCTGGCAAAGATTTTCTATTGCTCACCTTCAGACACGAAAAGTTGCTAATGCGTCACCTTCCTGTGCTTTAATATGCATCTATTAATTTCTCTAACTCCCTTTCTTATTAGATCCATGTTGTTACTGATTCTTTGTACAAACAAAAATGCAGATGTACTCATTTTCCTTTGTGTTGCCCATCCTGGGTAGCTCTTGTCTTTTATGGTTTAATTGCTTCTTTTAATGAACCCACTTTGTGTTAGAGCTGAAAGGTATTGTATATCCAACAGACGCTGTGCATGGGTACGTAATGAGATTATGAGATTCATTTCAACCTCCTGTGCTGTGCATTAACTGAAATGTCACCAATGAATTCATAAAATCAAGGCTGCCCGTGTAACTTCTCAGCGATTTGTATGGTATTTTGCATATTAAACTCTAGGCCTGGTTTTATTAGCACTGCTGCTATGCTCACACTGATAATTACGCCTAATGGTTGGTGGTGTATGTTTTGTGGTGGGTATTCAGCTCACAGCTTACAAAAACAAAAGCACAAATTGATCCTGAAGTATGCCTAGGTTTTGCATTAGACAACTGTTACACCCATAATCTCTGGAAACATCCCAGCAGGGATCACCCATCAGCCTTTGCTGAGCTACAGATGCCTCTTAATTTCTCTCTCTCATTGATCTATTGCTGTTTGTAAGAGAAGATTCAACAGGAAGGACAAAGGGTCCCCTTGATCAGAACGTTTTCTCTCCTGCTAGTTGAGGCACATTTCACAAAGCCAAGATTTCAAGGTTCCCCAAACTGGGAGGTGCTTTCACCTGGAAGCTGTTAAAGAACAAGAGGACAGTCCTTCCTCTTCAGCCCAGGTTTTGATCTGATCTCCATGTCCTCTGGGCTTTTCTGGAGTGAATAGGGTCTCCCAGGTGAAAGTCAGTGTGAACTTCTCTAGCTTTTGGATCTCGAGTGGCTTTGATGAGAAATAGTCACTTAGCTGTGTCAGTTCAGCCAAGACTGCAGAGCTCATGAGCAGGCAGAGGGCAGAACATGAGGTGCATAAAGCTTTGCCAGGAGGAGGATATACCTGTGTATATTTAGATGCTTAAAGTGGTTGTTGGGTTTGCCTTCTTCCACAAAAGCCTCAAATTGTCTGCTCCTGTTTATGAGAGATGAGGAGCATTTGGGGTCTCAGGTGTGTACCTGCTTTCCTCTTTCCATGAACAAGAGTGTGTCCCTGAATCACGGTGACACCAACAGATGTGCCATGTGGCTATTTTTCACAGAATTTCTGGCTCTCTATCCAGTTTTTTATTGCAAAGAATTATTCTGGGAAGCAAAGATAAAAGAGATGCATTCAGAAAAAAAAGACAGACATTTCGCTTAAGACATCCGAAGAGTTTCCCATGTAAAACAAACTTGAAAGCTTAAACTCTAAGTCTTGCCTGGCAGAATAATGTCCCCAAGGTTTCACAGCTATCAGACACCATTCCTTCAGGGCCTCCAAAACAGCAAGCACACGCACTGCCTTTTTGAAACCTTTTAGATACTGGTGTTATTTTTATTGAACAAGCAACAGATGAGTATCAGAAGTGAGATAAAGTGGCTCATTAATAAAACAGCTTTAAGCCTTTATATAATTTTTCAGCTGAAGACCTCAGAGAAAACTGAACATCTGTTAAATAAGTGTCAATACGCCTCACTAGCTTCCTTAGAACAAATGTCGTCCAGCTCCAGCCATGTTTTGGTATCTCAGCATCCTTGGGATGACTTAAAAGCTGCTAAAGCCAATGGCAATCTTTCTCTTGCCCCTTCTGGACTTTGGATCAGGATGTGTATTCAATACTATCTTGTAGCTGTGGTGTTTTAAAGATATAAACAAGACAACTTTTACTTAGTATGGGGTTGGCTGCTTCTGTTTCAGTCCTGAAGCAGGGGTTGAGTCTCTGGAAGCTCCTTTGTTATTTCCAGCTGTATCAGGTAGTCTAATAAAATACATCAGCCCTTACTACAAAAGCTATTTTCTGTAGCCCAAGCAGACAGATTTTTTGTATGTCCTGGGAAATAATCAAGGCTACCAAGAACTTCTAAGAAGGCAGCTCCTCTCTGGTTGTGTTCTCAGAGCAAAACAGAGACGAGATTAGGCATTGACATAGTAGCCTTGGTGCAATGCAGAGAACAAGAGGAATGAGACTGAGATAGCAGCAGGTGGTCGGAAAGGCTCCCAGTCTCCAGGAGGACTCAGAGATCCTGAAGTGTTTAAGCTTGCCCTCAGGAGCAGACCTTGAGCAGTGGCCAGTGTCTTGGTTCACTTGTTGCCACCAGTGCTGGTTAGACAACTGCTTTTAGCCAACACCGCAGTATCTGTCACCTTTGCCAGGTCTGTCAAGACAGATCCATAAAGGCAACTCACACAGTGTCTCACCTGGGTGGAAGAGGCAGCCTAAAACACCTCTATCCTCCACACACACAGCCTCACACATAGTCCCTGTTAGCAGTCCAGATCTGCTTGAAGGACTGTGCTGCAAATCACAGAATCATCAAATCACAGTTGTTGGAAGGGACCTCTGGAGATCATCTAGTCCAACCCCCCTGCCAGAGCAGGGTCACCCAGAGCAGGTTGCACAGGACGGCGTCCAGGTGGGTTTGGAATGTCTCCAGAGTCGGAGACTCCACCACCTCTCTGGGCAGCCTGTGCCAGTGCTCTGCCACCCTCAAAGGAAAGAAGTTCCTCCTCATGTTTAGATGGAACTTCCTATGGTCAAGTTTGTGCCCATTACCTCTTGTCCTATCACTGTAAAAAGACTGGTCCCATCCTCCCGGCACCCTCCCTTGAAATATTTATAAGCATTGATGAGATCCCCCCTCAGTATTCCCTTCTCCAGACTAAAAAGACCCAAGTCCCTCAGTCTTTTCTCATAAGAAAGATGTTCCAGCCCCCTGATCATCTTTGTAGCCCTCTGCTGTCCCCTCTCCAGCAGTTCCCTGTCCTTCTTGAACTGGGGAGCCCAGCACTGGACACAGCACTCCAGATGCGGCCTCACCAGGGCAGAGCAGAGGGGGAGGATGACATCCCTCGACCTGCTGGCCACACTCCTCTGGATGCACCCCAGGATATCATTGGTCTTCTTGACCACAAGGGCACAAATCTTACTGAAGAAACTATGTACATTAAAAATAACCAGTGTAAAGAACAAAGGTTTGATAAAAGCCTGGATCGTCTCCCTCACTGGGTTGTAAGAGTATGTATGAGGTCGACATTCCACAAATGCTAAAATAGCATTTCTCTGTTTGAAAATAAGTGGGTGATTTATCTTACTCTTTTTAGATACCTGCCTGATCAGAGGAAGGATCAGCTTTCTGAATCTGATTCTAGAAGGGGCCTCAAGTGACTTGCCCAGAGTTAGATTTCTGGCACTTAGATGGCTACCATTAGCCAAGATAAACCTCACATGTAGTGTCAGACATGTGTCTTGTCAAGCTGTAGCAGAATTCTGTTCAAAAGGGCATCGCAAAGCGTTAACAGTCTCATTGCAGAGAAGACTTAAGAATGAAAAGGAACGAACAGGCAAAAAGATGATTTTTTTTCATCTCCTGAAATAAAAGTGGACTTGCCAAACACTGCCTTGGCTCACAAAGGCATTCAAACAGTTTAAGCAGCTGCCAGGCGAGAAAGAGAGAGGAAGATTTCCAGCTATCAGTGGAATGGTAATGGGATACTTCTTTTTTTTTTTTTTTAAGATAATTCCTCATTTTTTAAGCCAGAAAACCAAAATGAGCATTTCGTTTTAACTCAGTCAGACCACTTTGCCTAGCAACTTGTATCAGTCGTCAGACTCTCTGTTTGTTGCTGTCTCATCAATTTTGAAATGACCTCCAGACTTTCAAATTATGAAGCCTCTACCACAGGTACCCCCAGGAAAATCAGATAGCTGCAGGGAAGCTCTAAGAGCCAAGCCTGCATTTAAACAATACATGAGAAGATAAAGAGGGGGTGTCTTTAAGCAAATTTAAAACAAATAAAAAATAAAAAAATCTGTTCACAACATAGGGCTGTCTTTTTCTATGTCACCTCCCAGTGCTCATTTTCCATTTCCCGAAACTGAACCTGCAGCTTCAGAGGAATGGGTAAGAATGAGTTACCCTAGGTCAGCCTCTGCATGGCTACTGCTCATGGAGAAGTTCTTAAAATGCAGCAGTTCAAGGACATTCAAGGTGCCCTATTCCAGGAGAAAGAGGGCTATGTTTCCTCACAGAGCATTCAGTACCAAGGGGGTTACAATACAGGGTGGCAGGCTGTGGAATAAGGGACAGATCTCCAAAGTGAGTGACCCAACCACTCGCTTAAATTTTTTTAAACCTGACTAGTAGCGCAGATTCCAGAACAGTGAAGAGTTTATGAGACTTGAACGTGACTGAAGAGCTACTGCTCAAGCACCTTGAAAATGGTCGTGCAAAACACCAGAATACATGAATGCAAGTTGCATAGAACAGCACAATCTAAATCAAGCTAAAGGGTATAAGTAGGCTTTTTCGCCTTTGCTTCAATTTAAATTAAAACAGTCTAAATTAAATACATTTAAGAAAGTTCGTAGGGATTTTTCAGGGATTTATCCTTTCAACCTTAATTTATTCCACAGAACAAATCTTGGTGCTCAGTGCTCGGATGAGTTCATTGCGATTGTGAGTTGTGAGTTTAGACCCCAAAGAAACCTCGTCAGCCTTGCGCCCTCACTCTCAAGATGTCTGTGCATTGAAAGAGTTTGTTGTTTTGTCTTAGATATTTCATTACAATACGGTTCCTCATGCCCCAAATGGAAACAGAACTGAAACAGTACTATGAGGAAGATCCTTCTCATAACAGTGGCAGCTGGAGAAGAAATAGGAGGCACTAAAGTAGGAAGATCTGAACACCACATGTTCAGACCCAACCGATTTGGTCCATCATCTTCGGGCTTGCCGGCAAACAGCTACTTTATTGCTGGTGCCCTGAAGACAGCAAAAGTAGAACTGTTGGTTTTGAGAACAAGTCTGTTTCTACATTTCCTATTGCTGGTTACGCTCAGCCAAGCCAAAAATCTGTATAGCCTGTCCTAAAAGGCAATGCATAGAGAAAGAGTGGAAGAAACATGGAATGTAGAAAGTGATGCTGTGTCTGGAATAACCTCCCAGGATCTGACACTACACAGCTCAGAAGCTTCCTGAGCTGGAAGTTGAATCCAGACCCTTGAAATTTAATAATCCCATGAGACGGATCCTCCATGGTTTTGTCTTTATTTTACAAGCCTATCTATATATTTGGACTCCACATCTTCCTGTGACACTGAGTTACAGGATATGAGCTTGGCAGAAACAAGCTTCCTCTCATTTATGTTTTTGAAGTCTGCTACTCCACAAATTCATTGGGTGCTTCATTTAACTGGGAGACGTTCCTGTTCACTTTCTCCCTCCTCATCACCCTTCAGGAATTTACAGACCTATTTCACGATTTAACAAGCTGAAGAGCAGGGGGCCTCTTTTCTGATGTGGCCCTTTGGTTGTCTCTGTCACCCTTCTCTGAACCTTTTCTGGTCCCAAAGCGTCCTTTCCTGGGAGGAGGGGAGAAGAAGCAAAATTGCCAGAAGCATTCAAGATGCGGGTGCGCTATTTAGCTGTGTGATGTTTTGTTCTAACACAGAGATATTTCTGTTGTCTTCTGTTTGGCTCAATGCTTTTATAGTCATTGCTGATATTTATTATCTGCTTGAGCACTGAGCTGATTTACAGAGAACTCAACACAAACTCCAAGATCGCTTAACCTCTGTGCCTCGGCCTATTTAAAAATAAAATAGAAAATCCCCTGCCCTGTAAAACGTGCTGAGTTAATAAGAGAAAAGAAACTCAAGAGCAATTTGACTGAAGTAAGTGGTGTTACACAAAGCATAATTCAGCTCAGAATCTTATATTAACAATGCTCTCAGGGTTCATATCTCCAAAAGATGTATTAATTCAGAAAAAGGGTCATTAAAGTAAGTAAAGTGAACTTCCTACCACATGACTCTGAAGCTGCTGGGGGGCAAGTGGCCATGGGGTCAGCTGGCACTGAAGCAAAAGCATTAAAGACTAAGGAATGTACTAATTAAAATGCATTACATCAACAATAAAGCTAAGGTCTGGGAGCAAAGATGACGGAGACAGGTCTGCAAGCCCGAACCAAAGAGGTATCACTAACAGCTTTCCAGTTCAGCTGGGGCTCTGAAAAGAGACTTGAAGCCCAAGAAAGATTGAACGAAGAGAGTAGTTCCAAGCTGCGTGCCTGCCTTTGGGTCACTCTCTCTACTGAAAACAAATGCACACATGCTTTATGCTGATTTCCTCTGGAACTCCACAGCCTCCGCGGTGCGAGGGCTGCTAGCTCACATTCCCCATGCAAAATGGGAAGAGAGTATGGATACAGGACACAGATGGCTGTATTAGACTTGCGGTCTAGATAACTCTGGTGTCCCATCTCTACCAATAAACTGCAGAAACTGTTTCATAAGCAAGTGAGAGAACTCTGTACAAGAGAGCTAGGCCATCATCCACCCTAGACATGTCTTGTCTTGGGCTCTTGCTGCTTCAGTACGACTACTAGTAACTGCTCGGCCCTAAATTCTCAAAGTGTTTCAAGCATGAGGTGGAACCAAATGGAGATGATTTTTCCATTAACGACTTTGGCTGTGCAGAACCAACAGGAATAAAAGATTAGTTTTGCTTGCTAAAGAATCCACTATGACTCAAAAACGTTTGGGCACTTCCAACATAGCCGACAGCAAGGCCATCAGGGTGGAGACCAGGAGTGGGATTTCTCTGCCCTGCCCACCACTTGTCTCTGAACTCAGACCCAATCCCTACAGATGGGCACTTGAAAGTGAAGATGTTTCCCGTCTGCCTGTTTATTTATTATTTTTGCCATCCTGTTTAGATTTGTAGCTATTCAGGGCAGGAGCCAGTTTTTAGTAAATGTTTATGCAACACAGCATCGTGAGGCCCAGATCCTGTTGGAGGCCCCTACATGTTGCTGTGGTACGCATTCTTATTTTTATTTGCTACGTGAAGTTACTGCATGATGAACGAGTCTGCAAAGGCCAAAGCATGCACATGCACGCAGATAAAAGCAAATTGTTTGGATTAGCTCTGCAAAACTCACTGAATAAGTGTCATTGCTGCTCTTCAGCCAAACATTGCTGGATACTTAAAGGTTTTTAAGTGGTTTTCAAAACAACTTTGGTCAGCTGCAATTTGCCTTTTTAAAATGAAAAATAAGGAGGCGGTGTCAGAATGGGGGGCACATTTTTCTATCATTGTCATCACATATGAAAGAAGTGATGTCTCAGATAATTTCTTTCATACCTCTGGACGCTGCAAATATTAACATCAAGATGTGTCTCTACAGTAATGTGGCCCACTAATGCACTTAGAAACACTAAGTGACCAAACACCAGTCTGTGCTCTACTGCACTCTGATCCTTCTGGAATGGCAGTGAAGGGGATACAACCAGAGACGCAGTGATCACAAACCAGGTTTTGAGTATCTCTTTTGGGTGAGACCGTTCCCCATGCCACCACTGGGAGATGAAATCAAGTTTCAGCCAAGCTTGCCACAAAGGACCTTGGTAGAGAATAATCATGTAGAGACATCTTTCCCATCTTTTGCTAATTATCCAGTGGATCTGTGATGGGATTGAGTTTTCATGGACATGGGAGGAAGGGCAAGGGGCAAGCTGCTACCTCCAGGTCAGGAAAAGACCTCTTGTATCACCACCTTCTCCACTGCAGGTCTCCATGTCCAGGTATGAATGTCCTCCTTAGTGTGTAACTTCGTACAGAACCTTAGTCTTACTTTTAGTTCCTTTTAAACCCAGGCAGAAATACACCAAAGGAGGAATGAGAAGGTGGTCGTAGCCTCTCTGTTAAGCACCAGCCAATACAGCAGCCCTTTTTGCATGAGGTGACAGGCAGTAACTACAGAAGTATTCCTCCGGTCTGGGTGGCCACCAGTTCCCTAAACCTCCAGGACCTCACCTAGGTCCTCACTAGTCCCTGCCTTTAACCACACTGGCTAACACACGCTCAGAATATATTTTGTATTCCAATAGAGAAACAGTCTTCTGTCCTTCCACTTTCTTAATGGAGCCAAGGACTTACAAAAATTCAAACAATGCCCCAACCCTGATTGTTTCTAATTTTTTTTTAATCTGTATTTTAGTCAAGATCAACATTTTCTGTAGAAAAAAACAAATATATATCTTGTTGACAGAATACTCAGTTGCTTGCTCCAAGTCTTTCAAGGCCTTTTGGAGGTCTGAACCTTTGGACTCTTGACTGTCTGTAATAAGATACGTAAGATTTTTGTATACAGCTTTGAGAACTGGTATGGTTATAGTTAGGAAAGTGATTCTCTAGGAACATAAGCCCCTTTCCCCAAAGATCTGTTTCATTGTGTCTTTGAGTCATAGTGGATTCTTTAGCAAGCAAAACTAATATTTTACTCCTGTTGGTTCTGCAGAGCCAAAGCCGTTAACGGAAAAATCATCTCCATTCGGTTCCAGCTCATGCATCATCAACAAAATGGTTGGCCAAATTCCAGTGGCAGAACTTTTGGGGAGGACTTAAGAGGCACACACAAAAGGTTTTCATCCAAAACTGAATTTGTGTCCCTGGTAATTAGGGGAAGGGGGAGCACATCTTTCATTTTGTAAATCAAATGGATACAATCTGGAAGCCATTGAGCAAAACCAGAAAGGGGGAGAGAATTTTGAATTTCACCATTTTTATCAAGCTGATTTTCTGATGAATGGCTAGACTTTCATGTGAAAGTTTTTTTTGTTCTGGCCTGTGAAAGGCTGCTGGACGTGGAATGAAGGATGTGGAAACTCATCTGTGCCCAGAGATCGATGATATTCATGGCTATTTTCATTTTGTTAAGGTTGCAGAATGGTGACATTAAAGAACACAGCTGGGACACTTGATGTTTAAAGGTTGGATATAAAAGCCTGGTGTTTCACTTAAATGAAAAGGCAATGCTTGTTTTTTTGCAAAAGAATCCGGTCTATATCATTCTTCAAAGACTTGAGTTAAAAGTCATTCTCCACAGCAAATGTTATGATTCTTTTTGTGGTGTTTAAAGTTTATGAAGTGCTCACAAGTTTTGGGTTCTTTGAGGCTGCTTTCTTCTCAGAGCAAGGCAGAGCCAGAGAAGAGCACAGGAAGGTCTGTAAGTCCATTAATTCCCTTGTTGAAGACTTTCTAGGGCAGGGAAGGTCCCATGTTCTCTAAACAGGTGGTCAGGGTTTTAGAGGGAGGCAAGTTCTCAACAGTAAGCTTCTTCGGATCACCATGCCATCCATATGTAGGAACTGCAACCCTGGCAACTTGATGGTGGAGGTTTTCTTCCATTTCCCTTTCTTTCTCACATCATTACCCCTTAGCAATGGGTGTTTTATCATCAACCCCTCAGATTTAAGAACCCATTTTATGTTTCCTGGCTCTTCCTCACAGCTTTCCAGGCTGTCTCAGGGACCACAGTTTCGGGATTTCCTGTACTGTTGTTATCCAAGTGTGTAATGCCAAGATGAGCATCCCAGGCCTCTGCAGCATCACTCATCATGGCTTCCTGCTGCAAGTGCCAGACCTTGCCACCCTTCTCTGCTCTGCAGTAGGACACCACATGGAGAGAAAAACCACAAATGCTTGTCGATGCCTACAGTGCAGCCATACGCCTCTGGTCTAGTGACTCTGGGCTCCTCTTTGTAATCAGTAGAAAGAAAGAGCTTTTCAGGGAGCAATTTGGTTGATCTAGTGTCTACCTTAGAATGAGAAGAGCAGTGCCCTAGGAACATTTATTTCTCTTAGCAAGCTATAAAAGAACCCTGGGCTGCCTTCACCACCTGTAGGTATTGGCAACTCAGATGTCTGCACTTAGTTACAGACCTCCTGTTCTTGTGCCTCAGTTTACCCAACACCACAAATCCAGAGAGCCTAGAAGACACTGGAGGCTCAATCAGTGGTTTTCTTTCTCTCTCAAAATTGAATTGATCTCAAAAGCCAGCTTCACTCAGAACAAAGCATTTGTATAGCTGGCACTCCTGGTGCAAAGAGCTAAGGAGGTTGAGAGAAGCACCAGGTTAATAATCGCATGCTGGTTGACTTGTTTGAAATCTCTGGGATATTTGGCAATTGGTTTCAATACTCTCATCCTTACCAATGGTTTTACAGAGCTGTCCATCACATTGATTTAAATCCAGGCAAGATTTAAGGTTATTCCAAAAAAACCTGAAATTTTCCTTGAAATGCATTATTTACATCTTATAGAGGCCTTACCTCATACTCTACAGAACACCTTTCTCCTTATCTAGTTAGATTATTTACTTACCAATTTGCTCTATCTCTTGCTCCCAGGCTTCATATTACTTACATCAAGTTGGCATCTTGTTCCCTGAGTGAGACTAATTTTTACCCATACTGAAGCAGTACCTTCGCTTTAGTAAACAGATAGCCCAGTCCTCAAACCATTCTTTACATCAAATATTTACTGACTCACATCTAAGAGCACTGCAGGGACCTGACGCTTGTTACATGGTGCTCTCTTGACAAAGGTTTTATTGGCCTTAATGACTGGTGGCATCTCTGGGATGTGCACTGGTAAACGTTATGAACAGGAAGTGCCCTGGTGGGTAAAGAAACAGCTATAGCAATCAGTTGCTAAAGCAGCAACAGGAGATAGGCGTGCTTCTCCAGAAGCATGTGCCTTCGTTACAGTTCAGCTGATTTAGAATCATAGAATCATGGAATGGTTTGGGTTGGAAGGGACCTTAAAGACCACCCAGTCCCACCCCCACTGCCGTGGATGGGGACACCTTCCACCAGACCAGGTTGCTCCAAGCCCCGTCCAACCTGGCCTTGAACACCTCCAGGGATGGGGCAGCCACAGCTTCTCTGGGCAACCTGGGCCAGGGTCTCACCACCCTCACAGCAAAGAGTTTCTTCCTGCTATCTAATCTAAATCTTCCCTCTTCCAGTTTAAAACCATTCCCCCTCGTCCTATCACGACACTCCCTGATCAAGAGTCCCTCCCCAGCTTTCCTGTAGGCCTCCTTTACGTACTGGAAGGGGCTACAACGTCTTGCCAGAGCCTTCTCCAGGCTGAACAACCTAATTCAGTCTGGAACTTACACCAGTTCAGTCTCTGAATCTTCAATGAGCCTAAACGTTCACTCTAAAACCTTTAGGTTCTCTGTAGTCAGCTGGCAAAGAGTAATCCTTCTAGCTCCTAATCAGTTTTAGCCTGGCTATGGACAGCTAACCGTGTCTGAGGCTGTATCTATGTACGGTTTCTACTTGCTCCTCATCCCACCCATTGGATATCAAGACGACCTTTGCAGTCTGCCAGTGGAGTGTAATTTCTTCCCAGTCTGCCTGGAGCAAAAGTCGCCGAGTTAGCCTGAGCCATGGTTGTACAGTCATTAAAACCACGTCTGTGTGCTGTCGGATCACTCAGAAGTTTTCATCTTGTCTAGGTCATTCATGGGCTCATAGCCACATTGCTTTTAAATCAGCCAGGAGTGCAAGGTGCCTTTCAGCTGTGTGCCTGTATGCCAGCTTCATATCAGGGTGGGAGGTGAGCTGACACCCAATCCACCCCGAAGCCTGCAAATATAAACTTACACCGCCCCAAATGGTCAGTCTGACAAGGAAGGGTCTAAAAAACCCTGAGGTATCTATTTTCACTGCCTTCTCCTTTACAAGAAGTAGGGGACAAGAAACGAAGCCCATAGGAATCAGTTTTGAATAAAACAAAAGGCATTGGTTCTTGACATAACGAGTAGGAAACCTGTGTAATAACTTTCTATCAAAAGGCATCGTGGATGCTGAAAGCTCACATGAGAACCAGACAAGACTGGGAAAAAACAAGGAAAAAGACATATTCAAATTTCCCAGAGCTGAAAATAGTTGGACATTACGGAGGTGTTGCATAGATTAGACCTATTCTTGTTCTTCCCTTATACGTGCAAAGATGTAAATTTTCCTTCTTCCTGTTCAATCCCTACATGCTTTTCCACGCTTTTGATCCTGGTTTGTCCTTGACCTGTTCTGTAGGAACAGTGTGGATGTAAGACTGGCTTCATTTTTGCTGTTTGTTGGGAAGGTGACCTGGACAGAGACTTGCTCATGGACTCTCGGAAAATGATTTCCAGTTCTTGGAGCCGGAATGGTATCCTTGTGCTGTTGGGTAGGGCCACAAAACAAATTAGATACCACATCCTTCGCTATTTTGAACTCCAGAACCTAGCTATACCCCTCATCAGAAATAGTCTTTGAAATATCTGTAAGGTGGGTGCTTCAGTACGGGCTGGGGTAACAACAGGCATCATCACTAAGGACTCTTCATTTCACTACACTTGAGCATGTAGTGCCATTTGACGGGTTCTGAGGTGTTGAAGGCATCATCCCCATGGTGCTGGCAGACCATATGGGAGACTCAAAGGTACCTTATGACACATTTGCTCTTTCTTAGTCCTCTTCTCCGGTCTCTCCTACTTGCCTTTTTTCCCGTTAGCCTCTCTCCATAGTGCGCTTTGGTATGAAATCCCGCATCCGAGGAACCTATGCATGTTTTCCCAGATAAGAAATGCCAAATACATTTCACAAAATCCTGCTGAAAGAGAAAAAGAGAAAAAATCCTAAAAACAATGACAACAATCAAAACCCCCTCCACCTCTGAAAATACAGGAGATTTTTTAAAAGAGTGAAAAGCAGATAGGAGAGGTAAATAGACACCACTGATGGACTGGAACAGGTAGCAGCATTAAATCGCTTTGATGCCAATCTCCAGTTGAGGTTAAATTCTCTAACAAGTGACACTGTATTTCATCATTTTTATTTTGTCAGCATTTTATCCTTGAGTCAGAGAGTTTCACAAAGCATACATGCGAAGGGGATCTTCTAAGGTTTCCCCATTCGGTCGCAACTTCCTTCAATGCTGCTTTAACAAGCAGCGTCTCCCTTAAAGGTCTTAACAGGTTTATTCAGTGCGTATTCAACTCCGTTAGAGTATCGCCACTTTACATTTGCCTTTGAATTTCAAGGTTATGCAAAAAACCTCCCCTTCTCCCTGACTCTGTTGTGTAGTAGACTTCAGAGTATCTGTTTCCCAGATTGCAAATTTAGTGTCTGACATCTACAACGTCTCTGACGTTTGTAAAACATTTATCACCGTGTTGCGTGTGTCTAGTATCAATGATTAATTTGGAAGAACAAAAGTCTGACGGCAATAAAACAAAACCTTCTGCATACATTAAGAGAATGGAAGCCACTAAATTATGCCGAGCCTATAAATATTGGATCTGGCTTGTCCCTTGGAAGCGCTCCAATGGTTTCATGGGTTGTATCTACACTTGTAAAACAAAAAGGAAGTTGGAGAGTGAGCCAAGACAGAAGCCTTTCATGTTCTCCACTCACATGCTTTGGTATGAACCTGACTCTGGATATAGATACATCTGAAGCCATAAGTAAAATGGGTCAAGGTCTTTCTGGTAGTCCTGAGGCCAACTGGCACAGCACAGCCTACCACCCTGCAGCTGACTTCTTCCATTTCTACTTTTAGGTTGTGGCAACCTGAAACAGGATCTTCCTGCACTGCATATTCGAAATCGTCCTTGGCCTGTGCAAACCTCAGAAAGGGCCCAGGCAATGGCTGGAAGGATGCGAATTGGCATTGGCCAGGGACAAAAGAAACGAACTATATGGATGACAGAATTTTTGCACTAGGGGAAGTTCCTTGATATTCTTTAACTTATTAATATAGACGTAAACAAAACCTTGGTATTACCAGTTTGGAAGGAGGGAGAAGTTCTTGGTTCATTCTTTTAGGAGTTCCAAGTGTTTCTATACAGTAAGGGTGAGTTTTCTGGATAGCTGATTGGGTTTGGGTTTTCTTATTTAGCAAAGTATGTCACTCAAAACAAATACAGCTCTTCAGGACTCCACAGGAACAACTTCTAGAGCTCACTTGCTGCCAATACAACCATGCCAAGAGCCCGCTTTGAAGCTTCTTACATCCTCAGATATTCTGCACCTACCTCAGGGACGATACCATGCTTGAACAGTGACCATGGTTGAGGGAGTAGAGTGATGAGGCAGCTGGGCTGGGTGAAGGATGGGCATGGAGGGAACGACGATTCTGGAGAAGTCTGTCTGGGATCTTACAAAGGATCAAGGTCTCCGTCAGCATCCCTAGAGGATACACTGAAAAAAGCTGGTCTAGGAAGGAGGACTCTTACCCTTGTCAGGGGCAGTCCAAAACAGAGATGTAAAAAAAGTGGGTACACAGGATATATGTGCATAAGTACATTTAGACTTATGTTTTTGAACATACCTCTTGGTTATGGGCCAGGCTGGTGGGGTGTTGAGTTGTGACTCATGTTTTTTGAGCGCTTAGCTTTGGCAACAGGGGGCATCCTAAACCAGCCTCTAATAGGTGGCGATGAAGAGGGCTGAGAAATGATTCAGTAAGAACACAATATTTATGGCTATAAAGGCAAAATGACTTCTGGGAAGCAGGAGAACCTGAGTTATTTTTACGAAAGAAAGGACAATGAAGTCTTGTCTACACTGTGAGTTTTCCCCAGCTCCCAAGCTGGCCTGGAAGCTGCCTGAAATCACTGTGTGAACAAATTCCCAGCTGCCAGCATCGATGTTACCACCCCTTTAGTTTTAACCAGGTTTCAGAGGGTTTATCAGCTGTGTTTGCCGTCAGGACTGCACCCCTCAGTTGTAATGCATTGCTCCTCACAAATAGCCTCATGAAATAGGGCAGAGCTCTTTCTTTCCCCTCTGTAGAGCCAGGGTCACAACACAGAGAGGAGAAATTAATTATTTAAGACCAAACATGAGGCACGTGGCAGGACAGGGTCTTGATCCCAAGATTTGAGCTAACTCTCTAACTATTGCACTACCTTGTTCTAACTGTGCCTCAGATCTTTTAAAACCTACTTACATTTGGGAAGGATGGATCACTTGCATAAAGAATACGTCATTTTTCTCCACAAAGAAGATGACTGGTAGATTTCAAGTCAACTTTTGCACCATAATTTTTCCATTTTCTTTTTTTGGAAGAATAAGGTCTGGAAATAAGGAGTAAGAAGCTCTGAAAACACAAAGTCCTAGGATAAAAGGGCATCCTCAAAACCGTATTTTTTAAAATGATTTAAGCAAGTCTTATGGCTTCTAGTCTGGCCTGGAAATCTGGCACTTGTTGTGTGCACAAAACTACCACCTTTCTACTCAAGACATTGTCTAGTTCCGTGTCACAGCCCCAATAATGAATCAGCTCCACCTAAACCACGATTTGCATCTAACCTGTTCTTAAAATCCTAAAATGAAGATGTTGTGGTTTAACCCCAGCCACCAACTAGGACCACGCAGCTGCTCGCTCACTCTCACACACACACACAAGGCCCCCCAGCATGGTGGGCAGGAGAGGCAGAAAAGGAGGGGGAGGAAAAAAACTTGTGGGTTGAGATAAAGACAGTTTAATAGAACAGTGACAGAAAATGAAAATAATAATAATGATAATAATAATAGTAGTAGTAGTAGTAGTAATACAAGATTATACAAAATAAAGTGATACAACACAAGTCACTCTCACCATCTGCCCATCCCAGGCAGCGATCGCAGATGCCTGCCCCCCTGGCCAACCCCCATTTATATACTGAGCATGACGTCTATGGTATGGAATATTCCTTTGGCCACCTTGTCCTGTCTGTGCTCCCTCTCAAGTTCTATCAGAAGCTGAAAAAGTCCTTCAATAATGTAAACATTACTTAGCAACAACTAAACCAATATGTTATCAACATTTTTCTCTTACTAAATCCAAAACACAGCAGCTCCTAGAAAGAAAATTAGCTGAAACAGGACAGAAGAAGCTTTCAATACTTCATTACTCTCATCATTTGAAGTCTGCTCTATGACCTGCTCTAAATGTCTATTTCTATAATCAAGTTCTTTTTCACTTGTTCCCTCCACAGTGGACCAGGAAAGCACAATATTTCTTTGATTTAGTTAGTGATCTTTGAGGTTTTTGAAAACTATTTCCAGGCTTTTCCTTGGCATTCTCTACAGTAAAACTTTGTTTCGTTTTTCTTTGCAGGGCTTTATTTCCACTTCTCTGATGCTTTCCCTCACCTCTGTCTGAACCACTTTGACCTTCGCTACTGACTCCAAATGGAGTGTAGGGCTTACCAGCCTTCTCAGATATTCACAGTACTTTTTTCTGTGTTTCAGCATTCACTCAACCCTTGCCCATCATCTTCCATATTTTCCACACTTTTACAACAAAGGAGTTGCATTCAACCACTCCTTTCCTATTCACAAATGTGTGACTGTTGAAACAGTGTTTGGAAATGTGTGTTTGAGTTGAACTGAAGTAAAAGAACCAAACGAAATAAGGATTTAATTTTCTCCAAATCTCTTTTAGTCCCTCTTAGCCATTAGCTTCTTGCGCCACCGAAATGCTTCTCTGAAAGTCCTCAGATTGAACTGTTGTGTATATGCTCAGTAAGAAGAATAAAATGGACTCTTCTTTCTGTTTGTCTCTTTCCAGTACATAACAGGATAAAATACTCAGTTTGGGGAATTTGTCTGAAAAGGTTTGGCAGCCTTCTGAGATTTTTTTGGCCAGTGGGACAATCTGATTTGGCAAACTAGCTAAGAAGTTGTTGAAAGAATTAAACTGTATTATTGGATCAGATGTGACGGGGTTGTTTTGCCAGAACTGTGTTTTGGAGGTCTCATTTCCACGGGTAGGTATTTTTCAAATTATACAGGCTAGGTGGCTTTCTTATACATGTGTAGTTAAAAAGGTCCTCGGATCCCCCACACAATGAACATGTTAGACCGAAATGAAAACAGAACAATTTTCAAGCATTCTTCTATTTCTCAGAAGTTCACATTCAATGCCTAAGTCATTAGATGCCGAAGCCATTAGGCCTAAATCCTATTGTAAATTTACAGTTTATGTTATGGGTAAAATCCCAGCAGACAGCAGGTCAGTGCTTACATAAGTCGCACGTCCTTTATTCTTGCCAGTTGTTGTGCTTGGTTGAGTTTTCCAAGTCTGCAGAGTAGGACAACTGCAGTCTGAAAGGCTCAGATCAGATAGTTTTACTTACCCCTTTTCCATGGACAGGCAACTGCTTCCCCTTGAGGATTTTCCACGAGGAATGTGTCCCTCAAATCCCTTTCATGCATGCATGATTCATCACTTCATGCCTGACAAAGTCGCGCTGAGACTTTTAGAGGGAGCAAGGGGACAGTGGCTTCTTTAAGAAAATCTGAAGTTCTCTTTCTGAAAGCTTGGTCTGGTAAGCTGGGGTTCAACCTGTTGTCTTCGGTAAATGCAGGAGCTCTCATGCACCAGCTAAAATGCTCAGAGATTATCGCTCTTCTTTTAAATCAGGTCTGAACTCCCCAAGGAGAGAAAAGGCCACCTTTTATTCCAGCGTGGTTCCACCACGTTCAGCCTTGGCTTCTATTCAATCCTTAAGCTAATGCTTCATCTTTAATTAACATCTAGGTTTCGTACGTGCCAGAATTACATCAGAACACACATCCACAGAAAATCCAGTGTTTTTATGTATCTTTTTTTGCTAGGTAGCCCTGTTTAATGACATTAACCTGGAAATGTATATAAAGGTCATCTGTGATAGGTGGGTATTAACTCAGATGTGCCACTAATCCAAAGTTCCGTGGTTGATTTCTGGCAAATTTATCTCTTTTGCTCTCAATTATGCAGCCTCCGTTTAGCTTCCTTGGAAACAGGCTATAACCTGCCCCAGTGTTTCGTATCGCTAGAATTGAGAAGAGTGAAATGTGGCCTACCTTCTGCATCATTCTGACAATCTCCCATATGTTAGGTGTAAAATCAAACCTTAGAAATGCACGTTTTTTGCAACACCAAGGCAATGGACCTACTTCATCTCAGTGGCATGGTAAGTATCTCAGCCGAGCAGCTTCCAAGTGTCCTCTTCCTACCTTCCTTGTCCATTGCACCGTGTCCCTTGAATGCTGGTGAACCAAAATATAGGCCATCTTCTCATATCTTCCCCGAAAGCCTTGCAATTACCTGACTTTATTGCCTGGGGGTTTGTGCCTGAGGCTGGTGCCCAAAAACTCTGCTGAAATCTGTGTGCAAGGATGGGAAACACAACAGTTCATTCAAGCTCCACTGTCTCCACCATCTCTTTCACATCAAGGAAAGAAGAGTCTCATCAGCTTTTTCTTTCCTCTGTAAAAATGCTAATAGTACTCTGAAAGTGCAAATAAAGCTTTTCAATACAGGAACAGCTCCAGAAATGCCTTAGATGGGCAATTTTTCTAATATCCAAAGCTGGTACATGACAATTCTGTGGCAATCAAGGAAATCCATGAGTCACTATTTCCAATAATTAGAGGACATGAGGTCTCAGAATCTCCTAATAAGTTTCTTTCCAGTCAGACGTGGACAAATCATTCTATTGAAATAATTTCCCATTTGGCATCAAAAACCCAAAATGTATTACTGTTGAGAAGGTATATATTTTTTTCCAACTGTGTAGAAAAAAATCTGGATGGAAATTTTAAATTAAATTGAAGCCTCTTCTTTACCTTGAGGTTCTGCTTTACAGTTTCTTGTCTCGGGTTGTCATCACTGGCCTGTGAGGATCGATCTTAGGAGCATCAGAAATCACCCACAGGGCAGCTCTTGGACACGCAAATGGGTGAAAATTGGGAATTAAGCCCAGGATGCTTCTCTGAAGGAAGGAAAAGGAGGAGAGGAAAGTATGGCAGCTGATTCATGCTTGGCAGGGAGACATTTGGAGCATGGGAGTATCTCTGATAGGTTGTGGGGAACCTTAACAGAGCTAAGGCAGGCCTGATGTTACATTGCTCTGTGGGAAATGGTGTGGATTTGTAAAGCATCGTACAAAAAGCAAAGGTTTTGTCCCAGAGTATCAGGCAACAACATACTTAATGAGGCCACAAAAGAAGAGACAACCTCATGTATGTGGGGTCTGCCATCATCTACAGCTTCCATCAGCAGTTGCTGGAACCGTTAGCATTTACTGTCTTTATACCAGTAACTCAACAAGATCAGGAGATGGGCCAAACATTGTTCTAATACCACCTAAGCTGCTAATTTTTAAGCTCAGTCTCTAGCATGGTTCTGGCCTAGGTCAACTAATATTTTCCAAAACAATTCCTGGGTATTGTTCAGGCATTATCACAAGCCAGGAATCCTTCCAACTGCGCAATTTGGACGCAACCAGACTGTTTCAGATTTCAGCTATGTGGATGTACGCCCTGGTGGGGCAGATGGCTTCTGGGCCAGGGAACGGGTGCTGGCTCATTTCTTTACCAGCATAGGTGTGTCCTTTGAGTGCAACAAGAACAGGATTTGTACCCAGAGTTGACAAGTGTCTATCCTAAATCAGCTGGTGCTGCATTATGTTATGGCCTTAATAGCTGGATTGTGAGAGTCAAGCTGTTGGATGTGTACATCCATGCTTCTACTATTACCATATGTCTGGGTCTTTCTCTTTTTTTTTTGCCTGGAAATTTTTTCCGCATGTATGTCAGGCTGCTTACTATCTCCTTCCTTGGATCAGTTGACTTCTTTGCCCCTTCCCAGCTGTCTGGCCTAGTGCACACTGTTGCTTTTGAAGACAAAGCTGCAGCTCTACCCCCTCGAGCTCTGAATTTCTGGCTTTTCCCCTATTGTCTAGCTCTGAAATTCTAGCTTTTTTCCTATTGCTATCCAGCTCCATGGGAGCTTTTTTTTCACCCTGCTCCTACACAGGTCTGTCTCACCTGGTGTCCCTTCTCCACTATACCTCAGGAATAAGCCAGCCTAAGACAACTCCGATTCCAAGCAAGATTTAGAGGTGGATACTCTCAACTGTGTTCAGCCTTGGGCTCCTCACTCCAAGAAAGATATTGAGGGGCTGGAGTGTGTCCAGAGAAGGGAAACGGAGCTAGTGAGGGGTCTGGAGCACAAGTCCTGTGAGGAGCGGCTGAGGGACCTGGGGTTGTTCAGCCTGGAGAGAAGGAGGCTGAGGGGAGACCTTCTAGCTCTCTACAACTACCCTGAGAGGAGGGTGTAGCCAGGTGTGGGTTGGTATCTTCTCCCAAGTGACAAGCAATAGGATGAAAGGAAATGGCCTCAAGTTGCACCAGGGGAGGTTTAGGATGGATATTTGGAAAAATTTCTTCACGGGAAGGGTTATCAAGCATTGGACCAGGCTGCCCAGGGAAGTGGTGGAGTCACCATCCCTGGAGGTATTTAAAAGCCATGTAGACGTGGTGCTGAGAGACATGGTTTAGTGGTGGGCTTGGTAGTATTAGTTTAACAGTTGGACTCAATGATCTTAAGGGTCTTTTCCAACCTAAATGATTCTGTGATTTTATGAAAATCAAATATAACTGTTTAGCCAAATGAAAAAGCTTTATTTCCCCTCCTTGTTCACATCGCACCTAAACTTGACCAAATCACGACCCTGAGCTCTGCCTCCCTCTCCCTCTCATACTCTCCCTCAATAAACCTGGTTCAGCCCCGTGCTTCTCACCCAGCTCCCCAGTCCCATGAAACCAAAGTCCTACCTCCTTCCCCATGTCATATCCATTATGGACATCTCCCTTCAACTGTTTTCAGCCAATCCAGCACAGCCACCACAAGCTGCTGGTTTGCTGTTAGGAATGGAAGCTTGGATGGGTCACATCTTTCCAGCCCCTCGAATTATACGGCCCCAGACAATTCCTTGTACCTAAAGCAAGTTCTGGCCCAGGTCCTGTTGGTTCAGGGAACCCTCTCCGGAAGGGGGCTTGTTTGCAGGCTGTACTCCTACGCTCCACATCTGCCTTTGGGAATCTGCATTCACAGCCTCCCCACCCAACTCATTTCCTCATAGCCAGCTGTTAAAACAACCCCACATGGGCTGATAAGGACCATTCTGGCAAAGAGGTCAGCTTGCTTCTGTCCCTGCAGTGTCCATGATGACTTGTGTTCGTTCCTTCCTCTCCTGCCCCTTGGAGCTCAAAGGCTACATAGCATGAAGCTCACTTATCCATCATGCAGTTGATCCTGCTCAGGGAAGATGGGATTTCAGCAGGACCTCAGGTTGTACATCTAGAGCTGTGGGAGAACTTGCGATTCAGGCCTGGTATGGATGGCAGGCAGTAGAAAGCTTGTAAGGCTCTGGTGTTTACCACAACAGAGACAGCATTAAAAATTATCCTTTTGGACTCTTTCCCTCAACCTTATGTCTCTAGAGTGGTAACGGATAGCAACAAATTGCTGTATTTCCAAACGTGCATCTGAGATTGTTGGTTTTGATCCCCCAAAAAGGTCTGGGGCAATCAAAGCCATGCCTGTACAGGGTTACAATGGTCCCATGGAACACACAGATCTCCTGGAAAGTGTTTCAAGGAGCTGAAGGGCTCATACTCCTCAGATTCTGTTTATTGTTGCCCAATAGTCTGTGTTCCCCAGGAGAGAGGTTTCCCAACGGCACTGCCATGGACAGTATCTCCCTGGTTTCTCTCCTTCTCAACCACATGCCACCACCCAGTGGGTCAGCTCAGCCCAGCCTTCCACCTCTCTGGCTAAGAAAGAAAATGAAAAGGGGAAATGTGTGTTAAGCCCTTTCATTAGTAGCCAGAAACACACAACACAAGTGACCCTCAGTGAATGTGTCCTCCCCTTCGTCCATGTGTCTGCCGTCCCCAACAACTCGCCCCTGACTGCACATTCCAGCCAGGATAGGACTTGTGCCCTACACAGCAGTTCTGTCCCTCTCCCAGCTCGGTGAGTCATCAGACAGAAAGCCACAGAAATTAAACGATTACTCTTTATTTCTATACACATGGGGCATTGATCCTAAGGTCTGTTTTATGGGCTGGGGAGGGGGGAAAAGGGATGGGGACAGGGTGGGGGAGAGCATGAGTATGTTTGATTTATAAAGTCAAGCCCTGTTCTAGTGAAAATCGAAGTTCCTGTTTCTTTCCCTCTGTATTAGACTCCCTGTCCTCTTACAGGAAGTCTAATAAAGTCTCCAGGGATGTTTAAAATGAATTTTAAAAAATCATAATCCCCATATGGAAGCATTGGCATCAGTAAGATACACCACTGCGTGATAGCATGGAGCCAGGGAATATTTGAAAGCCTGTAAAATAAACTCATTAAACTGGTATTCTGAATGCATTGCCTATGGAGAAAGCCCCCCATAAGCTACTTCCTATCTCTTGAGCAAAGGAAAAGATGTGACTGAGTTTCAGAGCTGAGCGGTTTGAGGCTGGGATGGAGGGAGAGCAGCACTGCATTACACAGAAGGGACAAACAGCAAGGGACAGACCCTCGCTACAAAGCACAGAGCTGACTTTCTGCTTCAGGGAGTTTTGTTTCAAAACCATCCCTCCTCATGCCAAGGAACAAAGAGTCCAGAGCTCATATGGTCAGCCACAGACAGACTTCTCGTGTGCAAGGGTCTTCGAAGTCTCTGAATGCTAGAAACAGTATCGGGGAGAGACCACCACAATGGGTCTCAGTTTTTGAGAGCCGGCAAGGCAAGACCAAGCACCAAAGTGCTTGGAAGTGATGTCCACAAATGGTTGCAGACCCCAGGCACCAAGCAAGACACACTACAGAGGTTCATAAGAATAGGCTGGCTATCTGTCCAAAGGCCACCAAAACCCTTCAGCATTAGACTAGCCAAAGACCCCTGCAGCCCAGCCTCTTGACCTGTAGCATAAAAATGCCCAGGAAAGGCAAAAAGAACAGGTCAAGTATGGACTGAAGATTTTCCAGAAGACTCTCTTGGTCTTGAGGTAAAAGGAGACTTTCTTTTCCCTAGAATCACAGACCCAAGAGAGCTGTGAGTAACAGCCCAAGGAAAGGCAAATTACCAAAGTCTTTATGTCTTGTTTTCCTTTTTCCCTTCACTCTCCTCAAAGCCAAATCCGTTCCTCCAGTGCACTGTATCACCTCTTTAGTTTCTCAACAGCAGATTTTGAAAGTGAACATGCATTTCTATTGTGTCTTAAATAGGAGAATTTCTATTGTGTCCTATGACCTCCCTGCAAAGAACTTTGTTTTGACAGGCAGTTTTATGGTAAGAGAAGATAGCGAAGTTCAGGGAGGCTTCGCCACTATTATTTTAGATCAAATCCCTGGAGCATCTTAAGAAGGAAATGTGCACAAAGCCCTCTTTCACAAGATCAGTGCTCAGGTCCCATCTATTGTCCCATATTTTGCTTCTGACATTAAGCAGATTGCCTTTTGTGCCCCAGTTACCCTGCATGACACTTCTCAGTCTGCAGGAGTCCAGACTAAGGCACTCAGTACATCATGGATTCAGCAGACGCAGAAGATGTATTTTGTTTAGCCAGAAAAGATTAGGGCCGTAAAAGTCTTTTTGGGTTTATGTGTAGAAATGAGGGGAGTGCCATGCAAAATGCCATATGAAATTAGGAAGAGTAGAGAGCCAGAGTTATGTCACAGTTATTGTCTGATGCAGCTCTAAGACACCTTGGGGATTTTGGAGTTATACTTCATGAGGGTGTTTAGCTGGCTGGTGCATGTGCAGGAACAGGCTCAAAGGACCCCAGTTTCTCCCTCCACCCCCCTCCCCCCAAAAAAAGAAGGAAAGAAAAAGAGGGAAAGGAGAAGTTTTGCAGCTCATTATTTCTGAAAAAGACCCTTTTCTTTAAGCCTACAAAACCTCTTTGAAAATGGCCACCCATGTCAATAACATGGAGACCAACCGTACCTACAGATGAAAAGCTCCATCTCCAGTCCTGGAAACATTCAGGGGTTGATCCTTTTCTTTTTTGGCCACTGGAAGGAAAAACCCCAAGTCTGAAACCTGGGGTAGAGCTGTTAAACCCATGCTGACTGGGCCTGATGACCTGGTTGTCCTGCATGTGCCACGTAACGGCACTCAGGATGATCTGCTCCATAACCTTCCCTGGCACCGAGGTCAGACTTTCTGAAGGCAGAGCCAAGACAATTCTAATATTCAGAATTCTAATATTCAGATCTGTATTATGAAATCGGTAAGAAACAGCAGTTCTTATTCAGATTCCCACTGTGTAAGTACACAAGGAGAGACCAAAAGACCATATTTTTCCTTGAGAGCCTCTGGGGCAGCTGTAATTACTCCAGAGGATTTCATCCTTTGGAGAAAGCTGCAATTTAGTGGTGAAAAGATATCACGAAGTTTCCTAGCACCTTGTGTGTAGTATCTCCTGGCAGATCAGCACAGAACCTATGCTTAGTTTTTCACTGCTTTTCATTAATCCTAAAAGCAAAACCAACAAGGAAAAGAGAGCGTGAGGAAAATAATGCAGACAGCTTTTCCAGGGGCTTCTTTCCTAAATGAACCAGGAATGAAATTAAAAAACTTCAGCTTCCCATCTCCTCCTATCAGCCTGCTCATCCAAGCTTATGATCCCCACTGCAGCCCCTTGGGTACATCTAGCTCGGCTGACTTAAGTTTTATCCACCAAAGTCAATGACACTTTTCTTGATGTCTTTTACATCAATGATGTCCTTGTGGCATTAAGCTACTGTAAGCTGAACTCTTATGTCTATGAACCAGTGGAAGAATAGTACTGGAAGAAGGTATGATGGCTCAAGTAGATAAACCAATGCCGTGAATGTCTTCTTTAGACCAAAGAAGAGATGTTACCAAAGCCAGGCTTGATTTAACACCACAAATAAGACAAAATGTATCCAGGACAAATTACCTTTAAAACCATCTCCAGATATTACAGAGGAAGAACAAGGTCCCCTCTAGTGGAAAGCTACAGAATATGTCCAGCAGGAGATCCTGCAAGTCCTTCCTTGTCCTGGCTCTGTAGTATCTGTTTGTTTTCTCCACACCACCCTTGCCATGAACGCACCACCAGGCTAATCTAATGAAAGCAGAGCTACTGGATGTCTGAGCCTTGGGTCTTAAATCCTGCTTTTGGCCTCTGGGATTTGTTGTCTCACTTATGTTCCCAGAGAAATCAGCATATTTCCAATCTTGTCATTAATGATTCATTTCGCAAAGCTTCAGCAGCTGTGGATATAATTTTCCCAATGCAATTTCTCCATCTGGTGGCGTAGAAAGCGGCTCCCAAGCTGCCGTTCAGCCGTGTGCTCCACACCAGCCGTGCTATTTTACACCCACCGTGCCTTTCAGATTCCACCTCACCATTGCGATAGGAACTAGGGGAAAACACACACCAGTTTTGGACCGTACCTGTAAATTTACTTCCCCCCATACCCACCTCAGCCGCTACGATAAGCTTTGTTAAGCAGGATGTTTCCCTGAAAGCCAGCAACCTCCAGTAACGTGTTCCCTTCATTCCACCCACACACTGTCCTTCTGACAACTCAGAAACAAGCTGATAAATCCCCTCAGGTGACCCAGGGCTGGTTCTTCTCAGAGGAGAAACATCGTTTTTTTAACACAACATCTTTTTTTCAGTAAGACACGACCACCAACTACTGTGAGCTGAAATGTAAGACTTTGAATGTATTTGCTGCCTGATCTTGGCAGAAATGAAGTAAGATGAAAGGCAAAGGCTCCAGCAGTCCTGATGCAGGTTTTTTTATTTAACTTATTTTTTTTTCTTTTTGGTGTGAGAGTCAGTGGCTGTACTGGGGAGGAGGGGGTTAAGGAAAGGAGCTATTTTACTCTGTGACCGTGAGCTTAATGACAAAGCGAAGGGGCAGATCTTCTTTGTTGAGGCTTTTGGGTCAGGAATAGATCTGCTCTTCTTCCCTCTCCCCAAACAGACTGAGTCAGCATCCTCGTTCTGCGCATCCCAAAGAGCATTAATAGCCGGATTAACAGCACCGTACCGTGTTTCCAGCTGCAGGACAGAGAAGCAGTCTTTCCTGCCCAAATCACAGCTGGATCCCATCCTACATCCTACCTGTGAACTGGAGTTTGTAAGACACAAGTGTCCACTCAGGCCCCCCAAAATACAGAGTGAGCTCACGCAACCTTGTGCAGGTCCCAGGGAGTGACGTCTCTGCGCACAGGCAAAGAGTGTGGCCTGAATGCAATTTTAAAAAAAATCTTTCTTTTTTTTTTTGTGGCTCCTTATGAAAGAAATCAATTAAAGAGGGAGAGAACAGCAGAAAGCAGGCAACTGGAAAAGGATGATTGACACCTGTCACGTTTCTTTGTGTTGGGATCAAGGTGCTCTCATTAGCTCTGGCACTAGGAGTCTCTGCAGCTCCCTCAGTGAAGGCGTGTTAATGTGAACTCATCCCTCACCAGGTGTCACACACACACATAGCCACACGGACCAGGTCACAGACCTGTGCTCCTGCGGGGTTGCCTCCTCCCCCAGCTGGCTGTATGACTCCTGTATTCCCTTTTGTTCCAGCTGAAGGAGGATGGAGGCAGACTCTTTTCAGTGGTTCCCAGTGACAGGACGAGGGGCAACGGGCACAAGTTGGAACATCGGAAGTTCCATTCAAACACAAGAAAAAACTTCTTTACAGTGAGGGTGCCAGAGCACTGGCACAGGCTGCCCAGGGAGGTGGTGGAGTCCCCTTCTCTGGAGATTTTCCAGACCCACCTGGATGCAGTTCTGAGTAATGTGCTGTAGGCATTCCCGCGTCAGCAGGGGAGTTGGACTAGATGATCTCTAGAGGTCCCTTCCAACTGTGAAAATTCCGTGATTCTGTGAAAAAGTGGATAAAAGTCCTTTTCCCGGTCTTACTTACAGCCCAGTAGTTGTGCTGAGCCATAAACCTGGACACGTGAGACCTCTCAGGCTGAGGAGGGAATTGAAACCAGGTCCTCTGCTCCCGCCTGGAAGCTGCAATCCCCACTCACCTTCAGCCTTTGAAAAATTAGGGGTGGGACTGAGATTCAGACTTAAACATAGGTGTCTATAACGTACATATTCACACTCATCGTTGGGTATCGTTGCAGTGGATGGAGATTCAGGGCTCCAACCACTTATCTGCATACAGGGGCAGAATTTCTGACCCCGACTTCTCTCTAGCATGGCAGATCATTCCTGCGGGCAGTGAACTGTCACAGAATCACAGAATCACCAGGGTTGGAGGGGACCTCTGGAGATCATCTAGTCCAACCCTCCTGCCACAGCAGGTTCACCTAGAGCAGGTTGCACAGGACGGTGTCGTGGTGGGTTTTAAATATCTCCAGAGTCGGAGACTCCACCACCTCTCTGGGCAGCCTGTATCATGCACTTAGTAAATAATTCTGTGGTTGGGAACATTTTTCCCATCCTTGCTCCTCAAGTCTTACACCCCTCCTTCAGTAGCTCTGGTGCTTTTGGGCCCTTTTACGAGCTGACTGACCTCATTAACACAGCAGAACATGCTCTTCATTTTGCTGGGTTCATTTTCTACCAGGATGGTTTGGGTAGGAGAGGAGAGAGGAGAAAGAAAAGGTGGGACAAATGAGAAATATCTTTGCAGTGATAGATCAGCTCTCTGCCTGTGTTGGAACCACAGGGTGAATAGAAAGCGGTTGGATTAATATAAATGTAACTCATGGGGCCTCAGCCGAATAAACTCCTGGAGATAAGTCCCTCCTTGCCCCATGGAGCAGACAAAGCCATGCCAGCATATATACTCAGATCCCAGCAGAGACAATAAGTAGAGCTTTAGTCATCACAATAGCTTGCAAACTATCCCCCATTAGCTTTTTAGCTAAATACTCCATGGCTGTTAGTCTTAAGGCATAAATTGTTGAGATATTTACAAAACACAGTAGGAGAAAAGCTGCTCCTGATAAAACTACTCTTCAAAATTTTCCAGGTGAGATAAATAGCAGCTGCATGAAAGTCTAGCAAAATCCCTGGTTTCAAAACTGCTTAGGGAGAGAGCAAAGACATGGATGCATTCAGCCCTGCTCCCCTGAGACCCTGAGTTTCTGCCGCAACATGCTGAGCATCTCCGATCCCCTTCATCCCAGTAGGCTCTTGTCGTCTGCTGCCTCTCCTGATGGACTGAGGACAGCTACTGCCTACAGATGCAGTCTGCTTTTTTAATTCTGGGCACATCCTCCTACAGCTTGATTTATATGTCTTTCATCAGAAAGGAGGAAAAGGTGGATAAATCTTCCGGGAGACATGCAGTTCTTTGTATTTCCTTCAGCAGCCCAGAGAAATAGGCACTTGAGAAGGAAGGAAAGCTTTCTCCCATGTGTCCAAGCCACCTCTCAGAAAACATGTGAGCTATGGCGTAGAAAACTCCATTCTTTGGGTTTCAGCATTCAGAATTTACTTAATCCCTAAAATGACCCATGTGCAAATCCTGTACAGGAGGAGATAAGTGCTAGTACATATTTATCAGCCTCCTTAAGGTCCTCAAGAAGAACAAATTTTAAATGAATCATGTCCTCCAATTAGATTAGATCTTCATCTCTGTGCGTTTCCGTGCTTATCCAAAGCCCCGATCCAGGTTGTGGTTTGGTTCCAGTTTTTGTTATCATGTAGCTCTGCACACTGCATATTATTTACAAGACACTGTGCAGCCAAATGGCCGGGTTTTCCTTTGGTGGACAAAAACCCAGTGCCTTGGTCTTCAAAAGGTAATAAATCCATACATCCAGTGGCACTCGACAGCCTGAGTACGTGGAGACAGCGTGTCCTATCTGCTCCCAGAGCTCTACCCATGGCAATTTGACAGTGTCCTCCCTGACAGACTGCCAGCACTGTCTTTTAGCAAGGTCACTTCTTCTTTGCTGGGGCTTTGGCATTCCCACCAGCCTTGCCATTAGTTTTGGTGCTTCCTCCTGGTTTTACTGCTTCACCTTCTTTTTCACCTTTCTTCCCACCACCTTGTTTCTTGTCAGTAGTGTCCTTTCCTCCCTTTTCTCCCTTTTCTCCCTTTCCTCCCTTTTCTCCCTTTTCTCCCTTTCCTCCCTTTTCTCCCTTTTCTCCCTTTTCTCCTTCTTTCTTTTTGGCCCCATCCTTCCCTTCTTTCTTGGATCCTTCTTTCTTGTCCTTTTCACCATCCTTCTTCTTGGAGCCTTTGGATCCATCTTTCTTACCCTGAGCCTTGTCCACTTTTCCAGACACAGTGGGAACTTCTTCTTTTTTTTCTTCTGCAACCTGAGCTGTATGCAAGCATGGAAAAAGAAAACAGAAAAGCAGTTAACTTGGGGTGACACTAGCTGGGAAGAGGGCAAAACTCCTGCTCCCTGCTGGCAAATCTTGGACAAAGGGAAAATACTTCTACTGGATCTTTGTACAGCTGTTTTCCTCACTGACTACCAGCTTTTCGTGTCTTTGTTTTGAGAAGACAGATGAATGGGATAAAGCAGAAGTGGTAATTTCAAAAGCTGAGCTGTGGATCTATCGGAACAAATGGCTCCTCTTGGTAGGAACTGATCCACGAACATTATAAGCACAGACCATAAGCATTTCCCAATAGACATTCAATGTGGAGTTGTCTCCTTCCACAGCAAGGAACAGAAACATCTCTCAGGCAATTCACTACAGACCAGGCTTGGTTTAGGGGTTTTTTTTGTTTTGTTTTGGGGTTTTTTTTGTTGGTTGGCTTTTTCTAATTCTTTGTTTTCCTGTATGGGGTATGTCTCCTGCAGCCGAGAGTGGACAGCAGGGATTCTTCTGAGGATCTTTGCTCTCAGAGTCAGACAAGCAGAAGATGCCTTGCCCAGCACTACTAGGACTACTAGGACTACTACAGGACTACTAGGTAGGCTTAGCTTATGTCCTGTCCACATCCAGTCACCATGGGGCTGGCTTCCTACCTGCACCACTGTAATTAATGGCAGCAATGTACCATGGGCATATAGCAATTAACTCTAGTGCGTAGTAAGCTCTGTCTTGGTATGTTTTAACACACAAGCCATATTAGTTACAGGAAGCTTATAATATCTTTACTTATGGAATATTTTTACTCAAGAATATCTTGGATTGAGTGCCCACATTTCAGGTGAGAAGACTCATAAGTATCACATTGGCTCTGCAGGCTTTAATTACTCTGCCCCAGGATTTGGTAGCAGAAAATTTTCCTCGTCTTTCTTATTTTTCTTCGACTAGAAGAAAAATACTTTCTTCTTCTAGTAGTTCATTTTCTGAAAAGTATTTCACGCCTCAGAGCTTGATGCACTGAACTCCCACCTCAAGCTGCAACTTGACACCTAAAGACAGATTGTATTTCATATATTTCTTATGGAAACTTTTTCCTTTGCTCAAGACCAGCAGAGTATAAATTTTTGCAAAAACAAGTGAAAATGTGTTAAGTTTCCCATGACCTCCTTGTCTGAAAATCCCCAACGCAGGGCTCCGAAATGTAAATAGGGAGCCATGTTAATACAACTGAATAACTAAAATCAGCCAAGATGTAGCAATGACCTGGGAGTGACCTCAGCAAACGGAGGATGATTGGTCACTGTTGAGCTTTCTTCAGCTGGCACCTAGGCTAAGTCAAATTATTTCACGTTTGTCGCAGGGTAAGGAAAGATGACAGTGAACTGGCTTAGGAGGTAATTTGGCATGAGCCTTTGGTGAGATGCCTCAAGCCTTACCTGGAGCCGTTGCACTCCAATCTGTTTAAGTAGCCCCAAATCTCCCATTGCTACGGATGTCTCTAGTGTCACTTTCAAATTGCAGCAATGTATCACAGGTGCAAATCAAACCCGAATTTGTTACGTTCACCTAAAATACTGCTTCAGCGTGCACGCTAAAATGAAATATCATCCTTTGACCTTGGGAACAGGCAATTCATTTGTACATAAAAATGGGAGTAGAACAATACAAACTGTTTCTTAAAACCACAGGGGAAATTCCAACATCTCATATAAAAAAAGGAGAGGGAAGAATAAAAAAAAAGAACAAAAAACCAGGTCTGCTTCCTGAACAAATATAGTAGGAACCAGGTGAACTCCCAGAAATGTCAGCTGGAGCAGCCTCAGACCAGAATACTTGAAGATCTCCCGGGCCATGGACCCAGACAGGACATCTCCACCTACAGCAAAGGCCAAGTCCTGCTTGTACTTCTTGCACAGACTGGGAGAGAGAGCACAAATGAATCAATTTGTATATAACATTTTATACACTGAACCCTAAAGTCCATTTTATTTATGTCCAGTAAAAGGGCTTGCCATATATGACACTGAAAAAAAGTGCATGGAGAGCGATTTGGCAGTTAGAATATTCCATCACAGTAAATGTGAAATAGGGTAAAATAATGCCAAGAAATGAGAGTATTTAAGCATTGTAATATATTCACGATTAATGGCATTTGACACTTACAGAAACCCTTAAAGCATTTAATGGCCTCTTAGTAATTAAAATCACTCAAGTCATCTCTCCAGCCTTGACTGGGTCTACCAGGGGTTGTCACTGTATAAGTATATAAATAGTTGACAAGCACATACATTACATTTCATGACTGCATAAATCAAGGTGGGTTGCCAAATGTCAGTGGGGCGACACGGCAGAGCATCACACTCTGTACGGATGGAAATAACAGCACAGAGGTTTGCGTACTTTCCATTGCAATGCCTAAATCATGTAGTGAAACTTTTTTGGGGACAGGACGCACGCTAATCTCAGGAGGGCAAACCAGGGGGTTTGATCACACACAGCTTTTGCATCTAACGCTTTAAACGCTGAGAGCTAAGTCAGTCCTTTTGGGTCCCCAAGATCGGAGCCATACAGGCATTCTTAAGGCATGATTTACCTCTTCCACTTTAGTGCCTCCTCTACCATGAAAGGAATCACATCCTTTTTATTTTCCACTGAGGATAAAGGGATGAAGTTGAGACAACTAGTGCTGATGCAGACTTCTCCATAGATGTGGATAATCTACTTGTGGTTAGATGACTCCCATCCCAGTACCAGGTCCTTCAGGGCAACTTGGGCAGATGTATATCTGACCCCAGAGGACTAGGAGCTTCAGAGAACATGTGTTCATGAGCCATTACCAGACATCAGCAGCCACTCAGCAATATGTTATCTACCAGCCTCCTGCCCTGCACCATGCCAGGACCATAATTCGGGGATTCTCAAAAGGTCAAAGGGTGGTCAGCTATTCAACCTACACATTTAACCGGATAAAAGTTTAGGTAGTCTTTATGGTGCAGCTGACTTCCCATAAATTGCTTTCTCGTGGTAATTTGTTCATGAGTTCATGCTGCAATAATTTACCACAGTCTGATTAAATCTACACCAAAATAGCCAGCCTTTGGATGGAGCACACGTAGGTGTTTGTGAGTTGTAAAGGTTGCTTAGAGGAGATCAAAATTTATTAGCATCTGGGGTGAAGTGGCCATTCTGCTGCCCAAATACCCTTTCTGTCTCTTCTGGATATTCTCATCCTCAATTCATTGGTTTTCCAGAAGTGACAGCTAGGCAGGAAGAGGATGTAGCAGCAAATGAGTGAATTTGGCTTCCTGCAGGCCTGATCCTTCACACCCTCTGGGGTCTCCCAATAGCTGGTCCTTACAGAGTCAGAATTTGGTCTTTTGAGCAGGAAATCAAAGGATACAATACTAAGTACTTCCATATGTGATTGGTCAGACATGTAAGAGTGAATTAACTAGACTTTTGGATGACCTTTGACTTTAAAGTAGGTTAAGAGAACTGTATGGACAAGGGCTTATCCATGCCAACTGGGTTCAGGTCCAGAGAGTGGTCTGGCCATCCTTAGTGTATAGTATAGGCATAGTCAGACGTCTGAACACCTCTGAAATACTGAGGAATGTGCAAGTTCCCACTGTTAAGCACTTAGTTCTGCATTTTGTTGATGGAGGGCTAAATTTCTACAATTATGTTATCTGCCTCCTTCACCAGTTCCATGGACTGAAGCATCGTATTTTGAGCCAAGGGAACTCCTAGTTTCCGTGAAGCTACAGACCACAGGGCTTGCAGAGACACAGGAAAGAGAAAAAAAAAGTCATAAAAAGGTATTGAGAAAACAGAGGTGAAATGCAAAAAGGGAACTGAGAAGCAGAGAGTCCAAGGTATGATGGATCTCATCAGAAAAAAGAAGCCATAGACAGACAGACAGGAAGGCAGTCCCCTAATTTCCTTGCAGGGCCATTTCATCTTCTTCTTTCACCACAGGCAGGGAGTTGAGAGGTCTGGACTGGACATGACCAGAGAGAGTTAGGAGAGTTTCAGTAGAGCCTAGGGTACAGAATCAGGAAAGATAAGTGAGAGGAGTGGAGACCAGTGACAGAAATACTCTTGGCCATCCAAATGGGGCAAGCCATTTATGGGTAATGTGAAACTCTAACGACTCTTTTTTTTCCTACTGACAACCCCCACCCCCCAACCCAGGAACTGGTCCTTAAAATGAATCAGACTCTCTGGAAATTTTACAAGTGAACTTCAAAGGAATGACCCTGACTTGTACCATTGCAGAAACTGTCCTTTTCATCTAAATGACCATGTCTGCTTCCAAAAATGCTGCGGGTTTAGTGCATGTGAATGGGAGGTGTTTACTACGTCATGGCAATATCTTAATGGTTGTGCCCAAGGAGCCACATCGATTTACACTAAGGGAGGACCTAGCTCTTTGCATTCATGCATGCAGAAAACCACCCCAAAAGAAGAGATGGGTCTCATGTGTAGATGTGGGCATGGGAAGTACCTCCAGGGATCTCTGTCAGCTCGTTGAGTGGTGGCACAGTCTCCAGTTTGTCTGCATACGTCTTGGCTGCTTGCCGTTGGGCATACCGTGCCTCAATCTCTTTCTTTGTCCGGGGAATCCGGCACTTGAAGATACAGCACAGCGTGATAACTGGGCAAGGAGAGAAGAAAGCAAGAGCATTCCGTTTAGTCAGCAGATCTCTGTCTAGCACAGGCTGGACCATTTACAGTGGGGAGACAGGAGGAAGAAAAAATAATTTCAAAAGAGTTTCTTCCAGTAGGAACCTGTAACCGTTTACATCAGTGGAAGTACCTGCCTGAGAGATATGGTCTCACAGTCTAAAACAATTGAGTTACCTGAAAATAAAGAATTACCACTCTTCAGCTGAGCTGTGGTAAAGGACTGATTTGTCCTTCCCACCAAAACCGATGTAAACCACTGCCTTAAACCATATGTGCCAAGGGTGTCTCTGAGCATTAGAGCATCAACAACTTAAAATCGTTATCTCTTTGGAAATCACAGCAGCAATTAAGATGTTTTGTCATCCTTCAACAGTGTGTTATTGCTAGAGGTTCCTGGCAACGTGTCTTAGCCATTCATTTTTGTGGTAGGTGGTTGCTAGGGCTGTGGACCTCCAGCTGAAGAAAGCAATGAGGAGTCTGGCATGGAAACACTGTAAACCTTTCAAAATAGGTCCAGAACAAGAGCTCAATATATGCCTTAATTGACTTTCATCCAAATCCATTTATAGCAGGCCAAGAACTGAACCCAGATCTCCTAAATCCCCCCATCATGTGCTTACTATTCCATTGTGCTTCTTTCCATGAGCTAGGCTTCTTTACATGACTTAAGGATGCAGATGATGTTTTTACTCCTAGTGAGATATATTTTCCCTTAATGCTTAAACCTATACGTTACTTCAGAATTTCCATCTGCAAATCTAATCAATTCATTGTAATGAAATCACTATTGGTTTGTTTCCTAGATTAGGAATTCACAGACTTGATCGGATCATCCATGTACTACCTCTGAGAACAGCAAAGCAACTTCAGGGAAAAGGTCAGTGAGACTTGGAAACTGATAATCATAAAATTACTTGGCCCACAGGTCGTAAACACATGTCAAGAAGCATGAGATCTCATGGTCTCTATGAAGTTTTGAGTTGCTTTTTTGTGGGCATCCTTAAAATAGTTCAAGGGATTCTTCTATTCTAAATAAAATCTCAACATTCCAACCTACCTAAGTTCGTAACCTCGTTTACATGGAAACGGGATCTGCAGGCAGGCAGAGCCTTGTGCTTGGAAATGTCTTGTGTGATCAGTTTTCCATACTCTGTCTCCTACTTTAACTGGAGTTCCCCAGTCGCTGTGAGCAATGTATTAGACCTTTGAGATTAATCCAAGGAGAAGAGAGAAATAAGCTGTATGTTTGGTTCCAAGTGTGAGCATTTCTCATTCACCAGGAGTAAGAAAAAATTTGCGGACAGCACTCACAACACCAGCACATTGACTGTTTGCTGGGGTCAATTTTAGTCTCTAAAAGTTTGTCCTGTACCTGTCCAGCATCTCCTAACTAAAGAGGGGTCACGTTAACCAGGAACAAGCTCTGCATGACCTCTTCATTATAACAAAAGAGAAAAGGAAAGTGGTAAAATACCTTTCTCAGTGTTTTGAGGTTGGTGTGAAGTTACCGAGCAAAGCGTAGCAGCTCCTTTATCCCTTTACTGAATTTTGCTGCCAAATATATCACTCCCCTTAAACAGTTTGCTGTGGACGTGTTGTAGTGGAATCACACTCCGGGCCATCTAAATGTCACAACAGGACGAAACAACTGCAGCTGAAGTGAATTGCCTAAACCACCATGAAATTACAATGACCTGTAATTGGGGAAGCAATCAAGGTGTTTTTATCCTGGCTTTTCCACAAGGGTCAGCAACAAGCTGGGGGTAATCGAGCTTTTCCTTGTCTTACAAAAGGGAAGCAAGGTACCCATCCGGCGTTATTGGCAGCTTGCAGGTGGGTAACGTCCCACAGCTGGAAAGCCCACAGCTGGAAAGCTCACATCTGGCTCTGCCCTGCTGTTCGGGGCAGCAGGATTTCACTGTGCACCTGCCCACAGAGCCCACTACAGCTACATCGCATCCAACGCATGGCACAGACCTTTTCAGGCTAGCAGACAAAAAAAATACGCAGTAACCGGGCGAGGACTCATGGCGAGGTCAGACTAGACATAAATATGCATTTTTAACAGCGACAGCAAGCAGGGAAACAATTTACTGGGGGGAATGGGATACGTGCTTTTTCTCTAACCACTTTTAAATCAAGATCTATTGTCTTCCTAAAAGCACTTTGGAATTCAGCTAAGCCAGGAAATCCTCTACTGGGATTACAGAAAAATTTGCCAGGAAAATTAGCACCATATTTCCTGGAGATTGATAAACGATAAGACTGTCAGCTTTCAAGTAAAGCACAAAGAGATTGGTCAATGCCCTTGAAAGTCAAGGCCAAAACGCCTGCCAATATCACAGTAGTTGGCTTAGCCCTACAGGAAGGAGTAGGGGGTTGTTGTATCTCCTACAGTTCCATTTCTTTTTAATTACTAAAGGACAAAAATGGTAGATGCTACACGACAGTCATGAGCTGGGCTCTCTGCTTAACTTTCTAATGGAGATGAAGTATTACACCGAGGTACTGGGGACTTAACGTTGTCTTGGGCTGTGAAATGATTCACAACCAGCCACTGGAGCAAGAAGCTTCTGTGAAAATAACACGGTGCTATTCCTATCTCTGTCCCCCTTGCAAGTCAGGCTCAGTGTGGGGCTTAAGCCATGCAGGGGGCTAAGCATTGAACTGAACACCATTATCTTTTTAAAAGAACAGGCCAGCGAATCAGATTCTGGTACAGGAGCCTTAGGACACTGAAACTGATGCCAGGAATGATCATTTCCTTGCAGTGGGAAGTCGTTGCCTGTTGGATACCTTTGCTTTTCTCTCCAGGTCAGACACAGGAGACAGAATGGGTGGAATTCATCTGCTCTGGTTTGTGTGTCCCAAAGCAAGGCATTAGTGTCTCAGACGGTCACTCCAGGCTCCCTTTATCACTGATGGAGAGAAAGAAGCATCTCTAGGGGGTGATTAATCTCATTTTAAGGCAGAAATTTAAGGTATGCTAAATAAATCATTCTCTGTAGCTGCCTTTCTCTCCGTTAACCAAAAAGAGCTTGGAGTGACCAGTCTGATACAAGACCCTGGCAGAGCTGTGACCCCCTGGAGTTTTCACTCCAGAGGCTGGACAACGTGCCCAAGGGCTTCCCAAATGGCATCAGAGACCTACATTTAGGCATGTGAATTGTTCCTTCAGTTAGAAAAGGTGAATCTCATACTTTGGAAGTTAAGAGTGAAATGTTTGTTACATATTAGAAGTTCGGAGCTATCTTAGCATCATTTCTGTTGTGCCTGATAGATATTTTAAGTTTTTTCCTGCTTCAAACCGGTGAAATTATATTTGCTCCAACAATAATTTATCCATCAAGTGAACCAGAAAGCAATGTAACCTGTAATGTTTCCTGGGCTTTTGTTAATGCCAAGGTTATCATTGCTTTCCACTGGAAGAGCCGGGATTTTTTCATTCTGAAAACAACCTGGGAAACTGAACGTGCCTGTAAGGGTCCTGAGAACATCCTCACCACCGTTACCCTTTCCAGGGTTTGACTGCCTGGGTTCAGGGCCAGATGAGAAGTAATCATAGAATCATAGAATGGTTAGAGTTGGAATGTACCTTAAAGACCATCTAGTTCCAACCCCCTGCCATGGGCAGGGACACCTCCCACTAGACCAGGTTGCTCCAAGCCCCGTCCAACCTGGCCTTG
This sequence comes from Burhinus oedicnemus, assembly GCA_008921705.1. Lineage (NCBI taxonomy): Eukaryota > Metazoa > Chordata > Aves > Charadriiformes > Burhinidae > Burhinus > Burhinus oedicnemus. The sequence continues at coordinate 813,528 of VFFE01007125.1, read as the reverse complement.
AACACCTCCAGGGATGGGGCAGCCACAGCTTCTCTGGGCAACCTGGGCCAGTGTCTCACCACCCTCACAGTCCAGAATTTCTTCCTGAGATCTAATCTAAATCTCCCCTCTTCCAGTTGAAAACCATTCCCCCTTGTCCTATCACTCCACTCCCTGATAAAGAGCCCTTCTCCACCTTTTTAATGCAGCTGGTGGCCTTCAAAGGAGGAGTTAGAGGAAGTCTGAATGGAGGCTCCCTTTTTCTTGCCTTGGAGTGACTCCTAAGCCGATGCTTTCATGCCTGGCCCCCACTGGAGATCTGCTGCAGTGGATGTTGTAGCTGTGCCCACGCCTGGTCCTGTGTCCCATTGGCCCAGACCCTGACCCAGGGACATGACTTTCTGGCTTCACCTCAGACCTGCTTCATTACTACTGATTTGCCTGCGTCTGACGCCGGCTACATTTAGCCATCATGTGAGGGTGGTTGGTAATGAGGATTGCTGTTTAAAAATATCCATTCCTATAAGATAAGAGATCAAGAATTGGACTGTACTCTCTTCCATGAGAGTTAAACATCAAAGCAAGACTCTTACAAAAGCTTAGTATGTGACATGGCATCAGCTGAGCACATTAACCGATAGGCCCATGTTCTCAGGGTAGAATAATTACAGCATTAAAAAAACACTAAAAACCTCCATGAGGGTTATATGCCCAACGAAAGTAGCTTAAACTAAAAGTTTTTGTTTGGGATATGAATATGTGTAGGAACATTAACTGCAACTCAGTTGAATAGTGATAACGTGATCACTTTTGATTCTGGGTCCGTAGGATGTAGTATTTGGGGGCCCAGTTAACTTGGATGTAACTTGAGAATTTGTTATTACGCTTTTCTTCTGGTAAGCAGATGACTTCAAGCCTTGAATGGCTGTTTTACACTAAACGTTCACCAATTCTCTTATTCCCCAGCTGAACGCTTTAATCACAATATTCAGTCTCATTCTTTCATGCTGTGGCTCTCCTTTTCCTTTCCAGGATTTCAGCTTTCATTTTAATTGTTGAGAAGGCTTCTAAAATGCAGCCTGAGTTGACTATTACCTTAATGCCTGCCTGATTGCTACGGGGCACTCCAAGCAATCTCCGTGAGATGTATCGGCGCCGCAGTAGCACCACAGAAGGTCCATGAAAATATCAACGTTCGAAACAGTGACATTATTCATGGTTTCTCTGCTCTCAAACGACATAAAGCAGAAGAGGAAACACCCTGTGCGACAAAACGTAGTGGCATAATTTTCAATTCTCTCCCTTTTCTCAGCTTGTCTGTATTAATAATACATGGCCTTGTGATACTGTGATAATAAGCATCTTCTGTGAACCACACAATTAAAATACAAGCTTTTTCTTTTTCAATAACATGCTGCGCATTGCTTTGCTGTTTGGCTTCTAAAAATCATTTCCGCACCTATTTTTTTTTTCCTTTTCAGTTACCTGACATACACGGATGAATTCAGCCACCTATTCCGAAGGAACATTTCTGTTTTAAATTAAACGGTCCGGTCTGATCCTGCACATGATGTTCTCTTTCCACACTGAGTATTCAAGCTGACAACATATCAAATCATTTTTCATTGTTTCTGCCAGGCTGATCATGTGAAATGTAATTTTTCAAGAAAGAAACAAATACTTGGTGGTCCTTTATGAAATGGGTATTTTAAAGGAGTCAACTTCTTGCTATCCATGATGACAAAAGAGCTATTGTAAGTGATATATTTTCATTCTTCAGCATATGCTAAAAAACCCTGACTTGGGAAATAATGAAGGACTCTGAAGCTTGTTTATTTCTGGATTTTTAGCATGTTCTCATTATTTTTACAAGGGAAAATATTTTCCTAATATTCATATCCAATACTGCTCAGGATGAAGGAGCTGAGAAATGGCCCCAAAACCCTCTCATCTGAATTACAGTCACAGAGCAAATGTTAAACACATAATTTCCACAGTAAACAATTAGATGCTTGTGACTAAATAACGGCTGTATGTTTATTCCCACTGGCTTAAGCTTGTTTCGTAACTGAAGCAAGTGAAGAGCATACGCAAAAGACCTTGAAAGGAGCTGTATTGGCTTAAACCAAATATCCATGTGGCCAAGTCACCCTCTTCATGGTCTCTTTTGTCTTTTCACTTAAGTGAAAAGAGCTCCTCAACAGTAACACAGTTGCTTTGAGTTTAGCTGGGCAGTAAATTTTTTTAAAAAACAACAACCAAAAAACCCACAAAAAACCCCAAAGAACAAAACCCAAAAAACCCAAAAAGAAGAAGGAAAGAAACAACTTGGTTCTCCTAGGAGCTGGGAAAGATGTAAATGAAATATCCTCTCCAGAGACTGTTTGGCACAATATTTCAGCAGAGCTATGATTGAGAACTGAACAGTTTCATAAATTGAATGGAAATTGGCTGCAATACACAGTAGGTTTGTTCCCTTTGAAGCTGAAAAAATACAGTCTGCCAATGAAGCATTTAATTAACATTTAGCAAAGTAGCCTGTGCTGCTCTGAGTTAATTAGGCAGCCATTCCATTGTTAATAATGCAAGCAATTAATGCAGATGTATTCAATGGCAAGTTGACTGTAGCACTTGTGGTTAAATGCTCTTTGAGAAGCCTGGAGAGTTGCCTACTATATGATTACAACAATGCTTTAAGGAAAGAGCCAGCGTATTTTGGCTGTTCAAGCTGCTCACGGCAGTGTTAATAACTGACTAATTGTGATAATGCAATGATCAGTTGGGCTACTAAACCTTTAAGAAAATTAGTCAGTGGTTGGGTGGCTGCTTGTAGGACTGGTCCACCCTGAATGCTCAGATGATGATGATGATGATGATGGGGGTGCCTGAACCATCTCATTTAAAGATGCCCACTGCTACTACTAGAGCTATAGCTGAGATACTAGTGTCTCAGAAGAGGTCCCTGGGCTGTGCTTCAGAAGAAGGAGGCTTTCCCTCTAAAGGGTGTGCAACCATCTATAGGGCGTGTAACTGCATCCTGGCTGTGGCTCAGGCTTGGCATCAGGTTGCAGCAATGGGGACTCAGGATCTGGGCTGTTTTCTGGAAAGCAGAGAGACATAGACGGTAAGAATGTCAGATTTCACATCCAGGTTGGAGATTTGATTAGATGCCCTCTCAAAATCTTTCTCAGCTCTGTGTTTTATCCCACTCTATGGCTGTTCCTTCAAGGAAAATCTAGTACTTGGATTAATGTACTAATTTCCTAGCAAGTAAAAATAGGAGCCAAAGAATAAAGAGATCTGGACTGTAGTCCTAATAGTTGCACCAATATGACTTCAAGCAAAACGTGTTTTTAAATATGTCCACCTTTGTAAAGCACCCGGAGGATATGCTGAAAGAACTGCTGCGAGGGGTCAGGGCTGCTCCAATATTTGCTCAGCCATCAAGCTTAACTACGCCTCTACACGTGATACCTTCCTGGTGTCTGGAAATGAGGGTCTGTCCCCACCATTAGATCACATCATCTGACCTCTCTGCACATCACAGGTTATCAAGTTTAATTACTGCCTGAGTGAAATAACTTGTGTTGGATTGAATCCCACCTTACTCTGGGGAGAGCTGTTAAGGGGTGGAGAGTGTGGCAACGTTTAACCACCCTCCCTGCCACATTTGTTTCTCAAATTCTCATTTGAATTGACCTGGTTTTAATTTCCAGACTCTGTTCTTGCCTCTATCCACTAGACTAAAAAGATCTTTAATACTTTTTTTTTCCTTTTCTTTCAGAGGTCCTTCAATGCTGCAATCAAGTGGCCTTTTGATCTTTCCAACAAGCTAAACAAAATTAATTCAGTGAGACTCTTGTTTGAAGAGCTTTCTCCAGGCATCGAATGGAGGTGAGGATTTATGGGCTTATTTTTCCTGCAAGCCTTTGTATTTTCAGTATTTGTGTTCATACGTAGTCACAAGCATCTCACCAGGACAGCATACAGAGGTCAAAAAAACCTTCCTACGTCTCACTAACCCACACTAATACATTCAAATAACTCCTTATTGCAGCATTACCCTGAACTGCATTGCTTAACTGATCGCTTTGCTAAATTTTACTGATTATCAGTCACTGAATGTTCGTTTGTTCTGCAGATGACGTGTATATTCTTTTCTCCTAACCACAGATTCTTGCTTCTACTGTCATTCACTGCATTTTGTTTGAATGGATTCAGCCAACTCCCTGCGTTGCTCTTCCTACCCTTTTTTTTTTTTTTAATTCTCCTGACCGCTGGCAAGGAGGACAGGTTTAACAGCAGCCACTTTGTATTTATTCTGAGCTCACCAGTGAAAAATATGGGTTAGGGTTGGTTCTCTCATCAGAACAAGTGTTTCCTTAGGAAATTTTGACCTGAGCAACGTTAGATTTCTGAGCTAGGATACATTGTGAGGATCACAAAGAAGCAGGTAGTCACTGGGAGCTCCCTGGAGCATCCCTGTAGATCCAGACAGGGTAGCCAGGGCACTTGAGGACACAAGTCATCTCATCCTTAGGTAGACATCTAAAGCAAACAGATTAATTATTCCCATTTGTTGTCTCACCTGGTCGGTTCTGGATGCCTACACTGAAAGCATCTCTAGATAGGTGAGATGAATCATAGTGACAAAGTCCGTATTAGAGGTTTTGGCTGGAATTCTGAGCTATTAATTAACACAAGCCCTAATTCAAAAAAGCCCCTGATTACTTACATTTTCTGTCTGTTTCTTGGGGCCTGGTGCAATAGCTCCTGAAGCTAGGGTGGAACTCCCTAACCTTCTTTCCCCACCATCCCATCTTAAAGCCTCGGAGCAGGGGTGGGATTTACCATCCCAGGGGGTGAGAGGTTTGGGAGTGAACCTTCTCCATTGCCTCCATGCAAGGAGAGGAGCTGTCACAAGGAGGAGCCAACACCACAGCTGTGTGAGGCAAGATCTAAGGATGATTGTTCCATAACAAGCAGAAATACCTCTTGTCAGGCATTTATTCAAAAACCAGTCAATAAGCTGGGCCTGTCAGTTCTGTCAAACTAGAGCTAGCAACAAAGCCCAGGATCCCAACACCCACAGCTCAACTTGTGACTCGGGAGGATCAAAACCAGATTTGGATCAAATCTGTGCAGCTCAGACCTGTCCACCCCCAAACCTCATGTAATTCTATGGACACACACAGATTTCAAGTCATAATTAATTGTAAGCAACATATGGCTGTTACCTGCATTCATTTACACCACCTGAGAAGTAGGAATACGGGCTGTTATTTACCCTGCCCTGGGAATCTGCAAAATCCCTATTGTTTGGTGTTAGTTGGATCTTATGGGAGTTGGTGGATTGTGCCTGTTAGTCACGCTGGGTAGAGAAAATGCACAGCGTGGGTCAGGCATGAAATTGTACATGAAGGGCAAATGGGAATTAAAATTACGATGGTCTATTGAAATAACAGTAGTAATAATAAAGCAGAACATGAAGAGTTAACCAAGTGGGTGTGCCCAGGAAGGCTGCAAAGCTGACTTTCACTTTCAGATCCATAAAGCCATACACCGGTGATACTCCCTCGTCCCAAGCAGACCTCAAGCACACCTGTACCTCGTGCACTGCGCCGTACAGCAACGCAGCCTCTCCTCCCAGTCCTCATCTTCAACGCCAGACTCCACCTGCGCACAGATCTGCATGCCGTCACCCCACTGCCTTGACCATGAATGGTCACTGCGTGGGAAGGTGGCATGGGAAGAGGGAAGATGAAGAAGCAGGTTAGGCATCCATCTGGTGGGGACACTCACACAGGAACTGTTTTGGAGCTCCACCATGGACCCACACCACCGTTCTTCCCCTTGAAGACTCCAAACCCAGCCCCCTCTATGTGACCTGATAGTTGTCACATTTAAGAGAAGCCAGCCTTAGGCAATGGCATCTCCAACACGTTTTAGCTGGTGGGGATTGCAACAACTAATTTTGTAGTAGTCTTGGGTGTGCGTGTCTTTGTGTGCACATGCACAACAACGGAAGCTTAAGACAACATTATTCTATGAAACAAGAACAGCAGAGGTTATTTGCTATCAAAAAAAAGCAGCAAGAAAGAATAGTTACTTGTTATTAATTGGAACACATAAAAAATGGTCCTTCCTTTGTAAAGACACTTAACTTTCTCTTAAGCACCCCTTTTTGTGCTCAGCTTGAGCTGCATATTCTGGTGCCAATAACTTTGGGGGCTTGGGCTATTTTGTAGATACACAAGTGAAGAACAGCTCTAAACCAGAAGGAGACACCTCACGTGCATTAAGAGGTTTCCATGCGAGAACTTGGGCTGAGGGCAAAAGAGAGGCTCAACCTATTGTCCCCATGTAAGAGCCATCCCTTGTCCCAGGTGATGTGTCCTGTGATAGAGGACAGTGCTCCCCTCCACCTTGCATCCACCTCTGCATGCATTATTCTTTGCACCTTGGCGAGTGTTTGTCATATACTGGGCTGCTGGTGATGCAGCGTTTGGAAATAAATGGCCAAAGCCTCTGTCAGAAAGCAGCATGCGAAGCATCCCTGAGCCAGCCTAAATTATGCGTGCCTCACTGGAAATCCTGCACATTAATGGAAACATCTGGGTAGTTTTTGCCATCCAAAAAGTAATGGTTATTTAACAGTGTAAATCTTTTGCCTGGCATTTATACTTCAACACCCACAGCAAGCTGGTAAATAAAACCTCTAACACTTCAACTTAAACTGCGCTCGGTTAATTGCATTCAAGATGTTTAGCAGCTTTGTTGGTGCTCATTAAATAATACTTCATTCCTGGGAACATGTTTGTTCAGTGTAAGCCTCCCTCCCTTGTACTCTCACACTATTTTATACTCCTCTTGGACCTTTGACAGGTTCAGGGGAAAGACTCCCAATTTACACATGCAAATAAGCAAAAGTTTTGCATTCGTGACTCCCAAGCATCCTTCCTGATGACAGACCTGTTTCCTCAAGCTTTCATGTCTGTGGCTATATGTCAGGTGAGAAATCACTGATGCTCATGTCTGGGGCTACATGTTACCATTGGACTGGCATGGGTAAGAATGGGCAAGCATCTCTGGTAGGTCTTGCAGAAGAACACAAAGATAGGTGTCATGGTTTAGAATCATAGAATCACCTAGGTTGGAAGGGACCTTTAAGATCATCGAGTCCAACCATCAACCTAATGCTGCCAAAACCACCACTAACCCATGTCCCTCAGCACCATGTCTGCCTGTCTTTTAAATGCCTCCAGGGATGGCAACTCCACCACTGCCCTGGGCAGCCTGGTCCAATGTTTGACGACCCTTTCCATGAAGAAATTTCTCCTAATATCCAATCTAAACCTCCCCTGGTGCAACTTGAGGCCATTCCCTCTTGTCCTATCGCTTGTTCCTTGGGAGAAGAGACCGACCGCCCCTGGCTACAACCTCCTCTCAGGTAGTTGTAGAGAGCGAGAAGGTCTCCCCTCAGCCTCCTCTTCTCCAGGCTGAACAACCCGAGGTCCCTCAGCCGCTCCCCATTAGACTTGTTTAACCCCAGCCAGCAACGAGGACCACACAGCCACTTGCTCAATCCCCTCCCCTGCCCCCACCCCCAGCAGGATAGGAAGAAGAGGGAGAAAAGGAGGGGAAAACAAACCTTGTGGGTTGAGATAATAAAGACAGTTTAGTAAAAAAGTAACCGAAGAGGAAAATAACAACAATGATAGAAGAATATACAAAGTAAAGTGATCCAACACAAGTCGTTCTCACCACCCAATGGTCAGTTGCTCAGCCTGTCCCGAGCAGCGATTGCAGATCCCTGCCCCTGCAAACACAGCAGCTACTAGAAAGAAAATTAATTCTATCCCAGCTGAAAGCAGGACAATAGGGAAAAAGAGATCAGAGCTAGGCCTCCTACTTTTGCAATCAGCTCCTGTTTTAGCCCACTACTGTGTCACTCCTCATTCAGGTAAGCCCTACTTCCCAGTAGTACTAGACCTGGTGTGGACTACGTGTAAAGGACATGCAGTGAGCAAACTTGTTTTCACGGCCCCAGAGCTGTTCTGGTGCCGCTAAAATACCAGCACTGAAAAATATCACTGAATTAAAGGTCTGCCACTCATGGACACAAGGTGGTCTGAAGTCCATCACCAGTTTGGGCAGTTCCCTGACATGATAACTGGGTGCCATCCGAAGCCAGCTTGGTCTTCAGTTTGAGTTGAGCACAAGGCACGAGCTCGTGCCTGGAACACGGCAGTGGGATGCAGTGACAGCTCTGCTGCAACCCCACCCCACGCGAGAACCTCCTGCTACAGTTCCATCCTACCTTCTTCATACAACAGAGCACAGACTCAAAACAGGATGATAAGGAAAGGGGTGTCCTCCTGCCTGTGGTACCTGAAATACATCTGGTTGACACTCTATGTCAAGCTGGCGTGGTACAGAAGGTGGCAGACTGGTGGCTTTCCCAGGGATGGATCAGGGCCACCCCATCCTCCATCACAGCACTGCAGTTTGTAAAGCACAATACTTTCGGTGCAAAGTCCTCCGTCTTTGTGGATGAAACAGGCTGTGCGAGATTCCAAGGTTATGACTCAATCCCACCCTATCAGGGTGACAGAGTTGGGCCTCAGTTCCCCATTTACAGCTTTTACAGGACAAAAAAAGAAAAAAAAAAAACAACCAAGAAAGCAGATAGCAGTGCTCCTGAGTGAATCAAATCCTCCTGACAGCCAATCTCATCTTAGTTGTCGGTTGTTGTCTCATCAAAATCTCCCCAAGAAAGAGAGAGACAGGTGGTGCAACCCTTGGCTCTGCTCCTGCCTGCAAGGGGTCTCGTCTCTTATCAACCAGCACTCAGAGGAGCAATCCAGAGCAGCTGAATTACGCCGGCTGCCGAGAAGGCAGCCCTGATAAGGATTTTGAGGCACGCTGTCAGGACACTCACCAGCCTAATAGCCTGCCTTGCTCTACCTGATTCAAATACCCAAAAGGGAAGGTTTCTTTTAACCAAGGACAAAATGACCAAGCTAAAATCTTGGGGGGCAGAGGAGCAACAGTGAGTTGACCTGCTGAATGTGGTACCTGAGAAACTTCCTTTTTCCTCCCTTGCTTTACAATTTTTTTCCCCTTAGAAGTTGTGTTTGCTCTAAAAATGAGCTCTCGTGAGCCTTTTCCAGTTGTAGCAAAAAGACTTAACATTCCTGATATTTTAGAAGATTAATAAGAATTGTGTAATGATACACACATCCATGAGAGTTATGCCTCCAGCATCACCTGAACGATGCTCTGCATGTGCTACTAAATTATATTTTCTATTGTGGGCTGGTTTACTCCCAAAGTGTTGTTTCTCTTGTGACATATTTTATCACAGAGTAGAAACAAAGGAAGAAGGTAGAGAGGGATGGGTCTGACAGAGAGAGGATTTCATATGGCATCTGAGAAAGCTGGCTATCAGTTGCTGCAGGAGAGGCAGAAAAGCCTGCTGGCAGGTGTGCAAACATTTAGTCTCTGCCGGGTAGAGCTCGGAGGCATCCCATTTGGTTTGTAACCTACCCAAAAACCTTTTTATGTGTTAGAAGATCTCCCCAGAGACTTTTTGCTTATTTGAAGGGTGTGTGTTGATATATAAGATGCCTTTATGTGTTTGTTTTGTTTTGTTTTTCATTAAATAAGGAAATGTAAGAGTTGTGGATTTGGCCATTTTTTCTGCCTTTTCTTATGTGATGATGCCATCTTGTGGAAGTTGCTAAGAGCAAGAGTTGGAAACCATAACTAGATCATATCCGTATTTGCAAGTCTTGTCGCTCAGCCGGAGCAGGTTTGTGGGGTGGAAGAGCGTTGAGGATCTGCCATCCGCGCTCAGTGTATTTCAGGTGGGATACTCTAGTTTGGTCCTGCAGCTGGCCTTAGCAATTATCCTGCATATCTAGGACCATACCTTTAATGGAGCAACTATTTTCTATTTCCATTTCAACTGAAAGCAACCCAGTTCAAGTGCTCCACAGTCACCCACAGGGAAGTAGCTAGGGTCATTAACTCAATTCCTCTCCTCATCCTCATTTACTCCTCAACTGAATTCACATGACAAAGCAGACACACCCTTAAAGCCTTGATAACCGATGCGAGATGGTAAGCCAATGGGATCATGTGCAGGCCCTGAGAAGCTCTGGAAAGGATGCTCTTCTGCTTCTTAGCACAGAAGGTTAGTGCTGTTAGAAGGTGTGCTACCCTCTTGCTCTGACTGGGAAGGTGGTCCTGGCACCAGGAAAAGGAAACCATACTGAAGCCTTTTTCTATCTCTTGTCCCATTAGAAAAGTAGAACTTCTTCTAGTTTTCTGGACTGATACCAAGGCAGCCTCCAAGAGCTCACTTAAAACTTGTGTCTGGTCCTGAGAGTTGAAACAAGGCTGGTAAAGCTGGGGAACCACCAATGCTTTGGGGATCGCAAAGCCAAGGAGGAGGAAGATGTAGCTGGAGCAAGATACAAGAAATGGGTGAGAACGAACTGCATGATTTAGTTATTCTAATGTCATTAATGTTGGACCTTTCCCGTTTTGACTTGGATCACAGACTTGGTTAATAGTTGCTGTCTTCACCAAATACTTGTTGTTTTCATAAAAAACTGACTGAGCTGGTACAGTTGCTTTCAAATCCCTTCTGCTCGCTGAAAGAAAGTGTCTACCTGAAAGGAGGTTGTAGCAAGGGCGGGTTTGGTCTCTTCTCCCAAGTAACAAGCGATAGGCTGGGAGGAAACAGCCTCAAGTTATGCCAGGGGAGGTTTAGATTGGATATCAGGAAAAATTTCTCCACAAAAAGGGTTATCAAGCATTGGAACAGGCTGTCGAGGGAAGTGGTGGAGCCACCATCTCTGGAGGTATTTAAAAGCCGGGCAGATGTGGTACTGAGGGACATGGTTTAGTGGTGGTGGTTTTGGCAGTGTTAGGTTGATGGCTGGAACGAGATGATCTTAAAGGTCCCTTCCAACCTAGGTGATTCTATGATTCAAATGAAAAGGTTCTAATAGAGCAGCAGAGCCCTAAACTGACTCCATTCTGTGTTGTAACATATCGAATCTAGTTATCGCTCTGATACTCAGCAAGCCAAAACCTTGTGATCTCCCAGCAAATACTTTCCTACCCCTCCAGCAATATGTACCTGTAGCAGGCTGACGTAATAGTCTGATTTTGTTGAACTACCTGTGTGCCCTAGTGGGAACTCAAACCTTAAAGCAGATATTACTTTATTGAATTGCACTTAACCTGTGAGTTTGCTTGTCTAAACACAGATCCTTAGAAGTATGTTAACTTCTCATAATTCACTGCTTTCAGTGCTTTTAAGATCTAGGCAGTAACTTTCTTTGTATGTTGTTTTCTATAATACACTTCACTTCTGGCCTGGCACTAGGTGACTAAACTTTCATGGGTGTTTGCTTCTTGGTACTGGTATTTTTTTAGGTAACCAAAAAAAACCTTAGTTCCTTTTCTGTAAGCGTTGCACCGTCTGCTGTATTGATTTGCCAGCACAGGAGACTTCCCGTGCGTCTGACCCTAAACAAGCTGGTGATGCCAGAGCCAATTTTTAACGAACAACAAAACAGTCAGACCCACTGGGCAAAAATTTCTTGACAACTTGATGCTCCCAAACCAAGAGACAAACAGCGAAATAAACCCCTTCGCCAGTCTACTTGTATTCTAAAGCTCCCGCTGTAATTTTGATGCCTGTTTCACGCGGTGTATGGAGTCGCTAGAGTTAAATACTTGGCTGTGTTTATTTGCTCTGTGGAGTTTCTTGTGATTGTTTGCAAAGGGTGTTGTGGCACGTGAGGAATTAGCATAAGCTTCATTGATTGAGATCAGACAAGTTGTAGGAGTAGTTATCTCTCAGACTTCGGGTGTAGGGTGTGGTGTTTGCCCAGAAAGGGCAATGAGGGGAAAAGAAAACAGAGGGAAAAGCTTGTACTTGCTTCAAAAATGTGAATGTCTGGTGTAAACAGAGCACGGGACTCTAATAGGATGGCTATCAGAGAAGGACTGACCCAGGCTACCTACAGCAGCCAAAGAGGTGGCCGTGGCAACAAGAAGTGATTCGATTCACCCAATACCGGCAGAGTCAACACCACACAAACTGCTATGCTTTTTGATCGGATTAGGGCTACATCTAGACGCAGGGTTTAGCATCAAATTAAAAAGTAAAAGGGAGCACTAGAGATCATTTGTCTGCAATACTGTGTTTTTAGAGCTGGCCCAGCAAACCTCTGTTCTCCTAAACAGACTGCTTGTAGGCCAGGGTTGGCATTGCCTGTGGCTGTTCCCCACCGGGAGCTTGCACGTGGCCGCTCTGTTTTGGAGAGTGCTCATCACTTATGAGGAATGAGAGCAGAGGTGGTGCGGAAAGCTAAAGCACTCAAGACCTTCCTTCAGCTGCTATAAAACGCTTCATTGCTCCACTTACGAAATTAATTTTAACAAGCAATTAGGGCCACAAGCCAGAATGAGAAGAGGATGGTAAAAAATGCCTAGAAGATTTAGGTGTGCCTAAGTCCATAGGGCTGGATGATGTTCTTCCTGCAGTCGGTAAGGATTTGAGTTGATGGGATTTACCTTCAGGGACGGGGACAGGCTCTGTCCCTCTGCTCAACTGTCCCCAACACAAAAAGGAGGAGATTCAAGGGAATTGTAGATGAGTCAGTGTAACTTTGTTTTCTGGAAGAAGTGAATTCATTACATACTTTGCAAAAGTGTAGAGAGTAATAAGAAGACAGGAAAGAAAGAGATTTATCATGTTTGACTCATCAAATGGATCTATTTTTTTGGATGAAGTTATAGTTGATCCAAGAAGAGAGCAGAAGATCCTTCCTCTGAATTTTGATGGGGTTATGATGGTGTCCCAAGGGATACTCTCGTAAGCAAGCTCACGATAGCAGTTTGCAATGCACAGTGAAGCTGGCTTACACTCTTCCCAGAGACTGAGCTGCAAGGGGATGAAGCCAGATGAAGACACTCGGGTGGGGAATTGGCCACACCCAGACAGATCCTCAAAGTGTGCTGGGAGAGTGTCTGATCCCATCCCACTGCAGTCACCGGGTCTGAGCCAGTGGCTTCCTAGTGCTCAGGTCCAAAAAAAAAAAAAAGGAGTTTAAGTCCTGAAAGCCCTGCTAAAATCAAATTGAAAGTCTTGGCACCTGGAATAGGAGTTAGGGACCTCAATGCTAGATCTGGCTGTGACTGCAGACCTCTTGTGGCTTCTTATCTCAACATGTGGGATAGCACCACAAGAGGCCACGTGTAGTCTGTATGGTTGTGTGACAGGGCAGGACCATGGCTATAACATGCATTCAGGCCTGAATGTGGTACTGCAGCTGAAAACAGACCCAGCTGTCTCTCTCTGTAGTCTCTCTTCTGCCACCAGCTAGGACCTGTTGATCAGTATGTTGCAAGATGAAACCATGGTGGCCCATCTGTAGTTCCTTCAAAGACCCCATCTGCTTCTCCCTGCTGCAAAACCCCCTCGGTGTGTAGCCCTGTGATGCCAGAGACCAAAGAGCCTCTGCCTGCGACCTCCATGGCCATCTGGTCTGTAGTCCTCCAGGAACAAGTCCTACTTGGGGTGGTGCTGTGGTTGGTGCAAGGCAGAGAATTATGACTTACTGACTGCCAGGACAAAGATGGCAAAGATACCAATCACCTGCCAGAGGCGCAGCCCCCAGATCACCACCGTCTCCGAAGTGACAGGGTCCGGTTTCTTTTTGGGGGGTTCTGTGGTGGCCTGGGAAAGAGGGAGAAAAAAAAAAAAGAGAGAAATGTGGTTTAAGATTTGCAAGGGTCCCTAAAACAGTCAGAAGGATGCCAATAGCACAGGAGATCATGGACCCCAGTTTACTGGCCCTCCAATTTGAAAACCTTTGAGGAATAGAGACGTCATTAAAGAGCTTGTATCTAAAGCTTTTGCCATTTTGAAATTTGTCCGAAGTATTGCCTATTTTCATGACTACAAAGCAAATCTTTTTGCTGCTATTTCTCAAAGTCACAGCTTTTTCTAAAGAGTCCATCTCCTGGGGTCAGGAGGAAACTTCTTAAATTTTGCTTTCCTATCTTTAAAAGATATTTTTAAGATTTGGCTGCAAAGTATAACATGGCTTTTTTTTCTTTTTTGGGAAGACTTCTCCACAGGTTGCATTGCAGTGGTATCTGCTCTGCTAGGGCTAGATAAGAAGGGAAGGAGGAAAAGAGCTAAACACTGGGGTGTGTGAGAGCCAGCTGCTCCCTAAAGTTGGGAGCTGAGGGGGACAACACAAACAACAGGGCAGGGGTCTCACCAGCAAGACCCCATCCCACCATGCCCAAACAAAGGGAGCAGGACAAGCCCAGGGTGGCAGCCAGGGTGAGCAGAGAGCCCAGGTCACCAGACACGTCCATAGTGATGGGGCAGGTTCAAGGGTCACCAGAGCCTGTGGCCAGGCTGTAGTTCAGGCAGGGGTCAAACCTTAGAGCCTTGGCTTAAAGCAGCTCCCACTGGATGGGGGTCAGCCCTTGCGTCGTGCTATCTCCCAGTTGGCCCCAGCAGCCCACCCTCTAGGCAAGTAGTTTTCTGCCTTTCTCCTGAACCCTTGAGAAACACTGCAGAAGAACTGCTAGATCAAACAGGACAGAAGCTTTTGCGTGTGAGACAGCAGTGGACGCTGACCTTTGAGTTTGGTCGCTTCTTTCTAGTTTTTCATCATGCTATACCATGAGACCTGTCAGTGGAACAGAGGAGCTGCTTCCCTGGCTCATGCTGGGGTTTTGGTATTGAAAGATATTGGGTCTGTTCCCCTTCTTGGTGCACAATCCCTTCCTGACCACACACTGGTCTTTTTTTCTCTGCTCAGACTTCACAGAGCCTGAGAAGAGGGCTAGGGCATGGTGTGCACTTGGTTCCTCCCCTGCCCATCTTTAACCATGTGGTAACTGCCACAGCCTACAGGTACTACACTGCCTGAAGGAGCAGTGTGGGAAGGGACCAGGTGACTTGTCTGCTCTGCCTTGGCTCTGCTATAGCTGCTATGTGGGCCAAGGATTTGTCCATTGGGCAGAGATGGCCCTGGGCAAGCCTGGCTTACTTGCCCTGCAGGCAGGGCTGGGCTCTGGGTCTGCTACAAGAAAAGATGAGATTCATGTCTCCGGTTGTCCTGCTGTGGAGCTCCTCCACGCATGTACCTCTCTGTGGGCTTGCATCCAAGCTCTGAACATCTGCACTCTGATGTTGCCTTAACCCCTCTTTCTATCCAGGGAATGCTCCTCTGGAGGGGAGGAGGACTCCTAAACTTGAGTAACCTGCAGCTCTGTGCTGGTGTTTCATAGCTCCTTGGCTTTAAAGATGTGAGTTGGGGTAGGATTCAACCCCTGAGATGCAGGTGTCTAGTTTTGTCTGAGGTGCTGTGGAGTATCCTCCATCTACTTAGCCATCAGGGCACCGATATTGCACTGTGTCACGAGTGCCAGCTCCCGTACGCATGTCAGATACTGTAGGCCATCCCAAATGGCAATAGGCTTCGTAGTAATTTCACAGCAGTGACTTCATCATCCGTAGGTATGAAACAAAATTGAGAAATCTCATATCTACACCTTGCACTGTCTACCTCACGTTATGAGCACCCAGTGCCTCAGTTTCCCCACTGATAACAGAGGAGCACTGCTGCTCTCCCACGTTTGCCATGAGATATTGTGAAGGGAAATGCCATGTGGATTTGATACAGGGACAGATACGGGGGCTCATAAGTTCAGACAGGACACTTGATTTAAATCCCTTTATCACTGGGGAATGAGGAGATGATGGACCCTCGAAGGGCAGCACAACGTGTGGGCAGTAATTCCCACACAGCCTATTCTCTAGTTGTCCAAAGAGCAAAGCTGAATTCGAGACGGCTATTTGTGTTGCACTGAAGTACTGGGGATTCAATCCTGTTGCTTTAGCCCAGTAAAGCTAGCGTCGCAAAATACAGATGTCAGATTTCATGAAATGCAAGGAAAAATGGTTCACAATGGGTCGCTCTGGGCTAGAGGCTCCGGTTCTGTAGCCAGAGCTCTGATTCCCACAGCTCCAGCCATATGAGAGATTCGGAGCAGAAAGCCAAATATACCATAGGGAGATTAAAAAACACAGACAAGGAGTTGAGATTAAAGCTTAGACCAGGGATTCTATTGCTTTTTTTTATAGATATATAAATAACAGTAATGACCAAAGAGCTGCTTGCAATGAAGAATTTAGGTAACCTGCACTTGCCGAGAGCCCTTGCGTTGCTTGAGAACACGTTAAATGTGTAGAGACAATCCAATTGCTCTGTGAGTCCAGGAGGAAGGTCCTGGCTTCCCTCACTTTTGCCTTCACGTGATAAACCACCAGACTGCCTGCTGGCAATGTGGTGCCGTTTCATTTCTTTTGATGTTGTACCGTGCAAGTTCCTTTTCTACTTTCATGCGTATATAAGTATATTGCGATCTTGAAAATAATTCAAGTAGGAGACATGATACCAAATGTTTCTGTTCCTTAAAAATATCTTTATCTTTACCATTAAGTGGACTTTTCCTAGCTGTAACTGTAGTTTTTCTTTCAATTTGTATTTGATCTGGAGAAGTCAATCTTTTAGTGGTGGTCTCCATTAAACAGAAGTCTTGAAATGAATGAGGAATGAATTAAAATGAAATGTAAAAAAAGAACTGAGAGAGTTCTGGTATTTTTCTTCATTCATAAATAGTCCCTTTTCTAAGCAGTCTTGCCTCTATATTTTGAGTCAGTAATGACAAATTTGACTAAAGAAACCTGCTCTTAAATTCTCTTGTAGATGTTGCGTTAAGCCTGGTTGTCATTCAGGAAAGCACATCTTAATCAGTTAAGTTATTCAGGCTAACAAGGAGGTCTTTGAATTAAATTCTGTGGCTTGTACTGTATCAAAGGTCAGAAAAGACCTGATAATGTCCTGTTTAGTGCTTGTCTACAAAAAGAGAGGGGATTTGAGTAGAAGGGAGTGTATCTTAATGAACATGAACAGCTTTCCAGTTTCCAGCTCCTGAAAAGGCTTTAAAAGTGAAGTGTAAGGGGAGAATTAGAAAACAGGTGAAAAAATTGAATAATAATCATGAGAGCCTTGTCTTGTGAAGATGATGTGAGCTTTCCTTACGCAGTTTAGTGGTGATTTGGCGAGTACTTCAGATGAGGTGAATTGTAACCTTGGCTCCACTGGCTATTGAGTAGATCTTCAACATCAACAGGAGAGTCTGGGTCAAACAGCCTTATAGATATCCACCTTTGTTAGAATCAGCTTCTCTGGACTGACCATTTAGATGGAAATGGGACAAGGACCTGACGGCCTCCATAGTAGTTAAATGTGGGACAAACGAGGAACCTAAGTCATTAAAGACTCAGTCCTTAGTTCTTGTGTGCCTCAGTTCCTCATCTCTGAAATGGGGTTGAATGTTTCACAGGTGTGTTAAGAGGACAAACGCTACTCATGAAACAGGTTGTCTACACCAATTCCTTTAGTCCCAGCGTAGTGATGCTATGGTAGGATCACACATACCAACAAGCAGCATTTATTCTCTTGGCTTATGGCTCAAAAAATCAGAGCTTAACAACCCCTCACTGCTAATGAACTTCACATTATGATGTGCTGTGATGCAGCAAATCATAGAGTTAAAACCTGCTAGTGACCTTTTAGGAGGGTTGTTAGCAAAACACCTTCATTGCCTTATATCTGAACGCAGGACCTGATCTGAATTGGCAATAGCTTTTTTGATAGAGGCTGAAAACACTTCATCTTGGCCTGTATCAAGAATAGTGTGGCCAGCAGGAGGAGGGCAGTGATTGTGTCCCTGTACTCAGCTTGTGCACTGTGCTCAGTTTTGGGTGCCACAGTCTAGGAGGGACATTGAGGTGCTGGAGCGTGTCCAGAGAAGGGCAACAAAGCTGGTGAGGGCTCTGGAGAACATGTCTTATGAGGAGTGGCTGAAGGAATTAGTCTGGAGAAGAGAAGGCTGAGGGGAGACCTTCTTGCTCTCTACAACTACCTGGAAGGAGGTTGTAGTGAGATGGGAGCTGGTCTCTTCTCCCCAGTAACAGTGACAGGACAAGAGGAAATGGGTTCAAGTTGCGCCAGAGGAGGTTTAGGCTAGACATTAGGAAAAAATTTTTTCCCTGAAGGAGTTATCAAAGATTGGAACAGGCTGCCCAGGGAGATGGTCAAGTCACCATCCCTAGATGTGTTTAGAAGTTGTGTAGATGTGGTGCTTGGAGACATGGTTTAGTGGCAGACCTGGTAGAGTAGGGTCAATGGTTGGACTAGATGATCTTAAAGGTCTTTTCCAACCTAAACTATATGATTCTACTATTTCTCAAAACAAACAAACAAAAAAACCCAAACAAAAATCTCAACAGGTACATCTGATTCCCTGCAGTGCCCTTCCCTTCTCAGCCCATGAAAGTGCTGTTAAAACACAGCTGTAATGGATACCACAGAGTGAACCAGAGCTGGAGCTGCTCTCCAATTACTTGGCTATTTCTGCAATACAAACCATATTTTAGTCTCTTCCTAATGAAGGAGGCTTCCTGCCATGTCTGGAGTGCTTTGTCTCCCAGGGGCACCCTATGTGGAATCTGTCTGTGGTGAACAGGATTGTTGTCTGAGCTGGTTTCTTTCAAGTTGTCTTGGCTACTCAGCACCACCCGGCCACAGCTCATTGCAATTTTTGACGACCACCCTTCTCCCAATAGTGCAGGGACTGGCCATGGGGCATCCAGCGCTCAAAACCCAGAATTGTTACAGGTGAGCTAAGGGAGAAAGAAAGTCTGGTCAGAGTGGTGTGGTCTTGTGGAGGCATCTGGGCCAATCAAAAAGGTAGGAATCTGTGACGCTTGGCACTGAAAGGTCTCCCTTTTCTACTCCTTACAAAGCATCCAGCAACAAAGAAAAGAAATTGAAGAAGCTGTTGTAGATAGGAGCCGTGGGGAGGGCTCAGGGCACCATTTTAGGTTCAGAAAATCTTGTCTAATTAGAAGTGCTGACCCCAGAGGTCTAAGTTTATGTCCTGCCTTGGATTCAGCTTTCCTTACTACTGACTTTGGAGTTAACTTCTAGGGTAGCCTCAATCTGATTCATAGGAGATGCTTCATTTGCAGTAGTTGGCATGATTTTGCCATTTTGTGAAGCTCAGCTCCCCAAAGCATGGGTCTTCCAGACTTATCTCTGATGGGCAACTGGGAAAGGGAGCAAGATATAAAGAGGAAAACTGGTGAGAAAAGGAAATTGTGGGGTTTCTGCTAGAACATTGCATATCTGGGTAAGTCTTAAGTACACACCAGGAAGGGAAAAGAGACAGAGACACAGTTGGTGTTAGTTCTGCTGAGGTTATACCAGACGGGAGCAGAGGTGAAGAGTTAGGTCTGTAGGTGGCTGGAGGTTTAAGGTTCACTGTAGCTATTGCGCTAGACTGTCCTAGGAGCAAGTCCCGAAAGGACCTAACGCTAGCGCAGGGAGGGGAGCTGCAGCTCTGGAGGTTATCATGCAGATACTGCCTGCTCAGCTGAGCCTCGCACATTGCCAATGGTCCTTCCTTCCATCTGCCTCGCTGTGGCACTTGCAGGCCTGCGTTGCCCACAGCAACACAATGGTCCATGCTTCCTTGACTGTGGTGGAACACTCAGCATGAGTGGTGGTCTGCTACAAAGAGTCTCAAGACGAGAGAAGCTGTAGCATTACTCTACACCCAAGAAGTGTGTTTTCTCATGAGGGTCTGCTCTGAAGACGTGCAGGCTTGTAGGTGTATTCCCTGTCTACAGCTGTGCAGAGAAACCCCTTGTGGGTCATGTAACCTGGTTCCCTGCCGCAGGACCAGCCACGGGGTATCTCATGCACCAGAACCTGATGATCTTCAGCAAACTGTTTTACTTTACCATTAATAAGTAATCACAAATATCGTGTCCTCGAAGAATCCAGAAATTGCAGATCTGAAAGTGAGGGAACAAGAACCCACCTTCAGCTCAATGGCTTGGAAGTGATGGAACTGGTTTTCTGCAGCACACGCAGAGCTGTGGGACCAGAGATCCTTGCTGCTTTTGCCTGCTGAACCTTCCAGTGTTAGTCTCTTTGCTCTGGGGATCTCAAAGCGCTGGATGCATCGTCCTTGTTCAACAAAAGTAATATTCCCCGTACCAAGAGGAGTAGCTGAGATGAGCAGTTAAAAAAATATTCTCAAGATCACAGCACGGATCAATAGCTCTGGGATGGATTGCAGGATCCGCCTCTAACTGCTGCACGATTTATGTCAAAGCCTTCAGAGAGATGGAACATGTAGGCATTATTTTGATGTTTAAATATTCTCCAGTCTAAGTCATGAAGGAATGACAAGCAAACTCTTTGACTAGTAAAAAGATGGGGAAGATGTAAATGGACAGAAAGGTAAGGGATGTGCTGATGTAGCGGGTGCTACAGTAATTGTGTGCCTCACAAGAGGACAGCCTGGCACTCTGGATCACTGTAGAAGCATGCGCTTACTTTCAGTAGCAGGAAGGCGACTGGAGCACTTGCTACTAGTTTATGGACAACTGGAGAAAGTTGGGGATGAGGAACAGCATAACCTTAAAACAAGGCTGAACTTGCATTGGAGGGAAGAAACAACAAGGTTAAAGATCTCTGCCACTTCTCTTGGTTTCACAAAAACCTCTTGATGTGAACCAGTATGTAAAGTAGCAAAATACGTTGCATATTTCGGACAAAAGTGCAAAGGGAAAAAGCACGAAGCAAGACTGCTGCAGAATGATGACCATTCATGTAGATACTTTGGTTTAATCACTGTAACTTTTCTTCAGGCTCTTAGAGTGAGCGTTGAGTGCTAGGGCTGAAGTACGCAGTGAAATTACTGTAGTGTAATGGTCAAGCTACCACAGCTTAGCAAATTATCACGTATAAACCAATCTATGGCAACTGCCCGCGTGTGCGCACTGCAACGCGGTAGCAGATGTCTGAGTTTGCATTACTACACATGCTGACCAGGCAACGTGTCCAAACCCTAAAGTGGGATGAAAGATGCAACGTTAGCCCACATCTGGTCCTCTTAGCTTTTGGAGATGACACGTACAGTGAGGAGGGGGGTGGTGGAAATCTTAATGAAAGTAATTCTTAGTGGTTTCAAGAAATTGGAACTGCTGATGTGTGCTTGGCAATAAATGTCAAGATTTGGAGCTGTTGATTTGTGTAGGGGAATAAATGTCAAGAATTGGAGTTACTGACTTG
>VFFE01007125.1:733535-747834 GCA_008921705.1 Burhinus oedicnemus | reverse complement strand
TCTAACCCAGATTCATCTGCAGCTCAAGGGCTTAAGCAGGGTAGCGGGAGATGCAGAGTTTAAATCGGGCAAGTTGATTCAGTCTAGACTCAGTGGGAGGAATTGATCCTGAAAATGCCAAAGCTCACCACTGATTATTACAGGAGCATCTGTGAATAAAATGAACCCTACACCCAGGTCAATGGGTCTAAGCTATTAATTCTTCCCATAGCAGTGTAACGAGAGGAGCAAACTCAGCCTCATGCACCTACAAGACTTTTGCATCGCCTTGAACAAGGAGATAAAAACAATCAAGACTGACTTAGGGTGGACTTAAGACGTGGACATCTGCCTTCTAAATCTTCTCTCTGTAATCTTCTTTCAGACACCTCTGGCCTCTGAAAGATCTCACCCTGACAACCAACCAGGTAAGAAATAACACTAAGAGGGAGGTTTGGTGTGTTAATGAGATGGTGTTGGGGCTACAGGTTGCTGCTGGCTAATGATGGAGCTTCACCTGAGTAACCACGGGGCAAACTGCACTCAGAAATCAGAGCTACACGATGTGGGAGAATCTTCCCTCTTTAAACTGGAAGAGGGGAGAGTTAGACGAGATATTAGGAAGAAACTCTGGACTGTGAGTGTGGTGAGACCCTGGCCCAGGTTGCCCAGGAAAGTTGTGGCTGCCCCATGCCTGGAGGTGTTCAAGGCCAGGTTGGACAGGGCTTTGAGCAACCTGGTCTGGTGGGAGGTGTCCCTGCCCATGGCAGGGGGGTGGAACTGGATGATCTTTAAGGTCCCTTCCAACTCTAACCATTCTGTGATTAGTTATGATCCGTAGCTGCTGCATATGAATTTCCACGGATGGGAATATGAGCTCCGCGTAGGATTGCTTTGTAATGCTCTGCTCGGTGGTGTTCAGAGCAGCACTGTAGACATCTCAGTGTGTTCAGAGTGGCACCGTCTGCAACGGCTTTATTTCGTCCTCCATTATGGGCAGCAAACATGCTTATTTTGGGTCCAGTGCTACGGAGCCATGTAGTGGCTGTTGAAGAGATGCTGTTACAGAGGCACAACTCTTTGTCTCCCTTTCAGAGGCGGTCCCTTATCAAGGACAAGTGTTTCCTGTCTGCCACGGAGTGTTTGCAGAAGCTGATGTGAGTCACTGTCTACAACCTCCAGCTGACAACCAGGCATTTTCTGTTTTCTGGGAAACGCCATAAATTTACACCTGTTTACAAAAGCGTTTCTGGGTCAGCATGAAAGATTATTTAAAGTAAAGTTTTTCTATGATGTTATTTCTGTTTAAAAGGAAAAAGTAACTTCTATAGAATTATTTTCCCCCCCCCCCCCCAAATAAATGTCAAGACGATATCGATCGTGTTTAAATGCAACCGTCCCTTGGCTAATGTCTTCCCTTAATTTTGCAGAGACATTCCTACACAAAATCTGACTTTGATGAAACGGACTTCACTCATGTCCGTGTGCGTAGCAAATTGGGCCTGGCTGTGCCTGCCTGGTCATGATAGAGCCCATTGCTCTGGACACATGGAGCTACCTGAGGGTTATCCATCCAGTGTGGCATCCCAAGACGTTAATTTAGCAAAGCAGAGCTCAATTTAAGAAGTTCAGCTTGATTTATTGGCTTGAAGTCCAGCTTAGGGGATGGTGCTGCAGTAACGAATGGGAAGGAAGATAAAGGGGAGCAAGGAAGCGTTGTGGGATCCATCAGACAGGAGGTCTCAGGTCCCTGAGTACACTAGTCCTGGTGAGGCCCTCCCTATGAAAGGCAACGTGACTTCTCTTCTGGGGAAGGCAGCACCGGCTACGAGTACCTTGGCAGAGTGTTACGCGCAGAAAACCAACCTTATAGATGTGACAACTGGATTAGTCCTTGCAAGAGCAATATCTTGATAGAACCGCCCAAAGTGGTTCATCTCATACTCTTTGGCTTTTATTTGAGGGGCCGTGACTGAGGTTAGTCCTGTCTAAAATGAAAGAGTGACACTAGGGCAAACAGGACATACTCAGGACTTGGGAAGACTCAAGGTCTATCTGGATGTTGTTACACCCTGGCAATGCCTCCTGCCACAACCTTGTGGACTCCTTTTTGGTGCAGCCATTTGAGATGATCGATGGACTTTTCTTGTAGCGTGACGGTTTGCTCCGAGGTTTTTTTAGTTCTGCTGCTTTATCTCCTTAGCTGTGTAGTGGAAGCATTTTTGACATGGCCGTTTTCACACTGACAGAACCACGGTGGATCCCCGGGAGAAGCTGGTGATCCTCCAGAAGACGTATGAGGAGATAGAGAGCACAGTGTCCCGGGTGGTGGAGAAGGACTACAAGCTCCCCATGGATGACCTGTTGCCCCTACTGATGTACGTTGTATCCCGAGCAAAGTAAGTGGAAGCTTTTCGTTTCCGAGTCCCGTTGTTGTGTGGTACCTCAGCAGAGAAAGGACAGCCACGTTTCCAGGCCAAATAGTTTAAATGAAAAACTGGGCTTTGTGTTTTAACATGCTTTTTCCTGACCTATATTTGGGTTTCTGCGTGCTACTGTCTGGCAGCTGTGGTGTGCTGGAGTTGGCCGTGATATAAAGTGGCTAGTGACTCTACTGAGCGTCCATCTCTTACCCACAAGGATAGTCATGGGAAATGTGGTCCTACCTGCATCTCAGATTACCGTAGAAAACAGGAACATGAAGCTTTTGAAGGCCAATTGGTGATGATGCCTTCAAGGCATCATCTATGTATCTTACATCTTCTATTTTCCATTCTCAATGGGGCACCGTGATGCAGTTTGGTGACTCGGAAGGTCTTGAACATTGACCACCCAGGAATTAGACATTTCCTGCGTAGGAATGACTGTAAATGTAACACATTTCTGCCAAAGAGGCTCTGTCTGTGCTGCTTTCACTGGAACTGCAAGAACCTGCTTACGTCCAGTAGAATGAAAGTGGTGGGGTTTTTTTCTCTGCCAAATTTGAGTCAAAGTCCTTGACTGACTTCCTGGATATGCTTGGTCTCCAAAATAGGCTGAAACGCTTAAACCTGGGGCCATGAAATCCAGAAGCCTTTTTTTTTTTCCTCCCCCGAAGTCATGCTGGATGATGCAGGTTTGTTTGCTAGGCAGCTTTCTCGACTGTAGATGGGAGAGGAGGGGAATAAGAGAGGCTGTGTAAAATGGAGGAGTTGACATTTTCCTATGATTGAGATCCAGTCACATTGGGATACCTCAGGGACTCAGCCTCCAGATGATCAAGGTGATGCACAGGGTATCAGCGATGGAATTCCAGATCCATGCCTCCCTCTCTCCATAATCTGATTTCAAACCTACACCCACAACCATCAGTGCCCAGAGATTTGTTCTAGTTGTGCCGCCTTTTTGTTTTGTTTTGTTTTTCCCCTAGAATACAGCACCTGGGAGCTGAAATCCATCTGATCAGAGACTTGATGGACCCCACCAATCAAGGAGGACTGTACGACTTTCTGTTAACAGCGCTGGAGGTGAGGAAATGTTTTCAAGAGTGTTTTTTATTCTTTGGTCTAGCCCGTGGGGCAGCGTGGCTTCACGTTGTGTGCAAGAGACCCGATTTTGGCCCCAAATTCCAAACCTTCTCCTTAATGGGTTGCTCTGTTCCTTGCCCAGTCGTGCTACGAACACATACAGAGGATGAGACTCCACCAAAGAGAGAACTGCCAGGTGACTCCCAGCTCCTGAGCCCCGGCACCTGATGGAAGCCTCCTCCCTGTCCGCACTTTGTTGACCAAACACTGTTGGATGAAGAAGCAATCAAGTCACTGCTGTTCCGGTTGCCTTTAAAAAGGGAAGAATGGTTATTTATCAGATGAGGGTTTCTTCCTGGGTTTTCTCTTCGACCGGCTAAGGTCGTAAAGCACAGACATATGGATGCTGTGGGTTAAAAGCCTTCAAATACGCAGCCTCGGCTGGCATTTGGGAATCTCTCTGCGGAAAGTGGCCAAGGTCTCTTTTGCCTTGTAGTTTTATTTCACCTTCCTGCAACTGGCAATCTGCCTTGAAACCTCGTTTAACTCTTCTCTCCTCAGATGCTGCGTTTTGGTTTGCACTGGTGAACTGACATAAGGGGGGGGGGGGGGTTTCTAGAAAGCGGTTAAATGAAACCACAAGAACTGTTTTGGCGGGACTATTTCGGGCTGGACAGGAGAGGCCATCTTCACGCTCCTCAACAACCCGTTCCTGGAGTGAGGTGGCTTGTCCTGTATCCCTAAGAAGAAGGTTTTTCCGTTCCTCTTCCTACCTATGCCAGACTCAGTACCTCTCCATTGCACCGTAAAGCTGCTATTGACTAACTTCCTTGTTTTACGATACTTACAAACGTGTATTTATACTCTGCAGACTCCTGTTAAATCTCAGGGATATCACACTTGCACCTTGAACGCGCTGCTTTGTCATTCTGCAGGGGTTCGCGTGTGCCTAACACAAAGGACAATACTACGTTGTCCTGGGGTGAGAAATCTCAAATCCCGGTAAGGGAAAACATAAAAAAACTCCACCCTGGCTTTCTGCACTGACAGAGCTGCAAAGCCGCTGGTTTTCCTTGTGCTGACAGACCGCCCGCTGACGCCAGTGGGATACAAACGGGATGAGAAACAGGCTGGGTTTTACGCTGCCTTTATGAAAGGCAAATGGGTATTTGGTATCCTGTTCCTATCAGACAAAAATAGTCACGTCTGAGTTGCATATTTAGAGCAAAAGCTCTTTTGACTTTAGATTTTAACCTGCCTTTTTTTTTTCCTTTTTACAGTTTTAACTTTAAATTGTCCAGGTCTGTGACTTAAGGAAAACAAAACAAAACTCTACAGGCTGTTTCCTCCTGTTTATCACAAGTATTATGCTTTAATAAATAGTACACTGATTACAATAGTTAATATATTGGTATGAGAGTATCCTAATGTATGTTTTACAGTAACTTTGTATTTAAATAAAGCTGTTTTAATTTTTAAGACAGATTCCAGGCTCGCATACTTCTTATTCCAATCTTGTTGCTGTCTTCAGGCATTTGAGAATTTCCTTTCCTCTCTTTAACTTTAGAAAAATGTGTGGCTCCCTTACTGCCGTGATCATTCATGGGCATGGAGAATTTGAACTACAAATTAGTTTCCTCATGTAATTGTGGGAGAGACCGAATCAATAAAACTAATATTTGTGCTTCTGTTCCCTGCCGAATCAGCAAGGACAACACGGCTTAATCTTTAAGATCATTTCCTGCAATTAAACTACTTTTTTTTTTTTTTTTTACCCCATTATCACACTAAGCCTTAGCAGGCCTGTTGCACATCTTCAGGGCTGCAGATGCTGTGGTGCAGAGGCAGCCGAGGTGAGGAGAAAGTGAGACCGAGCAGTTGAGACCCACCTTCCTTAACTTGAACGACTCTTCAGCCGCCCTACCGTGCTGCCTTTCCATCTTCCTTACCAGTGTTCCACAGGGAAGAGGAACTAAGTTCTCTTCCCTGAGACCTGCTGCCTGAATTTTTGCATCACAGCAAACTCCTGCCATCCATCCAAACGAGGAGGTAGCCTGCTGGACACTACAGCGTCTAAACTGGTCCTGGGTAGGTCGAGACCAAGCTAGACTTGTATTTTTGCTGTTTTCACACAGCAAAGCCAAGCCGTTCCAGCTTCCTGGGATGTGAAATGAAAAGTACCGTTCACCTAAGCAAACCCTTTCTAAAATTGCAGTGTTTAAAGTGGTGGGTGCCGATACCAGTTGCGCAGCATGCAGTGAGACCGGGGAATACAAGACCAAAAACATGCTTTCCTACCCATACCCTGATTGTCACCTTTAAACCATTGTTCCTCACCTCCATGAAATCTCACCTTATTCATAGAAGAAAGCTCCAGCTGCCTGTAAACAGCCACAAGTAAGAGCTGTGAACTTTTAATTTCAGAGTTGCTTAAAACTGGCAGTTTTCCAGTCTAAAGAAACGCCCTGCCAGAACGCTGAATCACTGAGATGTAGTCACAGCTGTTTTGTTTTTTTTTTTTTTAAAAAAAAAAGGTAGGTTGTTTTCTCTGTATTCTATTCTTCCATGCTCTGGGTATGGATTTTAATTTCAGGTACCACTTCCTACTCAAAATACTAGAAAATAGAACATGCAAAATGCATGCATGTACAAACTCTACAGGATTACCTAGAAAACAATGTGATTTTTCAGCCCACTGAAGATTTCTACTATTGCACTTTCTAAACATAGGGTTGTTAGTGGCTCTTACTGGTCATCTGGTTGAAAATCAAGGAAGTTCTCGAGCAATAATTCAAGTGAGCCCTAAAGGGGCAACTAAGGTAACAGTGTGCAGCCATTTGTGCTTCTAGGCTTTCTCACCAGCCAGTAAAAGCAAGAGGGATACTTCCCTAGAAATACTCTTTTAGCCCAAATTGTGCTGTGTAACCACGCAGCAGTGCTATTCAGTGTGTTAACAGCATGGCTTTTGTAGGAGACAATATGAGGCTACTTGCTAGCTTCCCTGATTAATCAAATCTCCGCTTGATAAACTACTGTGCCTTGAAATGGTGTGGAGAAATGTGGGAGTACATTCAGGTTCCTCCTTTTGAGCTTGGGTGGATCACATACTTAAATTATTATTAGTAGATTTGCTGTCAGAACTCCAGCTTCCCAATATGTTAAATGTAATCCTGCAGCCCCTGGAGCAGTATGAAGGCTGACTCTACTCGAGACTTGCAGCTTTGGAGACATGTCACCGTACAGAAAAACAGTACAGTCAGCTCTTCCACATCCAGTCTACAGCTGTTGAGCCAGCTCAGGCTTCAAGGGAAGCTAATT
Source organism: Burhinus oedicnemus (assembly GCA_008921705.1). Taxonomy (NCBI): domain Eukaryota; kingdom Metazoa; phylum Chordata; class Aves; order Charadriiformes; family Burhinidae; genus Burhinus; species Burhinus oedicnemus. The sequence goes on along the minus strand of VFFE01007125.1, from coordinate 741,031 downwards.
AACTAGGGTCCTCTAATATTTAAAACAAAAAAAAAAAAGAAGAAAAGAAAAAAAAAGGCTGAGCTGCACCTGGAAGCAGGACAGGTCTCAAAGGAATTTAGGTGTGACCAGACAAAGCAGCACTTAGCTGCTGGAGCCTGCAGTGCAGGTTTGCTGTCAGAAACAGAGGAATACGGTGCAGAGGACCGCAGCCTCAGAGTTCAGCCCTGACAGACCTAAGCTTGACCCACAGAGAATTTCTGTTCCCCTTCCCTGCATGCGTACTCACCAGCAGGGCTCATAAGATAATACTAACATGATTTGGGTTTTTCCTTTATCTGAGATTTTTTTTTTTCCTGTCTAATTACTCTAAATACCCAAATGCTGTCAACTTAAAAAGTATTCGGTCTTCTTATGAATGTACGCTCTCCCCACTCTAAATTAAGGCTCTTTGTACTTAAACTGCACCAGCTATTAAACAGGGAGGAGTCAGTCTTCTACAAACACCCATTTTGCAAAAGGTTCATTTTACAAAGAACTGAGTAAATAGGAAGTTAGAGTAGCGCTGTATCTATTGCTGCTTTCAAGTGGTGGAGTAATGCCTCCGGAGGTGGAGAAAGTGACGTCAGGTCTAGTTTCTTGAAATCTTCATTAGCACTCAATGATGTTAACACCTTCACAGTCCTCTTTAAATCAAACACTGCGTGGAGCATGCCCAAGGTGGAAATGGCAGCTTTGGGAGTGTTCTTTGCTGAAGCTTCGTCATCGAGGCCGTTTTCCAAGACAGAAATCCTGTTCTCTGCAATAACTTTGAGGAAGTTGTAGAACTCCTTATAGTCTATACCCGTGCAAGACTTCATGATCAACTAAGGGGGGAAAAAAAAAAAAGCATTGAAATGGAAACAACTCTTATTTACAGTAAGAATTATAAAAACATGATTCCATATATTTTTAGCTTGATAAAATATAAGTAACTTTTTAATTATTTTTTTTTTAATTCCCTGATGGCACTAAAGTTCTTTACCTTACTTGAAATGCCACTAGCCCCAAAAGCAACAGTCTGTTTCTTCTAAGTACTAAATGGCTGGGTTTTTTCAAACTATTTTTGAAGGATATCAACCTAGTGGCAGTAACAGCCTCTAGAAATAAACTTTACATTTGTTTCATGCTCAAGATTTTGGAAGCATAGAAGATATAACACTGCTCAATACAGTTACGTGTTCTGAAAGCATCACTTTGCAGACACAGAAACCTGCTGCCACCTTCACCTTTGTTTTGCTTGTTTGAGATTCATTGTTTCGTCATGAATGGTCCTCAGACCAGTTCTTCTGCGTGGGGTCTGTCTTATCAGTTCTGTTTACGTGAGAAAGAGCTTATATTTTGTAAAGGGGGATGTAAATACTCCATAAAGGATTGACCTTGATGCTAATACTAACCTTGATAGCTGAAGGAGAGCAGTTGAATCATTACGGTTTCAGACAACATCCTAACCTCCTTGACATAGCAAATACTCACCGGCACAAGCCTTTCCCTGTGTCACTACAGTAATATTTAATTTCATGCAAAATGAAGTTGTCACCAGTTCCTACTTCTGTATGAAACACGTACTAACTCCAGGTATGAGGTGAAGGACTTGTGTGTCTTAGAACTCATGAGGTGGTGCAATGCACCCCAGAAATACATGATCCTCTAACAGAGTCAGGCAGCCAGCATCACGTTGTTATACCTGGCATTGTAGGTGCCAATCATCTATAGGGTCCTTCCATTCATTGATTTCCCGTTGGACAGCTGCTAATTCATCCTGCAGGAAGCACCACATTATAGCCACATTGCAGCCATTCACCCAGTTGTGGTTAACGGAAATGGTATCCTCCTGAAGGAATAATTTAAATGGTTACCAGGCTCTACATAGGAAAGTGTGAGAAAACAGCTGTAACACCACCAATGCTGCGAAATGTAAAATCATTTTCTTCAGCAAGAGAAATGCTTCTTTGGCATCAATACCACCACCATGCTGAAAGGCTGTCTCTTTCTAATGTCCCTGAACAATCAAATCTTCTTTCACTCTGTAAACTGACAAATGTCTCTAGTTCTTCTGTCTGAGCACACCTTTTAAGGGCGCAAAGGTGGGAGAAGGTAGTGGAGAGAAAGGAACAAGGTTATTAATTTTGGTTTGTAATCATGAAGACCAATTTGTTAGCATTTTCCATTATTAAATTACAGTTTACATTTAGAAACCAAGATTAACAGCCTCACCATAAGTCCATCTTGCCTAGCATCCTACTTCTCAGTGACTAGTAGCATCTAATGAGGCAAAGCATAAGAAAAGAGGGTTCAGACAGCTTCTTCAATTGTACACTCTTCCAGGTTCTAGTGGTCAATGACCCAAGGAGCTTATGAGTTCAAGCTTGCTTTTAGCCATCATCTTGAGTGGCCACTGATAGACCTTTCCTCTGTGAATCTCTCTAAATTTTTTTGCAGCCCAGTTAGACTTCTGGCATCCACAACATGCTGTGGCAGTAAGAGTTTGATCTGATTCAAGCCTGCTGCCTGATTATCTCTCTATTTTATAAAAAGGTTGGTATCAGCCACCTTACCAGATTGTAAACTTGATGATGCCATCCACTGGGGATGAAGACTATCTCCCCTGCTTCTTGCACAATTTCAACAGGGGGTTGACTTTGGTTGTAGCGAGGGTAAACACTCCTGTCCTGAAGACTTGGTGCAGTCACGTCGAAGGGCAAGTTGCCATGGCGGTCTTTGAGGTACTCCTCCTGTCCTGCAGGGTACAACAGCCATTTCTTTCTCCCGCATATATTGGCTGACCAGCTGTAGGAACGGAAGACATCAGCGTGGAATGGAGTCCTGTGGGACAAATAAGAGGTTTAAGTAAAGACAACATTTGAAGGCTGTAAGATGAATTCAAGGCCCCGAGAATCACATACACAGAAATCAACCTTCACTATGCAAACCTGATCCCAAACTGTCATCCTCTTCATTTAATTTTGACTGCTTTAAGTATTAAAAGGTCACTGTATCTACACAGAATCATAGAATGGTTTAGGTTGGAAGGGACCTTAAAGATCATCTAGTTCCAATCCCCCTGCCATGGGCAGGGACACCTCCCACTACACCAGGCTGCTCAAAGCATCATCCAACCTGGCCTCGAACACCTCCAGGGATGGGGCAGCCACAGCTTCTCTGAGCAACCTGGGCCAGTGTCTCACCACCCTTATAGTGGAAAATTTCTTCCTAATATCTATTCCAAATCTCCCCTCTTCCAGTTTGAAGCCATTACCCCTCATCCTATCACTACAAGTCCCTCCCCGTCTTTCCTGTAGGTACTGGAAGGGGCTATAAGGTCTCCCCGGAGCCTTCTCTTCTCCAGGCTGAACAATGCTGACTCAGCCTGTCCTCATAGGAGAGGTGCTCCAGCCCTCTGATCATCGTCGTGGCCTCCTCTGGACCCATTTCAACAGGTCCATGTGCCTCCTGTGCTGAGGCCCTAGAGCTGGAGGCAGCACTGCAGGGGGGTCTCACCAGAGCAGAGCAGAATCACCTCCCTCGCCTTGCTGGCCACGCTTCTTTTGATGTGGCCCAGGATGCAGTTGGCCTTCTGGGCTGCAAGCGCACATGGCCGGCTCATGTTGAGCTTCTCATCAATCAACACCCCCAAGCCCATCTCCTCAGAGCTCCTCTCAATCCTTTCTCTGCCCAGCCTGTATTTGGGCTTGGGAGTATTGCAGTGTTTTATAGCATCTCTGCTTCTCCATCAGTCAGTTTTGAATCTGTCCCACTAATACCTCAATGGCAGGAGATTCTGTGATGTGAACTGATGAGAATACTGTAATGTAACTTTATCACCAATCCTGGACTTAATTTTTCACCTGCAAAATATTTGACTCATCAGCGCCTCTCCAAGGCTTCCGTTGACTCTGCAACTCACAGGAAGCTGATGATCCCCAGGGAGTTTCTGCTCTAAAACCTTATCAAAGCTAGCTCACAACTTTTGCAGATTTTGTGCACACAACTCAGGGCTTTTTTGAAGTGCAAAAGCACTTTAGCTGCCTGCATAAGGACAGTTTACATCCAGAACCAAATGAGCTGCTTGAGAAATGAGACTGGGTGGGTTCAGGTACAACACTATACAGTATGGCCACACTGCCTCTGCAGCATCTTGCTATCCTGAAGGACAATGTCATAATCCCCTGTAATATTAATCTTAAAAAAAGAGTACGTAAGAATGACAGAAACCACACTGCCTTACCATGAACCTTTAGGTCCCATGTAGACAAACCGGTAATCATCCACAGCTATAGCATCCCAGTATTCATTCAGCCAGTCGGATGAGAAATACACAGGGGTTGTATAAACATCTTGCTCAGGGAAAGCTCTTAAAGAGATAATGTGTTGGAAATCAGTCTCAGAAAAAATGCAGCATTGCTCCTTCTACTTCAGTTCCTAAAACCCAGATGCAGAGACCAATCAGGTCTCTAGCAGGCCATTGCTGCCATCTCCTTTATATCACTGACAACTCTTGAGTTGCATGCAAAACGCACACAATAGTGCTTTTCTGTCTCCCAGGAAAGCTGTGAAGGTTAACTGCTATTTGGGAGGCTCCTCCTAATTACGGCAAAGACAGTTGCTAATAAACACATTCTCTCTAGAGGAGACGCCTGCGAGATTGGTTGTCCAACTGGATGACAGATTCGGGGTGTGAGGGTTAGGAGGGAAACCAGGCTGTGGGATTTTGACAAGTGCATGGCCTCCTCCTGCAGGATATGCTGCCCCTTTCCCATCCTCGGCTGTGTGTGCAGGCTTTCTGCAGCACGCCACAGCACCGGTGTCTGGGAAAGCAGACACACAGGGAGGCAGAGGCTGACAAACTTCCTCTATTCTAAGTCAGTGGCACACTCAAAAATGAAGATGAGCTGATCACAGGACAAATTAAGAGCAGGCTACGTTTACGGAAGAAGAGATTTGCATGAAAAAAAGACATAAAAGTCCTACACAGACATGGAGAATGGACAATGCATCCACCTCGCAAGCAGTAGGCTGGAGGAGAAGGAAAGCCAGTACATGGTGAAGAGAACTTTAACAACTGGGAAGGTTAACGTGTAAAAAAAAATAAAGATAATAAAGGACTATAACGCACACATGCTCACTGAATTAAACATAATTAGAAATGTCCCCCTTCTTTTTAAGAAGTAAGGTTTGCACTGTAGCAGTCAAACAAAAGCCAAATGTTCCAGCCACACGGTTTCCACCAGGATAACATACAGTCATTTAAAACACAGATAAAAAGGAAAGCGTTCAAGAAAGTCAGCCTCTTCAGGAAACAACGACTTGCTTAAGGATCTTGCCGCGTGAAGTATGCCAAGAACTGTGCAGTATAAGACTGATATTTTGGTGGACAGGTGCTAACAAAAGGCACTGGGGCATTAAAGGCTGCGTGTTAAGGCTCCGCACAGCTCTCTGCTGTGCATGGTATGCAGGGGATTCCACAGCGCTCTCTTACCTGCTCAGGTGCCAGTCCTTTAGATAAAGGCACCCTCGGGATGAACGGTAGCCATTTTTAATGTACTCTTTCCAGTACTTTATATACTCCTTGAAGGGGAGCTGCTCCTTCGGGTTAGAATTGTACTCCTTGACATCACAGTTGGCAACAGGTACTACAGCCTCTCCTGAAATAGAAACTTTTTGAGCCCACGTGGGGAGAGAATAACTGATGCTGAAAGTTGAACTCCCTTAACGTTATCCACTGCAGCAGCCTCTAACACCTAGGCCCTATCATGCTAAGTACAGTACAAACACATAAAGCAACAATCCCCAGCCCAGCTCTCCTTCCCAACACCATCATCCTAGACAAACATGATTCAGACCATTAGTTATTTATTTAATGTGACCTGAATTTGCCTCTTAAACTACATGAGGAGTGGGGTATTGATTCCTATTAAATATACTAATATTTTACAGCCTGAAGAAATATTTCACCATAACTACAGAATACTTTCACCTTGCATGGAGAAAGTGTCAAGCTGCTCTTGAGGTTAATGCTAAGCAGGTATATAAATGGATATGGTTAAATTATACAACATTTTTTATTTTATTCCATTAAGGGAATAAATTCGAGATTGGAATCTGCGAAACATAAAGTAAGTATAGAAAGTGAATGTATTAGCTTAAAAGAAGTTGGAAGAATTGCTTGGTTTTGTCTAGTGGTTCTATTCCTAAGATTTAAAAAAAAAAAAGCTGTATCATTTAGTATACAGGTTTTAATTAGGTATTAAAAATGCCATGACTTACCAAACTTCTGCAGCAGATGATCAAAGTTAGGCTTTCCATCCCAAGTAACCCAATTCCTCCTGCTGCCCCAGTCTTCAGTGAATTTAGCTGAGAAAATACAGGGATGGTTGGGAATCAAATAATCCCGGAAAAAGTCCGAGTAAGTGAAGGATTCTACTTTTTCAATAAAGTCAACGTGTCCTCCGGGGAGGCAGAATGCACCCTGAGATGAACTGTTGTAGTCACGATAAAAGGCAGTGGAACAGGCGAATGTTGCCCTGTCCATGCAGGCCGGATACCCTTCCTGGCTTCGCCAAGACAGCGTTGACCAGATGCTATCCCGTTGTGCTACGGCAAGAAAACCACTGCTTTAAAAATGCGGCTCGAGTCTCTAAATCCATGAAAACTCACAGGAAAATACAAGCGGCCAGAAGTAAAAGAGGAAGTCGTGCAGCAGCATCCCACCACGTTGGGCTAATTAGGATCTTCCATAGTTTACAAAAGTTGAATGCCGGTGGGATATCTGACAACAAAGTCACCCAACGGATGGCGAAGATGTTGCTTTTCCCCTCGTCACCTTCTTGCCAGGGCGACCGCTGTCTCTGGGGACGACCAGCAAAGGCTGGTTCCTTCCTAAAACAGCAGAAACATTAATTGCAGTGGGATATCCTTGCTAACAAGATTAATTGCAGGGGTGGAGGGAAGAAAACCCCCTAAATATTTGGGAAACCCCTGCGGCCCAGCAACCGTACTGGGGCTCACCCCTTTGTCAGGAGAAGATATAAGCTCTGCCACTCCCTCCCCACCTTCCTCAGACCTTTCTCTACGGGCCAGGCAACAATAATAGGTTAAAAAAAAAGGTAAATAATAGTGAACGAAAGGGAGATGTCTGGGGAAGATGGGGGAGGAGTGAGCGCAGAGCGGGAGGGAGGAGGCCCCAGGGCAAACGAGGCCACAAACCTACAAGAACGGGCTTCAGGAGAGGGAAGACACCGGGGGTGGAGGGGAGACGAGGGTGCTCAGGGAGGGGAAAAGGGGCCGCCATGAGGCGGTTCCCCCCTCACGGAGCTCCGGGGGGGCGGGAGGAACCCGGCCGCCACAGGGCGTCGCACACACCGTCCCCGCGCTGAGGTTCTCGGTCCGCCCCCGCGCATCCGCGACCCGCGGGAGGGGAGGGGACAGCGGGGGAGGGATACTCACCCCCGCCCCGCCGCGGGGGCAGGACCCCGGGC
>VFFE01007125.1:699074-733515 GCA_008921705.1 Burhinus oedicnemus | reverse complement strand
GGCAACGGGCACAAGCTGGAACATGGGAAGTTCCATTCAAACACAAGAAAAAACTTCTTTATTGTGAGGGTGCCAGAGCACTGGCACAGGCTGCCCAGGGAGGTGGTGGAGTCCCCTTCTCTGGAGATTTTCAAGCCCCACCTGGATGCAGTCCTGAGTAATGGGCTCTAGGCATTCCCGCGTCAGCAGGGCAGTTGAACTGGAGGATCTCTGGAGGTCCCTTCCAACTCTGAAAATTCCGTGATTCCGTGACTTGAAGGAGGGAGGTGGGTCTGGTTGTGGGGAACTCTTGGGTCTTAGCCTGGAGAAAAGGAGGCTGAGGGGAGACCTTATCGCTCTCTACAACTACCTGAAAGGAGGTTGTAACAGGGGGGGTGTTGGTCTCCAAGTAACAAGTGACAGGACAAGAGGAAATGGCCTTGAGTTGTGCCAGGGGAGGTTTAGATTGGATATTAGGAAAAACTTCTTCACTGAAAGGGTTGTCAAACATTGGAACAGGCTGCCCAGGGCAGTGGTGGAATTGCCATCCCTGGAGGTATTTAAAAGCTGGGCAGACGTGGTGCTGAGGGAAATGGTTTAGTGGTGGGTTTGGCAGTGCGTGGGTGATCGTTGGACTTGATGATCTTAAAGGTCTTTTCCAACCAAAATGATTCTATGATTCTATAAAGTGTGGGAGTTTGAATAGAGCAGATTATTTCAGTTGGAAGGGACTTAAAATGATCATCTAGTCCAACTGCCTGACCAGTTCGGGGCTGACCAAGTTAAAGCATGTTATTAAGGGCATTGTCCAAGTGCCTCTTAAACACTGACAGGCTTGGGGCATCGACCACCTCTCTAGGAAGCTTGTTCCAGTGTTTGACCACCCTCTCAGTAAAGAAATGCTTCCTTATGTCCGGTGTAAACCTCCCCTGGCACAGCTTTGGAGTGTTCCCACTTGGATACCAGAGAGAAGAGATCAGAGAGCTCTAGAGATCAGTTTGCCCTGGAGCTGTGGCAGAGGGAGAGATGAGAATAGAGGTGGAGCCTGGCCTAGCAGTGAAGGAGAGAAGAACATTTTGGGTGACTGACCTACAGCTTTCCCTAGTAGGACTGGGGAAAGAATGGGGTCTCTTCTGATACTGGGAAAAGGACAGGGACTGGAGAAAGATCTGCTGTAGTGGGTGACTGTATTGTGTTTGGGGTGAGGAGAAGGAAGACTGTCTTTGTACTGGGAAAAAGGAAGAGAAAGGGATGGGAATGTTTTTCAGAAAGGGGTAGTTCTAGCTTGGGGTAAGGAAATAGATACTGAGTTTTGGGGATGGCATTGGGGAGAGGGAAGGGAGCGAGTTGTGGGAGGAAAGAAGGGGAACAGAGGAGGGTTCACCCCTTAGGTGGGGCAGGGCGCCCTGGGAGGGCAGGGGAGCAAGGTTTGGGGAGTGTAGATGTGTCTGTGTTTTGGGTTGGAGAGGTTGAGACAGGGTTAGAATTGAAAGGAAGGCTGATGTGGTTTAACTTTGAAGCTGTAGAGGCTGGTGTGGGTTAAAGGATGGGAACTGAGGCAGCCCCATACTTAAATGTATTTGGGAGAGGCTGGTGGGACTTTGATCTTCTATAAAGTTGCTTTGTATCAGAAATGGAGTGGGATCAAAACGTTTTTTCCATAGAAGGATGGAAATGTGTTGATGTGGAGAAGCCTCTTAGTCTAGAGCCGTTCTTTAGTGGGGATCTGTTGATCTTTTGAGACGAGAGGAGCTGAGTTTCTCTGTGTGCCATAGTAGACAGGTACTGTGTGTCTTTGCCTGCTGCGCCTCTTGGAGGGTCACCCCTGAGTACTTTGTGTCTTGGAGCGTCATTTGGAGAATCTTAGAGTTAGAAAGCTGGTGGAACTGCGTCTTAGCCCTTTAGTTAAAAAAGAGGGGAGAGTCACTCGGAAGGCAATATAAACATTTTTATTATGAGGGCTGTTGGGCTCACAGAAGCATTAAATTCATCATTTGGCAGATGGTAGTTTTGGGAATAAACCACCAAAGATAATGACCCTATGGAAACTTCAGCCGTGAAGGAAGAGAAAAAGTAAACGATCATCAACACATCAGAAATGTGTGCAGAAATGTTCTGCAGATGAGAAAAATGTGTGACTAAGTCTTGGAGGCTCTGAGGTAGACACGTTGTGAAGGGATGGTGTTCTGCTCGTGAGCTGACAGCACCTTCTCCCACTGTATGTAGCATCTCCTCACACCTGGAGTAATTAGTAACGCTTACGTTTCATTGAATGATCTCAAAGCACTTCAGAACAGAAGGTGAGTCACCTCCTTTTTATAGAAGCAGCCCCAAGTTGTGTGTTAGCTAAAGAATTTATACAATGTTGTGGTGACTCTGCCGGAAATATAATCCACATCTCTTTGCTGCTAATCCTAGTTCTTGCTCTAAGCTGCTGTGTGTAGCTGCGTATGGTACTGCACTCGGTTTGGGGGGCAGATGTGTCAAAAAGACAAAACTGCTTAAAAAAAAGAGGTGATTTACAGGATGTGGATAATGTGTTGATGTTAGGGAGCCCAGACTGGGAGAGATTATTTGTGTCATCTGGTCTGTTGACAAATGTGTAGGCAGACATATATTTCTTTTAAAAATATAAAGGAATTTATTGTAAAATCTGTTAGAGATCTCTTCCTCTTCCATTGCATACAAGGAGGTGGTTTAAGGACTGTAACTCTCTGAAGTTTATAAACCTATTTCTTTACAAGTAATTTGAAAGCATTTGTTTATTTTTTTTTTTTCTGCCAACCTAGTCCTTTCCATGGTATTCTAAAGGGCTTAAATCTGTTCGTTGTTGGGGTTTTTTTGGTTTTTGGGGTTTTTTTGTTGTTGTGTTTTTTGTTTTTTTCTGGGTGGGAATACTGAAATGGTATGTTTTATTGCACATGAGGCTTTTTTCAGTGTATTTTACAACACCGTGAATATTCCATGTCTTGTAATATAAGGAATTTCTAATCATGTTTTAGGAGGAGTAGAATGGTGAATGACATAATGCTGAACTTCAGGTGGTGGGGTGAAAATAAAGTGATGGGAGGAGGAGGGGAGAGACCTCCTGAATTTTGAGTAGTAGTTCCTTATAGTAAACCAGCTGTATAAGTGGCAGAAGGCCTTTAGCTCAGTGTTTCTGAAATGGGATCATCAAAACTTCAGGAAATATGGGGAAAAAAATTCTTTTCATTTTGAAGGACAGTAGCTGAGTTATTTGGTCTTTAGTGACGAGCTCAGTGTTTACATCAGAGATGAAGTTGTTGTATTTAACATTGATTTTCATTGCACAGCTCAAGTATGATAAGACATCCTCCATGTAGGTGCTGTACAAGCTAGTAAGAGAGAAGCAGAGACAGGGTTCTGTTTTATAAAGGGCAAAGTGTTGCCAGTAGATGAGACCAAAAAGTTTCTTTAATACTGACTTGAGGCGAATAGAGTTAAAAAACTAATAGGATACCGATGGTTTTTAGCTGCTCAAAAACAGTCACAGGTTAATGCCTGACATTATATGACACGATGCGTGAATGTCATAGGCGAAGTACGTATTTAATGCCTTTTTCCAGGTAACTTCAAATAGTTGTGACCATTTCTTCTTTTGTTTATTTAACATTGGTAAATTTTCTCATGTGTTTTAATCTTGAAGTCTTGCATTAAATTATAGTATGCCATTGAATGTTCATAAATAGTAGCTATGTTCTGTACCACTGATGACTGTTTTCATTGTTGAATAAAATCAACCTTGGTTATCCTTACGCACATCTATACTTCTGCAAGGTTTAAATTTCTTCTCTGACAAAGGAGAGAGAGAAGGGGGAAAAAAAAAAAAGTCGTGCAGATCTGATGGTAATTAAAACGTCATTATATTGGGCAAAAATGTGCTGGAACAATGAATGGGTTTAATTAACAAATAGGTTTTTGCTTGGAAATTCTGGCCTCGGGCACAGAAAGGGGCTGACTATCAGGCAAAAGCCTTTAAGCTCTCAGGTGAGTCAAAAGTCCTATGACCCAAGGCATGTACACATATATATACACAGGTCAAGTGACTGCTTCATTTCTTCTCCTGGACTGAGAGGACTTGTTTTACTCTTAGATCCAGGATTAAAAATACATTCTGTATTCTTTATATATTTTTCCTTCTGGTAACGGACATAGTAGGATTTTTGCTTTAGCTTCAGGTTTTTTTACCTGCTCTTTTGGACACTGAAGAGAAACAAATAGGATAAAAATTCTACCTACGGATGGACAGTTCTGTAACGGCAGCAGCCCCCAGAAGGCTGCCTGAGAGTTCTGCGTCTATAGATAGAGGTAAGGAGCTTGAGGTACGGTTGAGGAAGATCTTTTTTTATGGCACAGTTGTGAGACTGCATCAGACATCAATTTTCACAGCCTTAAGGTAGAGAGCAGGCTTGAGAGAAAAATGCTGTCTTGATGGGGAGCTAGTGGTGGCTGGAGAGAGTTTGTGGAACTCAGCGTGTGAAAAAGGGCTCTAGGCTGAGATTTTACAAAAGTTTAAGTCATCTGCTTGTTTTACAGTTTCTCCTTGCCTCCCTGGTACGGCTGTGCCCGGTTGAAGGTGGCTGTTGCCGTTAGCAGGATCTAGGAGTTGTTTTTCAGATGACATTATGTTCTGCAGTGCCTGTCCCAGCAGTGAGCGTTGAGAAACCTGCATTTGGTTCCAGGTTTTCCTTGTGATCTTCTGCAAGGCATATAATCTTTCGGTGTCTTGGTTTCATCATTATTTATATATGTTATTTATGAAATAACATTGCAGAACAACAGCTTGTTGTGAACACCGTGCTGATATTTTCGGATTTTCAGAAACTAGTGTTAGTAGCAAAGGCTTGCGCAGGGTGGGGGAAGGGGATGTCAGCTATTTTGGGCTGGGGTCTGCTGCTTTCCTCAATGTGACACACTAGTTTGATAAATTGAGAGGCTGCCGATAGATTTTAATTCTTTTTTTCCTGGGTCTGATGGGAGCTCTTTCCGTAAATTTCATTTGCTTCTGCAATATGTTTAGGCTACAAGGAGCTTGAGGGTGTAATACAAGATGTTGATTTTTGTTTATTGTCTGTTCGCTATTGTATTTACGTCATATCTAGGCAGGGTCACACAGTTGAACTTAATTTGGATTTATAATTTGTAAATCCTGATTAATAAAGCTATAACATGATTTAGTTTCAATTGTCATTGATTTCAGCACTTATGTAATTTATGTTGTTGTTTAAACCAACCTAGTTGTCAGTTATAGTAACAAAAAGTATACTGTTAACAGCACATAATTTTGTATCTGTATCAGAAACATTTTCCACTTAAAGTATCCTGTAAAAGCCCCAGTTCTGCTTATGGCTGTTTTGGAATCCCACTGCTGCCCTTTGTTTCTTTGCAGTTACATTTGACCGATGATTAAAAAGTATTTTTCTTTTCCCTGTTTCTTTGTGTATGACAGAAACAAAATAACCTTTAAATAGAAATCATAATAATTGGTTACTCACAAAGCCTAGTCAGGCTGGAAGAAAAATTCTGTCCATCAGATCTGTCTGATCTAACCTTGCTGTAGTGGAGGAACTACCTTCTTTTCCTAGATGGAGGAATTGAAGCCAGACCTTTTAGCTTTTTCTTCAAATTATGAAATTATGTAGCAAATGATTGAGAAAGAAATAATATGCCCTAGAACTTGTCATGGCTTTGTTTGCTATAGCTATTCATTTAAATCAGATTTCTGTGGGCTTTTTCACCCTCTCTTTGGCCCATAGTACAGTGTGAAGTTGTCTCTCTAGGATTGCGGTTTTATTAGCCCAAAACAGATTGACAATTTTTACTTTAAACTCCAGCTGTTTTGTAAACTTAAGGCTTGTTTTTTCCATTTGCATCACTAAAATTCATAATGCCATGGAAATAAGGTATGAAAATCAAAGTAAAGGTTTCTGTGGAATATGCCATACCATGAGTAGTCCTTATCTCAGTAGTGCTGAAGGTTTGAATGTGGTTAGTAAAAGACGTCATTGGAACTGGACTCAGATTTCGAGTGCTCTATTTAAGGGATAATAACGATGCAGCAGCCTGAAAGCACTCGATCTTCAGTGTGTGCTATAGGAATTCACACCAGTGAATTTTCACCTGAAGAAGGACTATTGGATTTTTTTATTTGCATTAGGATTCCTAGACATTTCCTTAAGGGGAACAGATCATCTGGAAGTAAAAAGGTGTAATTAGTGTCAGTGTCAACCTAAGTGGGGATTTTGTGGTGGAGCTCTTTTCATTTATTGCGCCATACAAGTAGCAGAACACTTGGAGATAATGGTATGGTACTAATCTGTAAATTGTGCTACATACATCAAAGGCTTTGAGAAGATAATGAATGTGTGAGTAATTAAATCACCATTACTACGTAGTGGGTGTTCACAAAGAAGTTCATTGTGGAACGTAATTGGTCTTCAGCGTACATACTGAAAACAGTAGCATTATGGAGGAGATGTTACAGGAAACGATCTGACCCTTGGGTACCAGAAGCCTCTTTGGAAGTGTGGAGAGATGCCACTCCAGCTATGTTTCATTTAATTTACCGTTCCAAATTTGAGACTGGTTTGATGTCAGCAAGCCAGGCCTGAGGAGATGACAGCTCCATGTTTTCTTGCTAGGATTCCAGATACCGGTGAGCAAGTCTTGTAGGATAAATATTATGTCGTCAAATAGCGTCAGAGGCTCCCAGGAAAACATGGCCTGTCACAGAGGTGCAATAAAATCACCATTGCCCTGAACGTTGCGTCCCTTCGTGCTGTGTGAAGAGAGTCAGTTCTGCTGGTTCTTTTAAGCCTCTGCCGGTTCTGCTGCTGCTTGCTCCGCTGTCCCGTGTGCGGAGTTGCTCTGCGTGCCAGGCCAGCAGCACCTCTTCCAGTGCCACTACGGCATCTTTTTCATCTTAACTTCCACTTGTGTCAGTTAAGGTTTTCCCAGCAGCTCTGCTGGGTGGTTTCAGTTCTTTCCAAACTCCTGTTTCAAAACATCTTTGGCAGTAACTGAGAAACAACAAATATTTCACAGAAGAAATACTACAGATTTGGGGGGTGGTGGTGGTGTGTATTTTGGCTGCATTGTTCTACCAGAAGTTCTGTTATCCACTTGGGTTTTGTAAGGTAGGTATTTTTGTAAGTCTCCTGAGACTGAGAGTGATGGTCTGAGATAGTGCTGATTTCTGAAGAATATATATCCATTTGTGGCTGGGTGTTTCTCTTTTTTAATGATTGTGAGTTCTGTCAGTGGTGATTTTGGTTTCACCTGTGCTGTTGAATATGCTGGATAGACATTCTGGGTGTGTTCTTAACATACCTGAATGTTGAGATATCAGAGTGGAGGGGGAAGGACCTGTTATTTATTGTGATTGTTGTGGATATATATTGATGGGCTTGCGTTTTGGTATATTCTGGATTTTCTTCAGCACCTGTAGGTCTATGGGAAGCTGCTTCTGATGATGAGGCAGGGAATAGAAAACTTCTTACATGATCGCTTTCTGGTAGAAAGGGGTATGTGAAAGACTCAGAAAAGTCAGTAAAAGTTTTTCATGATTCTGTTTTTGGTAGATTCCCCTCCACCCAAAAATATGAATATATGAATGTGAATGTATAGACTAATCTAATTATAAAGTGCCTCCCCTGTCAAAAACAGCACAGCAGGTATTAAATATCTAGGGCATTAATGCAATAGTCATTTGAAGTTTGTTCGGTTGTAAATCACGTGCTGGAACATGATGAGAATGTTATAAAAAGGGGAGGCAGTGCTGTTAGGGAGCGGGCAATAATATTGATAGGCCTCCTCAGAAAGGGTGAGCCTTTCTGAAGGAAATGTTTGGATGGTTGGGAACGATTACCAAATTTTGTAACCCATCCATACCTATTTCCAAATCTGTCTAGAGTGCACACCTGAAAGGTGACAGTGAACGTACTGGAAGCCAGCTGTGAATGGGATTAATTACTTATGAGTGTTTGTAACATCAGCTTTTATATGTTGCTAAGGATTCTTGCTTTTTTTTTTCCCCTCCTTTGTTCTAGGTTCTCCTGGCTTTGAGAGCATTGCTCTTGTAGAAGAGGATCTGAACGGCGAGCTGATGAACGAAGACATACGTATCCATAGCTGGCCTTGTTCTTACTACTTGGACACCAGTAAACAATGGATCTCTGGCAGACTATCGCTGACTCCTGTTGCGATCAAATTTACAGCTGACAAGACTGGGGAGCTTTTGGTCAACTTCCATCTTTCTAGTATCAGTGAGATCAAGAAGGAATCTTCAAATTTAATTTTCAGCTCCCTTACCATCTTAGAGAGGAACACCAAGCACTGGTTCAGTTCTCTGCAACCCAACAGAAATGTGGTGTTCAACATCCTTGAACACTTCTGGAGGGAGCAGTTGCTGTCAAGCCAAGGCGCAGGAGCAGAAGCAGCAGCGTTGCAGTCAACAAAGGGAAAAGAACTGACCGGGTTATTGACTGGATCACAGAAAAGACTGGAGGACACGGCAAAAGTGCTGCATTACCAGGGCGAGCAGTTCGATAACATCATGAAAGGGCTCAATAAGATCGAAGGGGATATGGATGTAGCAGACAGGTATGGTACTGTAGCATCCTTTGAGCTAAGCAGTGGTTGTGGGATTGTATTGTTTATGCCTGAAATTTATGGGTCAGATCCAGAGGTCTTTAGGAAATGAAACTGTTGACTTTTGGTGAAAGTTTAAGCTCGTGATGGTCTTTTGCAGATGTAGTTCTTGTTACGAGATGTTTCCGTATTTCTGTTCTCCCTTCTGTGTGACATTTTTTCACCCCGGTGAAGTTGTTTGTGTATATATACCTGTCCTCTTTCCTTCAAATAACTTTTCAGGCCCTTATGACTTTCAACCACAACTGGCAGAAATGGTTGAGATCTCCAAAATATTAACAACCTGTAAGTTTTGAGAGAATTGGGAACTAGTTAGCGGGAAGAGGTGCAAAGTAATGTCCCCACTGAAGGAGAAGGTATGGCATTCACATTTTTATTAGATGTCTTAGAATATGCATAAATAAAAAATAGTGGAAGTTGGGTGTGGTTAATTTTGTCAGTCCTGGCCCATCCTGTTTTGCTGTTCCACAGCAAACACAACCACTGTTCTGCTTTTCTGCTTCTTGTCAAAGGAAATGTTGAATATGGCAGGTGAGCTGCTGACTGGGAGACAGTTTCCTAGAGTTATCAGGAGACAGCTGCCAGTTAATCTTTAGTTGGAGGAGATTGTACTCCTTTCCCTGTGCATGGAAGTCAGCTCTTGAGGCTGCTTTTTGCATATAAAGCCTGCGTAGTCGAGGGCTCTATATTTGCCCTTTCCTTTTCAAGAACTTACTTTCCAGCTACACACAACAGTAAAGGTTAGGTCTGCGGTGCGGATATAGTCAGGGAAATAGCTGTAGAAACAGTGCTCCCTTATTTGTGCTGTGCATTGCTTTTAACCTTACATGGAATACTCCCTGTCTTTTAGGTCTAGGTGGAACAGATACATTTTGAGGAAAAAATGAGTGGTGTTGAGCAGCACTGAACTGTTGAGCTCTGCAGAGTCTGGTGGTACAAGAACTGGAGAGACAATACTTGTCTATTTGTGGAAATCTCAATGAGGTGTTTAAGCCAGTGTATTCAAAAAAATCAGTCATTAAGTGCTGCCTTTAGACAACTGAAATAAGAGATTTGGAGCACATTTGAGATGTTGCTTAACTTTAGCTGTTGCAGAACTCAGTGTGAATAGTAAATGGTTGGTGTCTTAATCAGAACGTTACGACTTTGCTATTTAATGATTAACATTCAAAGCGAATTATTCTATGCTGTTGTGTGTGCTGCAAGCTGGATTCGATAGCAGTCCAAAATAGACAGCAAGGTTAAGAGTAGTATTGTAATGTTTGAAGATATATAGCTATGAGTGTCTTTGTGGAAGCTCTGACACCTGCATGAAGAAACAAACACAATAAAGTTCAAACTAGTTGTTTTTGGAAGAAGCCTCTGTTTTTAGACGGATATCATGTCTAAAAGAAAGTGTTGATTTCACAATGATTCTGGTGATATTCTCCATATCCTTTAATGAAAAGCCAAGATAACTGAAAGCTTCAGCAATAGCTTTTAAAGTTCTGTAGCAATAAACAATGAGTAGGAAAATAAATACCTGCTCATTGTTTTTGGAAGAGAGTTTTGTTTTGGGTTAAGATGCACTGGGAGGTATTATTTGTCCTCATGAGTCTGAAAAGCTCGATGCTTTGATTTTAAAAATGGAAAAATAAAGGAAGGCATTGACCAAACGTTAGCTGAGATTCTGTTTTACATACAGTATGAAGAGTTTGGCCAGCTTGCTCACAGGCTAAAATGCAGCCCAGAATCCATTAGCCAAACTGTGTTATAATTGCACTGTGCTTTTTGGGGAGTTCTAATGCTCAGTTTATTCGGACAGTTTGCATGTGTGATTTTTCTCATAATGCTGCTCTCCTCCTTCCCCCCCCGCCAATGTCGTCTCTTAAACTGAAGACATCTTTCTTCATGCCTCTAACCAATGTAGAAACTGGGGAAGACCAGGACTGAAGCTCATTTGGTTGTTGCATATTAGGGAATTCAGACTGTTAGCATAGATTTTGGATAACTGTATCTATTAAGGCTCTTTGACTCTTGCTTTCTTTAGGAACTTGATGAGGAATAACTACGTGCAGGACCATTTTGCATGTGGAGCAGATTTTGTGCAGAAGGAAACGAACTTTTGTGTCTGGTAGTTCAAGGCTGTATAAGCGACACCAGTTTGATGGTGGTGTCTTTTTTATTAAAAGAACCAGGCCCCTTTATCTACTTTCGTATGTTTAAAACTGTGATTAGCTTTATCTTGCCTGCATGTGTGGGCTTTTTTGGATTATTAATTCTGTTCTTGTGTATTCCTGGGTATATACAGCTGCTTTCAGTGGAACTGTGTGCAGATAAGCAGAGCTGAGCTTGACGTGCTAGCAGATGTTCAAAGACCAAAAATAAACAGAAAGCCAGATTCACTGGTTCCTTTTTAATATATTACTATTAGAGGACAAGGTACTCTGGTTGCAAATTTTCAGTTGTATATAAGGTCCGGTCATATAGTTTGTTGATACAGAGGGGTGACTCCTCCGTGGAAGGCCAGAGAAGTTGGCTGGAGCCTTTGTTAGGGCTGTGCTGCAGGAAAATCTTGACTGTAAATTAGGCATTGCCCAGCCAGGATGTCAGTCCCAGGGGAAAGAGGGGAGGAGACGGGTGAAGGGATAAAGTGATAAAAATTAAGGCTCAAAGCTATCCAGAACAAGTTAGCACAGTGTAAACAGAGGTTTAGACTTGTCACGTTGCAGCTGCTTCTCAGTAAGTGGACGCACATGCTTTTCTCACGGTGGATGTGATGAAGCGAACACATACTGCCGTAGGAATTTAATGACTTTTCATAGGTTAAGACACAGGCATAAGCTGTTGTTGCCCTGAAGTACCTTGTAACTCTTTCATACACCAAGAGGACAGAAAACGTGCTTTGTGTTCTATAGAAATGAGATCAGGTCATTTGTTTCTGTTTAGTTACAGCAGGTAGGTTAAAGCATGGCTTTTAATTTGGAAGATGGTGAGCGCTAGCAGAGCCTAGGGCTTTTTCAGTTATTCTCTGGGTTGAACTTAAGTTGAACCTCATAGTTTCAGAATTCAGCCCTAAATCTACGATACTGTGCCATTTCAAATTCTGTTGTTGAAGAACTTTCTGTAACATCTCCTTTGGTCTGTCTTCCACCCGCTCTCCCCCCCTCCTCCCCGCTCTTTTTTTTTTAAAGGAGTGTCACAGCATTTTCAGAGGGCAGCGGAAAGCTCCAGACCCATTACTCATCTTGCATGCTATCTACATAAATATCTGATGTTCATGGTTTAGTTGGGAGTAGATTCTTGGAACAATTCATTCTGCCTCGGCTATCCATGAATTCAGTGGTTGACTCCCAATATGACTTTTTCTGCTTTTCCTAGCAGATGAATTTCTTTAAGTAGGTCTGTTTTGAAGCTGGTGCAGAACTTTGATGGCTAGTAAATAAAGCATGTTCAGTTAGAGCTTCCTCTTTCAGATTAGACTTTGTCTGCAGCCAAATTAAACAGGATTTAAAAATTACAGTCTTCTGTAGACACACTCTGATTCTCTCATGGAAAATAAACCGTTACAAAAAGTATCTTGAGAGGAGCCCTGCTGTGATGCATATTTTACCAGGCAGTACCTTTCTAGAGTAAACTTAAAAGCAAATTAAATCAAGTTAGCTCTCCAAAATAGCAGTGAAGCAGTAGTACTTTATATTTTGGTCTGATAAGGCTTGCATCTCTAGGATCTAAGTCAGTAAATAGTCTTTTGCTGCATCAGTAAGATCACAGTGTTTCATTAAAGATTTTACTACAGGTGGTCTGGCTTCATTAGAAGCCTGTACTGCAACTACTGTGCCAGTGGCACATGCCTAACCACTGGATGGGCTTTAAGGTATTTATGGAGTGTGAGGGACACAATTCTGATCTGGGTTGAACTTTCTTAGAGCTTTTTTGTCTGGTTGGTTGGTTTAAACAGAACCTCTTCCCTCCCGTTAGTGGATTGAGAAGCCATTTGTGCCTCCAGAGATGGCTCTCCTGTTCTGCTCAGTGGCTGACAAGTGGGCTGAGAAATCTCCATTTAAAACATCCTGATCAGGCTAGTGGCCTGCAGGCTGGTTTGGTTGGCGGGACGCTTCCAGCCAGCTTGCCATTATTTTCCAGTGGGGACTGGGTACGGTTGTTTGAGCAGTGGATGCATCCCAGAGGGTTGACTTGTCTCTTCCTATGCCTGCCTGCAACTGGAGACGAGCCATTTTGGCTCAGATGAGAGGTGGGTACCAGAGGCTGCTGGTTGGTGGGTGAGAGAGGAGATGGCTGGTTGCACAGTGGGAGGGAGTGGGGAGGTCTGAAGTTACTGTTGACTGTGTGGGGAGATCTAGTCGGCCCCCAAAATTCTTTCCAGCCGCTGAGGCTGTCATCCAGAAATACAGGATCCTTTGCTAGCAGAATGGGTTTGGGTGATGGGCAGAAGATGAGAACTGAGTTAGAGAAGTGGAGCATCATAGGTGCTGACTGTGGCTCTATCTCTAACTCCTGTCTAGACCCGGAAAGGGATCCTAACAGGTAGGCAGCACAGTGCATGGAAAATCAAACCAAAGCCACCATCTTTCCTCTCATTTCTATTTTATGTGGTGGAACAAGTACCGGTGAGACTTAGACTCAAAGACATCTGTGATTGTGATCCTTTCCTGGGAGAGGACCCCAGAAGAGGGGAATGGGCTATACTGGTAGAAAATACAACTGAAGGATTGTGTCCTCCAGATCATTGATTCTTCCTAACAGCGTGTTACATCTTTCTTGCCTGCAGCTGATAAACGTAGGTGCCTGCTTAGGTGCATCTTCTTGCTTAGAAGTAAGAGGCTTGACTCCGTGTGTTAGTTCCGGCTATACATACACCTTCATAAAGTGAGTCCAGTTACCTTTAAGCTAAGGCAACTGGTCTACTGCCAGCAAGGAGCCATGTCTCCTTCAGGAGCTACACCAACAATGATGGTGAGGCAGATGCTGGACACCAGTGGGCAGTCTCTGCTGGGCTTTTCAGCCTCAACCTTGCACTCTTAGTGTTTTAACTGGCAACGGGGATTTTGGGAGCGGAGACAAAGCAAAAGGTGGCATCAGACTATGGGGCTGAGGTATAAAGGAGCAGAAAAAGGCAGCGGTGGTGATGGCCAAGTGTGGAAACATTGAGGTAAAAGGCAGTGTTAGCTGAAGAACAAATGGGTGTAAATTGGCCTGAATAAATCCAGTTGGAAGTTGGATTTCTTACATCAGAACAGTGAGATTCTGGGACCGCTTTCCAATGTGTTAGGAAATGAAGAAAAGTTGGTTTTTAAAATGGATGGATCCTGGTGAGCTGTGAATAGGTTGGAGGAGCGAAATAACAGAAGGGCTGGATTTAGTATTAAGAAATCTTTGTGCCTGCGGTGATTTGCTTTGAACTGGGGGAGTTGCACGACCCTCCTACTGGTGTTCACTCTTCTAACACTCTCTTTTCTCTGCTAGGTTGTTGACTGAGCTCGAATCTCCTTCTTGGTGGCCGTTTAGCAGCAAGCTCTGGAAAGCGCCATTGGAAACCAAGCCAAAGGAAACTGCCACAGTTTCCGATTCGAAGAACCAGGAAGGAATCATAATTAGAATTCCAGTTATTATCACCCACAGAACAGACTCAAATGTCAAGCCAGGAAAACTCACGCTCTTCGCTTCTGGCCTGGAAATCAGTGACTGCAATTCGCAGGTCATTCACCGGTTTGAATCAAAGGATGTGGATGATATCAGAGTTCATACGCCATATGAAATCAGTGTCCGTCAGAGATTTATTGGGAAGCCTGACACCTCTTACCGGCTCTTGTCAGCAAAGATGCCAGAAGCAATCCCTGTCCTGGAGATGCAGTTTAGCAAGAAGATACAGTTTTTAGAAGACGCCCTAGGATTTGTTGGTGCCAGGAAGTCTCCTCAGGTAGATTTGGGGACCTCCATTTGGCAAGCAGGTACGTGACAGAAAAAGCAATCCATCTGTAAGCAGTAACACTAGCACTAAATGTTTTGAAGTGGTTTTCAAACTCAGAATAGTGTATAAAATTTATAAGGCAAACCTTCTCCTGCCTGCCCCAATGGTGAGTCCATGCTGATGATAAAATGCAAGAAATAACTGCTGGTTGACTTTAGACCCTCTTGCCAAGAGGGAGAGGATAGAGATGACAGAAGTGTGTGGCCCTGTTTGAGTCCAGTTGGATTTACTTTCTCCCAACTACATTAGCAAAACCTGTGATTGTAGATGGTGAAGCTGAGTGTCCCTCAGGGGCCTGGCAGCTGGAACATGCCAAGCCCTCTTTAACATAGTGCTCTCAGCTGGTGTTGTCACTAACTCCACACCACTTTGTGAAAGGATTAGCTTAATTTGAGGTTCAGCTACTGGCCTGTGTTTTAACTCCAATGTCATTCTCTTTCTGGTGGTCACCAATTCAGTGTTGTGCTACTCTGGGGGGAAGGGTCATTAGAAGTCCATTCTTCTCTCCTGACTGCGTGCTTCAGCGTCCTCTGTCACCGTGATTTTTCCTTTGTCAGTTTGTAGCTGGAAGCATGTTTATATTAAACTTGTTGTTCAGTTAATTGTAGAAAGTTTAAAACCAATTTCCAGTCCAGCAAGTTCTTAAATAACATATGGGATAAACATCATATTAATGTTCATATCTTAAAAAATAGCATTTTGTTATTTGAGAAGTTCAGGTGTTTGGATTTAGGAGATTTTATGTCTCGGATCAGGTGAATGCATAGTTTAATTGTTTTAAGAAAACGCAGAGAAAACCACAACAATAAGAATGACATTCCTTACTAGTATTACTTCTTCTTAAATTCTGGGGAGTGTTGTTTTTTTGTTTTTGTAATCCAACCCTGGATTCATTTGGAGAGCTGGTGAATTTTTGTCTGTTAGGAATTTATTTCTCTCAACATGCCTGAATTCTCTTTTTTGTCTTAACTGTTAGTGACAAAAGAGCAAATTGGTGGATGGATTTATTGCCAGTATATTAAAAACAAGTAGAAAAATGATACAATAAAACAATAGATGAACCTATTTCTGTGCACCAAGCTAAAACTGGACTTCAGCAGGGAGGATGATGTCCTCCTGTTGACGAGTCAAGGGCCATAGCTTGGAAAAGCTTGTTAATTTTTAAGGAAGTAAGTCTTGGGCATCTGGCACTAAAATGTCAGCACAACAACTTAGAGGAAAAAACAACCTGCTGGTTTCTTAAGCACTGAGTTATTCCAGCAAATTGGTGTTCAGTTCCTGATGGTCTTAAGGCTGGTTACATAAAATAATTGGATATACAGCCCTACTGTGCTTAATTTCCCACTGCTCTGCTCTGTTTGCATCTGAGTCAGTGAGTCAAGGATATTGCTCTCCTACCCCCACCTGCATTTTGACTGTTTAATTTGGAAATGTTAGTGAAGAAAACTGGAGGTTATGGAAATCCTGACTTCTCCAGCTCCACCAAACCCCTTGTTTGTTCCTTCCCCGGAGTCTGTCGCCGTCTGTGTTCTGTCGCAAGATGGCAGTCACGGACTGTGTTTTAACCTCTGGGTTTTTTTCCGTGGTTGCTCATACAGTGGAAATACTGATTTTTAATTTTTTTCATTTTTTTTTTTCCCCCCCTGAAAGCAGGAGGGGGGGGAAAGTCTGTGTTATGCATGCCTGCCTCTGTGTACACATAAAATATATGTGTCTATTTTCAGATAGCGAATGTTGATTCAGAGACTTATAGGAGAAATATCGCTGCAGAGGAGGTACATCTGTCTCGGCACACTGGCTCATAATGTTCTTTGCCCTCGGTGGTGCAGCTCAGAGACATGAACATTTCCACAACTGTCACAGTCTCATCTGGATCCTGTCTGTTTATACTCGTCCTGCCTTAAAGCTGTGCATATTGTACATTTGTATAAGTAAATACAAAAAAACTCATCTTTCCTAAGAGTTTTGGCTTGCTTCCACCTCGAAGAGGAATTTGTGAAGAGTTTTATACACACTAGATTATCTGAAAGTATTTTTTAACTGCTTTGCATGTCTTTTCCAACTGTATTTTTGGAGCAAGCTGCGTGGGTGTTTAAATGCTCAGGACAGAGCAGTGAGGTTTGTTTTGTAACAGAGGTTCTTCTGTACACAGTCAAGCTTTCCTAGCCAATAATGTCATCAATAATGGCTGATAACAGCTACCCAGGATTAAAAGGTGAAAGAAATCCTACAGTGCGTCTGCAGTACAACAGTCTGGGGCAGTGCTTGTCTTATTTTTGTAGCTGAAGACTGGCATTCAGGTTTTTATCCCTTTTGGGGCTGCTGAATTTTTTCTGCTTCCCCCTGTGACCAAATGTTCTCATCATTATGAGTTTCCAGCACTTTGTTTGGAGGTTTGGTAGCTTCTCGTCCTCGCATGGTGGCATTGGGTCTCGCAGTCCAACTGGGTGTAACAAAAATGAGACAAAATTGCTTTTTAAATGTTGCTGCCTCTCTATTCAATTCTCTCCCTTTTAAAAACTAGAAAATCCCTGAGAAATGCCAGATCTCCTTCCTCATCCCATTCTTTTTGTGTGCCTTTGTCGTATCCCCCTCCTGTTCTTGTCCTTAGCAAGATTAACGGAGTGAAATGGATAGATTTCTTCTTTTTCATGAAATAATTAACATATGGTGACAGTCAGCTGATAAGAAACACAAAGAATCTCGTCTGGCTATTTGCTGCCATAGGAAGGTCTGTATTCCCTCCCCACTTTGCGGGAGAGCGCGACAGTAATTTACCATAAGCAGCGTTTTTCAGTGCCTGGTTCTTAGCCCCTCTGAATACAAGGAGCATTTGCACAGGGTAACACTAGC
Source organism: Burhinus oedicnemus (assembly GCA_008921705.1). NCBI lineage: Eukaryota > Metazoa > Chordata > Aves > Charadriiformes > Burhinidae > Burhinus > Burhinus oedicnemus. The sequence continues at coordinate 716,042 of VFFE01007125.1, read as the reverse complement.
GCAGTGAATGACTTGCTTGTCTTAAATCTTGACGGTGTCTGAGTTCGGTGACTCTCAGGCTGATAACCGAATAATTCCAGGGATTATGAGTTTGCAGTAATTACTTGAGAGGGATTTAGGGTTTGGTACTTTTGGTTTAGCTTTTGTCTCCCTTTTCACGGGGAAGTAATGCTATCCAAAGCGGTGGGGTGTACACCGTCAGTTGGCCAGCCAGCTGGGCACCAGCTCTTCCACCTGGCAGTGAGCTCTGGCATCCATCGTGCTTTCTGCCCTGGTGTACGTAAGAGCCGCTTGTCATTGTCCTGTCCCAGGTCAGGCCATGTGCTCACAGGTGGCAGCGGTAGCATTAGCTTCCGTCTTGGTTCCTCTTTAAGCGGGAGAACTTTGCAGATGTTTGAAGTGCCCTCTAGGAACCGAGATGTGTGTCTTGGGTGTTTAGCACCCATCTGCATCAGAAATAACAACCTTTCCTTGCAGCATGTCCCTGCTACTCTACTGGGTAATATCAGATACTGCAATAAGAGCTGATGCTTTAAATAAAGGACAGTTGGCATGTTACACGAGGGATTGTGTCCACGCTGCTTAGCTGGGGGTGGCTGTTAGCGTCAGTGTTGCCCTTCTGTTTCAGGGGTTTGCTGACTTGACTGTTGGGCTCTGTCTCTGACCTATCACTTTTAAATTCTTTAATTAAAAAGATTAAAGAGAGAAGAAGCAGCAGGGGTAGAATCATGGTTTGTCTGATTGGGAGCGTGTTGGAGCTTCTTTGCTCTCTCTTCAAATGAACCTCCAGAGCCCAAAATGAACCCGTTCTCCAAATGTTGCCTTTAATAATGTCATCTCTCGGCAGCCTGGTCACCTCCAAGTTAGGCATGGTACAAAATACAGCTCAAATCCTTTCCAGAAGAACCTAGCTTAATGGGCAAGGTTGGGTTAGGCTTCTCTTGAGTGCGGTTGTCCCCTTGCAAACTGCTATGGAGCAAAGCAAAGGTCACCCAATTTGATCTAGCAGTAGTCCTCCCCATCGGTACAGGAGATGGCAGTCTCACCATGGGAATTTCTCTTGCAGCCACAGGACTCCTGGGAGGAGTGGCGCAGCCCGACTCTCCGGTGGGAGGCAGAGAAGGGGTGGACAATGACCAGGTTCAGCTGCAGAAGCAAGAGAAGGTCTCCCAGGAAGAAGCAGAAGAGCTCAAACAGGTATAAGTTGAGATAACTTTGATAAGAGTTGTTTCACTCCCTCCTCTTCCTTAATAACGTGCATTTTCATCATCACGAACACAGTCCTTGTCCCTAGCAAAATATTACTCTCCCTAAATTCAGATGAGCATATCTTAAAAATTAGTTAATCAAGCCTGGGATTAAAATACACTGATAACTTTGTATTTGTTTTTAACTATTTTGAACAAATCGGGGATTATCAGCAAAATATATTAAGTGATAGGATTATAACCCAAGGAAAATCCTTAACCATAACCTGTTTATTCTGAAGATTAAGAAGCTTAACAATTAAATCATTTTCAGCTTTTCTGTGTTTTTCCTATGCTATCTTATCCTTTTTAGTAAGGAGTAGCAGTTCTATTTCGGAAACATCCGCAAGGTGTTTTATAAACACACAGAGAGAACTTGTAGCTAGGAAATAAGTATGCAGTCCAGCAAATTAAAAAGGGGAAATAAGTTGGAGATTTTACTAGGAAAAAGATATTTATTTAAAGTAATCCAGTCTGATATTTTCCTCTAAATGGCTGTTTAATGAATTTCTCTCATAGCTGATGTTCGGAACTTTCAGTGAAGAATTCCTCTTGTAGTATGTGGTTGATCTGAAACAGTGAACTAACTGGAAAAGCAGTGGGTTTAGTGGTTTTTCCATTAAAATAGGTTTATTAGTGATGCTCACAGCCACATCAGAAGATGTGGTTGAAGATTAAACTTTATTCTTGATATATATGTATTTTTTTTTCCCCTCTAGCATCTTATTCTCTTTAATATTCTATCTGTAGCTTGGCTGTAGCATCATGTGAATTTACTGCTAATTCCATTGCCTCTTAGCCAAACCTGCAGTTTTCTGGACCCCTTCTTTTATAGTTGAGAATTAGAATTGAGAGTCACAAGCTCTTAGTAGTGACTTGAGTGGCTAAAAATGAAAACTGCTTGCAGGAAATTATTTATTAAATAATTTATTAAAAAAATAAATAATAGATTTATTAAAATTAACCAAAAGACAGTTAGATGAGAGTTTAACCTCTGCAGAAGGTTAATTTCAGAAATTTCTGAAATTCTCTGTGCGGGATGGCAGACTAGAACAGTGTTAAATCGCCAGTGTTATTTAAAACAAAACAAAACGCTTTCAAGATTAACTAGAGCTCAAAAGACAATTCTGCTATTTATTTATACCACACCAAGCCAAGAATTTTTAAGCCGGTTAATGATTTGGGGTGAGCTTGTGGGGCGGGGGGTGTGTGGGGAGAGGATCTGAATGCCAAACTGACACGCCACAAATTGACCTGATTTTTTTCCCAATAATTGCTGAGCGCCTGTTCCCTGAGAGTCAGATGTCTTTAATTATTATTCCAGTCATTAATAATTTTAAGGTACATGCCATAATTCCTATAAAACTGCTGTTTCTTTACCTTACTAGGAGTCGCTGCATAAATACACAGTTCTAGACCAAAACTTGCTTCTGTAATCAAAATAGGATCAAGATCTTTTGACTGAAATACCTTATTTGGGCTTTTTCAAAAGCAAAATGGAGTATTCGCCATTTAATCGTTCTCCCTTCTTCTCATCTTTTAAAGAGCTTATCTCCATGATCTATCATTTTATGAAAAAATAAGCATTTTCGGAAGCAGCGTTGACCTTTTGGAAGATTTTAAGGGAGAGTATTTCTCAGTTGTAGTTGTACAAATAGCAGCAATCTGTTATTCAGGCATGCATACATTTTGTATCAGCTGTTATGTATTTGGAAGGGCTAGTTGTTCCTTCCTTAAATGTCAGCTTTTCAGCACTATAATTCTGATTTGTAGCCAGACCCAAGAAAGCTAAATACGGTATGAAGGGTGATTGGTCATGGACTACTCGTGAAGACACATTTTGCTACACCTTGCAAAAAAAAAAAAAAGGCTCTCTAGGAATTGCTTCCCCAGGGCCGGTTCTTGACAGTTGAACACCAACCTTTGTTGATGCTTGATCTTATCAGAGCAGTTGGCTGTGACTGGACAAGCAGAGGAAACATAGGATGGGGAGTTCAGTGTCTTCCAACAAGTCTTGTGGATTGGGAATCATAGAATCATAGACTGGTTTAGGTTGGGAGGGACCTTAAAGGTCATCTAGTTACAACCCCCCTGCCATGGGCAGGGACACCTCCCACTAGACCAGGCTGCTCCAAGCCCCATCCAACCTTGCCTTGAACACCTCCAGGGATGGGGCAGCCACAGCTTCTCTGGGCAACCTGGGCCAGTGTCTCCCCTCTTCCAGTTTGAAGCCATTGCCCCTCTTCCTATCACTACATGTCCTTGTAAAAAAGTCCCTCTCCAGCTTTCTTGTAGGCCGCTTTCAGATATTGGAAGGCTGCTCTAAGGTCTCCCCAGAGCCTTCTCTTCTCTAGGCTGAACACCCCCAACTCTCTCAGCCTGTCCTCCCAGCAGAGGTGTTCTAGTCCTCTGATCGTCTTCGTGGCCTCCTCTGGACCCGCTCCAAGAGGTCCAGCCTCTCATCTTGTGTAGACTGGTGTCTCTCCAGCTGCTCCCAGGAGTTGTGCTAGCACTGCTTTTTCTCATTGCTCTGAAGCGCCAAGCAGAGTGAAATAGCTCAGGATCTTTTGGTTCTGTTAGGAGAGAATGTGGTGAGGTTTAGAGGGGAAGTCTGAAGATGTGGAGGTGAAGGAAAGCGTGATTGAAGCGGGGAGTTCCTGCCAGTAAAAGTGGATTTGAAAGATATGGAGGTTGGGATGTATTCTAATGGGGTTCAAGGGCAGCAACATGGTAAACGCCATACAAAGCCTTTCGGGTATTGAAGCCCTGGAAGCATGGAGGTAAAGATCTTGAAACTACATCTAAGCAGGACATTTAATGCTTATCTAAGGTATGTCAAGGCTTTATCTAAGGTTCTATTTGCCATATTCAGTCATTTTATAGTTGAGAAGCGGGTTAACTCCATCCATAGGCAGCAGGGCAGGGAACCAGGAGCTTGGTCTTATTTCCAGCTGTGTGGCCTTAAGCAGTCAGACATGAGCTAGGTTGTAGGGTGCTCCTTGCTGAGGTGTAGCCTGCCGCTTTGTCCTTCTTTTTCTCCAAGTATGTCTCATTGATGAGCAGTGTGTGTAGTCGAATAGTGGTCTTAGCCTGCAGCAAGAGCTTGTCTTTCATTGATGCAGTTGTTCCCAGGGAGCTTCTTTGCACTGTTTCAGTTCAGGTCTACTTTAGGAACGAGCAGGATGATGGTTAATCACATTTGCAAAGCATTTAGAGAGTGAAGGGGGAAAACAGTTACAAGTGCAAAGCATTAACGTGCATTGAAGACAATGACATTTGTGGCATCAGACTTCCATGAATTAATTAAAGGTATTTGAGGTCCTTATGTTGCTCACTACAGTGTTTTCCTGAGCAGTTTCCTCTCTTGAGGATTATAATCTTTTATTCTTTGATTATCTGTAATGCAAGCACTTGGGTTTTTTAAAAAAAAAAAAAAAGAAAATCTCAAAGCCCAGAAGAGCTCACCTCCATCCCCCTCATTACTTGTGGTGTGGGTAAGTCCAGCAGATCTTTTGAAGTTGGAGAAGTAAGAGGAATTTGTGATGAACAGACAAATAGTTGTCTTCGTTTGTCCTCTCTCCTCAAAAACAAAGCACTTGCAGTAATAACAATAGGTGTTTTGCAAGAGGAATTGTTGAGTGATACTAAATTCCTTCCACTAGAGCTGGAAGCCCTGAGCAGTCTGCAGTTGTGATTGGGTGCCTGAGTAAAGGACCTCACCAGGACTTCACGGAGGACATTTATGTTAAAAAACACGGAGTTTGTGGCAGTGTGAGCTGTGTTCCTTAGCTGTGCTATAGACATGGAGAAAGAAACCTATGAAGTTCCTGTGGTCTCTGGCTGAGCCTCTGCCTACGCCTCGCTGTGGCTGACATAATGGCACCGGGTGTGGGAGGGGATACGATAATATTAACTTAAGGGCTGCGGTTGTGGGGGGGGAATTCACTAAATTTGGATTTATTTTGCCAAACCAGTGCTTTCTAATTTCTGAAACTGTTCCTGCCAAAGAACCATTGCCCTGATACTTACTGTCTGCAGATCGCATATGCCATGAAGACAGAGATAGTATTAAAGAAGTTAATTCCAGAACATTGGCGAAAAAAACACATCCCAGTGCGTGTCTTTGTGACATTTGCTTCCTTGATGTCTTCTCGGGTCTAGATGCTTCCATTTCAGCCCTTCGGTACTTTCACAGCCTCTTCAGTGTTTATTTACCCTTTTATCATGCCTTCATCTCAGGAAATCACAACTGTTAGGTCAGAGGAAAAGAGTTTTGTTGAGGAACCGTTCATTCCAAGTGCTAAATACCAAATTTGCTCATAGAACGGCCTTGTTCCATGGCCTGTAGTGATCAACAGACAACTGATCTTAACAGACACGTGTAATGACCATGCCCCAGATTTATTTTTTGGATGGCACAATACGGGGAGGGAACTGAGGTCCTCACAACCAACACTTTGTATTTGCTTATGTGTAACTTAAGTATTTAATGGTACCAAAATAAAAGGTGGTAGTTAAGCCTGTGGAGCTGCTTGAGTATTTTTTTCCAGACAAGGCCAGTGGCATGTTAGTGGCAGCATGAGTGCTTAGTACTCCCTGAGAATGTAAATAAAATCAGACTTCTGTATCAGTCCAAGAAGAAATAATGAGAGAAATCAGCCACTAAGAATAAGGTAGTAAACAGTGACCCTTCCGTACTGTCTGAATAGCCACTGGCTCAAAAGAGCTGATGCTTTAAAATTTGTCTGCTTTTGTGTGCTTCAGGTACAAGGGACCCGCTGTCCTGTCAAACTTGCCCATTCCAGTGTTTTCTGTGCTCAGAAGTTTTGTGCTACAAGAGACAGCCTGATTTTCTAGAGCAGGCAGAAACACTTTCGCTAGTGGCTGGTGTAGAGCTTGGGTATTCCTGCACCAAACGCAACTCGGGATCAAGCAGAAGGAACGTCTGTGCTTTGCATAGCTACAGGCAAGTGCTGACAGCGTCAATCCCAACCAGGAAGCATGTTAAAACAATGTAAAGCCATAGATTTTTTGTTATGGCAAGTTGCACTTGTCTCATGAGGCATTGACAAATGCCCTCTAGTAAACTCTGTTGCTGTGGTTTAAGGTGCTTCTGCTCTCTACTGTCTCCCTGCCCGTTTCCAGGTGCAGCAGGAGAGGATGTGGACAGGCCTCTTAATGTTTTCAGTGCAAGATTACTCAACTTAATCCCTGTTGTAGGCTCGATCTTGTAATGGGACTATGAATGGGAATATTTTAGGTGTTGTCTCACCTGCAGTATGTTCAGCACAGAGGTGAAGCACCGTATTAAATCATGACAAGTTATCACTGTCAAAACCTCTGTTTGCACCCTAGTTCAGAGTACTGCAAATGACAGTTCTCAGTTTCCTAGTAACAGGTGAATTTGGCTGGGGAAGCTGCGTTCAAGAGCCATTTCTGGTTATATGTGCTCTGCTGTAACATTCGGACCTCAGTTGCTCAGGGATAGTGGAGTGGATCTCAGGGAGGATTTCAGGGAGCTCAAACTACGATTGGCAATACTTCCTGCACAATGCCACTTTCTGTGTCTTATTTTTACTGCTGGACACTCAGTGCGTTGAGATGGTAGATCATATTTCACAAGCTTTAGCTAAATTGCATGATTATAATGGCATCTCAGGACCCAAACCAAACTCAGGTCTCCATTGTAAGATCTTTAGGATATAATCTCTGTACAGTGCCTGACACTTTGGGTTTAGGTCTTCAGGTGGTGTGGCAAAGTGGTAAAGTAACGGGGCTAAGTACTGAGCAGGTTCACAGACTTGGAGTCCTTTCCTGTCATTCCATGTGTGTCTACTTTGTGACAGTCTCCAGCTAAAGCTGGTCACCTCAGCTCCTACTTGAGCCAAAGAAGAGAGAAACAGGAAGCGCTCGAACTCCTCCTTAAGCAGGTACATAAAATAGAGGAGATGAAGCACGACCTAAACTGCACTGCGTTGTCTAGGTCCCCATAGTCTATACAAGAACTTGGGGTACATAGCTTGGATGGACACCTCTTCTCTCAGCAAGGCTCAAGTCTGCTGTAGTTGAACACTTGACACGGGGTGGATTTGGAGAGCAGTGACAAATTTGTGTCCTTGTTTTTTACAGCGAGAACTCTATGCGTGGGAATATTAGGTAACTCGCCTGAAGTCGTACAGAGAATCTGTGGCAGAGCCATGTAGCTAAATCAGACTTTCCAAATTATAATCCGGTGGCATAAATCTGAGGCTGTCTTGATGTGAGATTGACCAGTGCCTGAGGAAATGCGCCTTTTAAGTGCATCTTTGATGGGCTCGTACCTGCTGTTTGGCTTTGTGTAACAGAGTTTCACGCTGAGTTTTCATGCCTTGGTTCACCATCCAAATTACGTGCTGGCACAGAAGACAGTGCTGCTCTGAGCAGCTGGCAGAACTGGAGCAGTGATAACTAGACATCTTGCCATCGTTTTGCTTTGCAAAAATAGTGACCAGCTTTGGCCAGACTTCAGATTCCAGTAAGTCTCTCCAGCAGGCTCTGTGGGCTGTGCTGGAAAAGCATCTTAACCATTTCAGGTCCCATTGGATAGAGGAGCAGCCCTCAGCTTGAACGGTTGAAGATGCTGACAGACAAAGAGTTAAGGGATTTATTACCAGACTCTCTTCAGCAAAGAGAATTAACAGATGAAAGTGAGCCGATTGCCTTTTATTTTTTGTGTGTGAGTAACCACATCGTCATCGCCCACTGCCTTTCAAGGCAGAGCCTAATTGGCAGGTGAACTGAGCAGAGCCCTGTAGCCGACTGAGTTTCCATTTTACTGCTTTCATATTTTAAAAGCTTTTCTGTTCTCAACAATTGTGTCTTTTTCTGTATTCTAAATATTAAGTATGCTCTAATGAATGCAAAGCCTATCAAAAGTAATCTGGTTTTGAAACTAAAAATAAACTGTTTTCCATGGCAAACCTGGGCCTTTTTTTGGCACAATTTTGATTTACAAATAAATTGGGTGCCTCTTGGCGAGGCGGGGAAGGAGGAGTGTCCCTGTTTCCTTTCCGCATCCTCTCGTGCCAGCCCCTGCTTTGCTGCGTAGCTCTCTCGGAGTCTTGCCCTGCACGTCACCACGTTTACCTTATGTGCTTGCCTCGATGGGTTTCACGACTGAGATGTGCTGGGTGAGGACATGGCTCAGGAAAGCAGAACTTACCACACTGCTGAGGGTGCTTGCTGATGGACCTCCAAAAGTGTGTGCCTTGCTGCAGCAGAAGGTGGAGGTGTTGAATGGCCAGAGGGGACCATTCTGGAGCATACATCTAGCCGTGATCTGGAAAGCATCGGCAGACACTGCTGCTTTTGTTCTGCTGTGCTGAAAAACAAATTTTGGGGTGTTCTTGGATAAAGTTTTTTAGTAAACTTGCTGAAAAAGTGTCAGCATGGACCGTCTTTACGTCGTCTGCAAATAAATGACGGAGAACATGTCTTTCACTGCCGTCCTGTAGGATATACTGAAGGAGTGAGGTCTCTTCTCTCTTAAACTAGTATAAAGAATTAGAAGTTTATTGGAGTGGAGACTGAAACCCTGTGAGAGAAGTCTCAGCTGAACGTTTAAGCTGGCCCTGCTCTTAGTTGGGTGGAGTGGACCAGAAGACATTCAGAGGTCTTTTCCAATCTTAATTATATTGTGACTTTATGAATGGAAGGAATCATTTCATATAGCACTGGCTACTTTATTTTATGTGTTTTTATATGTATATATTACGTATATATGTATAAAATATATGCAGAAGAAGCTCAAAGAAAGGACTGAGGGGGAGCCACCTGTGAACTTCCCTTTTCCAAGTAGTAAAGTTACTTCCTCAGGACAGGCAAGACCTTATTTCAGACCTGTGTCCTGAATCATACACGTGACAGATCTGATCACGTCATTTTTCTTTCTGGTGCGGATCCTACACACATCTACCACCTCCACTTTGGGGAATTCAGCCTCGCTTTCCTGTTACAGTGAAAGAACTTGTAGCGTTTCATTTGGGGTAGAAACAGAGGGGTTTTTAGCTTGTAGTTTTGGTAAGAACAGAAAAAGGTAGATTAAGCTTGATCCATGGTTTGTTTTGTATTTTTTCTTTAGCAGCCAAATTGCAAAACCAGTTATTCCCACAGCCGTATTTCTAGCTGCTTGTGATTTATGGAAAGAGCTGAGAGAGATTTGATGAGATAAATCTCACTACTGTGGCTGACGTCCAGCTTTAGTCAAAGCATTTTGTCTGCGTCAAATTCCCCTGCCATTCCAGCTAGATGTGATATTCCTCGCTGCTTTTCTCAAACCAGTAATTTGCATAGCTGCAAATGATGGGACTGTTGTGGAATTCAGCCCCACGTGTGGATGAAGGGGCTGCTGATGTTTCACAGCAGCTTTCTGGGAGCTGATTATATATATTCCAAAAGGAAAACAAGAAAACAGAGTTCACCAGTTGTACTGAAAAACATAAAATTAAATATGCAATTCTTTCCCCCAATTTTACTGAAAGCCACAGATTTATTTTGTTAGGCAGGCTGCAGTTCTGGTATCTTCAGTAGCGTTACCTGGATGCTCTTGTACTGCAGCAGTTGATGTTGTGGGATAGGGCTGGGATAATTTGCTTTCTCGGAGACTTTTATTGCAATTGATTGGATAAACTGCTGTTATTAAGCAGGCAGCATGAGGATGTCCTCATGGACCCTTCTGTGGATGCCTAAGGAGGCAGATCACGCTCTTGTGAGACCCCACCTGGAGTACTGCATCCAGCTCTCGGGCCCCCAACATAAGAAGGACATGGACCTGTTGGAGCAGGTCCAGAGGAGGCCACGGAAATGATGCGAGGGCTGGAGCCCCTCTGCTGTGAGGCCAGGCTGAGAGAGTTGGGGGGGTTCAGCCTGGAGAAGAGAAGGCTCCGGGGAGACCTTAGAGCCCCTTCCAGTCCCTAAAGGGGCTCCAGGAAAGCTGGGGAGGGACTCTGGATCAGGGAGTGGAGCCATAGGACAAGGGGGAACAGTTATAAACTGGAAGAGGGGAGATTTAGATGAGATATTAGGAAGAAATTCTCGACTGTGAGGGTGGTGAGACATTGGCCCAGGTTGCCCAGGGAAGCTGTGGGTGTCCCATCCCTGGAGGTGTTCAAGGCCAGGTTGGACGGGGCTTGGAGCAACCTGGTCTAGTGGGAGGTGTCCCTGCCCATGGCAGGGGGGTTGGAACTAGATGACCTTTAGGGTCCCTGCCAACTCTAACCGTTCTGTGATTCTGTCATGTAGGCCAGCGCTAACATAAAATGATCTGAAGTGACCGAGAAGCTGGATTTCCAGTCAGTGTGCTATGGCGCTTCCAAATCTCCCTCTCATACCTCTGAGGGAAGGCCGCTGAGGCTTGACTGCCAGGCAGGTGCTTTCAGTTCATGCAACCAGGCTTATTAAGGGAGCAGCCACAAGAGGGAAGAAAAGGCAATAATATAACTCATGCCTTGGACTGCTGCTAAAAGGAGCCAGTGTTACAGGGTAAGGAATTAAGACAGATTTTTCTTGTGTTGATTCGATCTCTGCTCTTCGACTTGGTTGTGTGAACTGATGAAAATTAAAGTTGTATAGGCCCCGTAAGTTAGTGTATGGTATCGTTATGGATGTCTCCTGGTCTTAAGAACGCATCAGCCTGGCTTTCTCCTTTCACTTTAGAGACTTCTGCCCTGTTTGGACCAGTGTCCATAGGCTTTTTTAGACAACAGGGTCTCCTCACAGTCTTGGAGTAGCTCAGGGTGCTTGCTTACAGCCCACATATGAACAGTAATTTGCTAAGTCTAGTGTAAAGTGGTTGATGTGTAATATACCGCTTGCAGCCTGGAATAGTGCTGTAGCCAGTGCATCTGTTGTTTCTCATCTCGGGTACAGCCTGAGCCTCTTGACCGCGTTGACGTCCGTTCATACCGCACCACCTTCCAGTCCCTTGAAAATTACTTGTTTGGTTGCCCAAGTCTCACTTTTTCCCTTCTGCTCCATCCAATGACACTTCTTTCTTTAGTGGATTGTAGTAAAACAACGTTTTCTGTCCTTTGATCTGGTCCCTGCCTAACCTTGCTACGCCTTCAGCCACGTGATCCCCTCCTGGCTTCGCACCAGCCGTGCTCTGTCTGCATTGGCTCTCGATGCCTGCAACCTCTCGGGAGAGCTACTGCTCCAAGATGCAGACATACCAAGGAGATAGTAACAGAGCCAGCAAAAAGCTGATGTTTGCACTAATTTTTACTCCTAATTTATTCCCCTCCCCATATAACCCTAACATTTCACATGTGATTTTTCTGGTCTTTAGTTCATTGTTTAGTTCCTCCCAGTTCAGCTTATCGGGGCAAGACCGGTGTCCTTTCACCAGCATGCTTCAGGGCAGACTCCAACAAATTATTTGGTCGTTTAAAGCAACGAAATAACTAATTGCCGTGGGTCTTTACATTTCTCAAAGAACCGGCTGGTCGATGGCTGACAGCTCTCAGTCTTTTCTTCTGACAGATACTAAAGAAACTGAAGGGCCTTGCCCTGGAGACAGAAGCCGAGCTGGAGAGACAGGACGAAGCTCTCGATTCCATCACTACCTCCGTAGACCGCGCGACGCTGAATATCGACAAGCAGAACCGCAGAATAAAGAAACTAACGTAGCGCCCGCGTGAGCCAGTGGGAATGGTATCGTGAGGAAGGGGATCTAATCTGATCGTGAGGGCTGGGGATCTGTATTTTTCAAGACTGTTTCTTCAATAGACACTTTGATTGCGTGGGAGGTGTTTGCAATATTGTCTGGAATACGCTGCTGCTGTTGTCGGGTTCCTGAGGGTTTTGAAAATGTTTCCAGACTTGGATGATGTTTGAAGGCTGTTTTAGGATTAAAAAGGCCAAGACTTTTAATTACGGTGAAACAATGATAGTGGATTCTTTACTACAGAAAATCTGTAAATATGAAGGGATGTGGTATATTCGGAATCAACTTTTATGTGCTTTTTTATGTTGCTGCTTTTGAAATATTTTTTTTTTTTTACTGCAATGAAGACGTGAAGGAGAAATGAACTGCATATGAGACTACTTTAGATGATTACAGCCTATTAATTTGCTCTCAAGGTCTTTCTTTAAAATAGCTAACAGCCGAACTAAGGGCCAGATGTCCAACTGCAAGTCATTGAGGCTTTTTTTTTGTAAGTTAATGCCGAGGAGAGCAAATGATGGTGATAAAACCTTGTGTTCCCTGAGCAAATAGTTTTAATAGGTTTCAATCATGGTTTCAATATATCCAGAAATTTTATAAGAGTAATGAAGACTTAGTGGCCGCAGCTGTCTGTTGCTGTGTGCTGGGAAACCAAGAGAAGAGGTTAGTTACTGCGCATGTATTGGTACAGACATCTACTTACTGAGCAGACGGGGGGGGTTTTGCCATCCGATAAATGTTTTGCTTACTTAAGGCACTTATAAAAAGTAAGCATCAAAGTTAAATACATGCTTCTGCTTTCCAAAAAGGGACTGCTGATCTTCAGTGATCATCTGCACATTTTTGTGTGTTTTATTTTTCCTCTTTAAACTGCACACGTAGTGAAGGAATAGATTTTTGGAGTGGAGAAAGTAATTTTCTTCATGGGCGAATTTATTCCATTCTTGGAGTTCACTGTTTGCATCCCTCGCTTGTACACAGTGGATTTATATTTCTGGTAACAGTCTGACATGGGATGCAGTGTCCTCAGAGCATCATGAACATAGCGTTCGCTTAGTGTGGTGCCTAAACACCATGTTGGACCTGCGCTGCCACATCTTTGATAGATGTTAGTGGAAGGTCTCTTGTCCCTTTGCTTCTCTGTCCTTCATTTTCCAAGGATCTCCCCACTGTTTGTCTCCGACTCTCTAAATGGGAACTTCATGAGTTGGGCAGAGCATCATGTGGTTTTTGTGTGTCTCCTCCAGATTCACAGGCTGAGAGGCCGATGGTCGGCACTGTAGACATCTGTATAACATTTGATAGTCGTGGTACATCCATCTATCTTGTGGCTTTTATTTATTTGCACTAACTGGTGGTGAAGCATTTCAAGACTTCTTGTAGACCTGTATTTCTAAAATAAAAGGGAATACTGTCAATTGTTGTCTAATTGGTTTTGTTGAGTTTACAGTTGACTCCATCGAGACTACAGGACAGTGGAGACCTTTTTCCCTCCTACCTTACTTGGTACTATATAGGAGAGATTCCAGGTAATCCATGTATCTATCACCTGTGGCAGAGAACTTGCATTTCGTCAATTCCTACAGTTTACCAGCTATTTTAGTTCAAAAGTAGCTGTCGTAATATGTCTTTTTTTTTTTTTTTAAAGTGTTTTTATATTAGAAAATTCTTCTCGTATTGCTTTCAAATACAACACTTTTGGTGCAATATTTTTAACTAGTGAAGCTTTGAACTGTTTATTCCATTGATAGTTGATGTAAAATTTTCCTGTTTCAGAGTAATTCAACCTACCTTTTAAAGAAAGACACAGTAGAGTATGTTGTTTTCGAGATCTTACTCTACCTTGTTTTGTATTACTTCATATTAGTTTGTTAGTATTGGAGTAAAGTGTACTTCTGCACTGCAAGTTCTTAATTTACAGTCCAAGTTGTTACTGGCATGCACTTTACTTGTTGAATACGGTGATTATATATACATACACTATGTACCGTGAAATAAGATACTGTCTGGCGTTCGCTTGTTTCTGATACCTAAATCACTGTTGTTTTACTGTGAAAGGAAGATATGTTTACACAACTAATTGTTTAACGAATTTCAAAGTGTACTTTGCACAAAATGTATGTTAACTGAACCTGGTGCTGCCTGGGAGCGAATCTCTGAACTGAATTAGTGCAGACCAGGATTGCCAAAAGTAAATACTAATTCCACGTCGTTTAGTTTAGCGTTCCGTGTGCCATACTTTTTATTGTTGTGGTTTTTAGCACTAGCTGTTGCGTCTGGTTCAGTAATTTGTGGTTTGCGTACTCCAACGTGTCCACGCTAAAGCAAAAAATTGTAATATTGTTTGTAAGAAGTGACCCATTCTAGTGCTGTGCATTAGCTGAATTTCATGTGCCCGGAGGACTTTCAATCTGTAATTTCTTCTTATTAAATATCTTGGAATAGTGATCTTCTCTCTTGTGTTCACTTGGCCAAGAAGTTGCAGTAAAAAATCCTCTATCCACCCCCTTGTCAGATTGTGGAACAGAATTTAATGTCGCGCTTCTTGTAGAGTTGGAGTTTCGGATAGGCTTTTTTTTTATTTAAAAAAAAGGGAAAGTATTATTAACTGGTGGAATATTATCGACGTGAACGTCAGCTATCCTCAGTGGGACAATGAGGTGGGTGAATGTCAGCAGGGTGTACGTGACGGCTGGTACTCTGGCCTGGAGAGAGTGGTCGGAGAACTGCTTGGACATGTCACGATTTGATCAGCCTCTTGGTACACAAGTATAAAGATTTTACTCTGATCAAGACTTTTCTTATTTAATAATAAAGCTTCTGTTACTGCCGAAAGTGCTTCCAGCCTCCCAAGTTCCCTTCTACCTTAAACCGTTATTATCCCAATGATGTCGCAGGTCTGGACCGATGCTCCATGGGGGAAGATGCAGCGGGTAACATGTGCCAAACAGTATTCTTGTGCTTCATTCTTCACTGATGTCATTGGTATCTACGTGAGGGTGAGACGTACTTCTAGGATAACTTTTGCCTTTTAGATGCACAGTTTCTTAGTTCTTTACAGGTCTTTTACTACGACATGAAAAGTGGGAGGCTTTGTCTTTAAAAGACGTCAGAAAAAAGTCTGACAGAAGAGATTCTAACCTAAAAAATGACAAGTTTTTACTTGGGAAGGCTTTTCGGCTCCTGCAAAACGGGATTGTACTGTATCGTATGGGAGGTGCGTGTTCGTGGCAGCGACGAGCGAGTCTGAAACGGCCGGAGCTTAAATGTATTTCTGCGTGGGAGTTTGAATGTCTCCTGTGGAACCATTGAAAGGCTGGTGAGAAACATGGCACTTGGCAATCCTCAGACAAGTGGTGTAAGGAGCTTTTTCCAGGCAATTAATTAATTTCACCAAAGCCTCATAATAGCTGTCTGTGTTTCCAAAGCCAGTGCTTTGAAACCGCTGGTGTGCTCTTCACAGAAGGAAATGGAGCAAAGCTGCTTGCGAGTGTTGAAGCCTGCCTCTGGGAAGAGTGTTTGGGAGAGAAATTGGCTGTATTTCCTTTTTAATAGGACAAACCGTGGCAGCAGTATCCTTTGCCTCTGCTCGCTGTGTGTGAGCGATGTCAAACCTCAGCCTGGTAGAGGGAAAAATCATTTTGTAATGGTCCTAGTCATAGGTTTAGCAGCTGGGCTTTGCGGAGTAAACAGCGCTCGGCTCACCTACCGCCCCGGGCTCGCGTGTTTGCGACTCACAGCTTGGCACCAGGCTCCTAAATGGGGCTGCTTGGGTTGTCCATCAGGGACCCGGTGGGAAGCGTGCTGGCTTGGGCTTTGCCCACCAGCCTTTTCCGTGTGGCGGAGGTGCGGAAATGCATTTGCTCATCCCAGCCCAGTGAGCCCTGGTGAGCGTTTTGCCTCGTCAAGGTGAAGACAGCGCGTGGGACCAGCTACGTGCGAGCCAGGGCACACCGAAGACAAAACCAGCACCCTGGATTCAAGCTGCCCCCTGTTTGAAGTGGAAAAGTGTTTGCTTAATGGGTTAAAAGTCCAGCCTGGCTTCTGTCAAGTGGTTTAATTTTAAACCGGCGGTTTTTAACCCTTTTATAGTTTGGCAGCAGAAGGGTTAAGGTAGTTCAACACCAAAATTAAGAAGCCTGAGTTCAAGATTCTGGCATTTTTTGATTGTTTCCTAAGAGTTTAATTAGATCCTGGATCGTTCAGGCTGGGGGAAATAAGAGTTGAAGAGAGCCAAGCGGATGATGGTATCATAACCTGTTGCGTTGTAGTAGGCGGTGCACCTTGACCATACCAGCCTGATGTAGCTCCTACTATGTAGAATCATAGAATCATAGAATGGTTTAGGTTGGAAGGGACCTTAAAGATCATCTAGTTCCAACCCCCTGCCATGGGCCAGGACACCTCCCACCAGACCAGGTTGCTCCAAGCCCCATCCAACCTGGCCTTGAACACCTCCAGGGATGGAGCGGCCACAGCTTCTCTGGTCTATCAGCTTTAAGTCATCTGATGGCGTTCATAAAGTTGTGTAAAAATCACCGCCTGCATTGTACAGAGTAACAGGTATAGAAATGGGTATGTACCATAGTAAGGCCTCAAAGTTCATATTTGCCTAAATAGATGGCGTGATTTCACAGAATCACAGAATCCCCGGGGTTGGAAGGGACCTCTGGAGATCTAGTCCAACCCCCCTGCCAGAGCAGGGTCACCCAGAGCAGGTTGCACAGGATGACGTCCAGGCAGGTTTGGAATGTCTCCAGAGTCGGAGACTCCACCACCTCTCTGGGCAGCCTCTTCCAGTGCTCTGCCACCCTCAAAGGAAAGAAGTTCCTCCTCATGTTTAGATGGAACTTCCTATGGTCAAGTTTGTGCCTGTTACCTCTTGTCCTATCACTGGGCACCACTGAAAAAAGACTGGTCCCATCCTCCCGGCACCCTCCCTTGAAGTATTTGTAAGCATTGATGAGATCCCCCCTCAGTCTTCTCTTCTCCAGACTAAAAAGACCCAAGTCCCTCAGC
>VFFE01007125.1:619591-691272 GCA_008921705.1 Burhinus oedicnemus | reverse complement strand
AGGAAAGAAGTTCCTCCTCATGTTTAGATGGAACTTCCTATGGTCAAGTTTGTGCCTGTTACCTCTTGTCCTATCACTGGGCACCACTGAAAAAAGACTGGTCCCATCCTCCCGGCACCCTCCCTTGAAGTATTTGTAAGCATTGATGAGATCCCCCCTCAGTCTTCTCTTCTCCAGACTAAAAAGACCCAAGTCCCTCAGCCTTTCCTCATAAGAAAGATGTTCCAGTCCCCTCATCATCTTTGTAGCCCTGTCCTGTGGATTTAACCAATATCTTGGTATTGTTTCTGATCTGCCTCTTATAAGGGCATCTCCATAAGTAGGCCGAGTGGTGCCCGTACAGCACAGTGCAGAAGAGGACATCTGAAATCCAGGTCCATGCTTCCAGTCCTATCTATCTGTCTATCGGATCTGGCCATACCCATATACAACTTTCACCATCCTTCTTTCCAACCTCCCCCCCCCCCCTTTTTTTGGGGGGGGTAATTTAGCCCCAGGTATTTCTTTGTAAGTTTGAATAGAAATTTATTTTTTTTCTATGATTCACATGTGTTTAAAAAGAGGTGAAAAAAACCCCAAAGGTCAAAGCCAAAGAAGTGGAAAAAAAAAAAAATCACCCTGTTCTTAATGGGTGTTTATTAGCTCAGGTTCTCTCCACCCTTTGTTTTTATGGCAAGGTGAAAAATGATGCATTTCAGAAGCTTTGTGCCTTTTCTCCTGGCCCCGCTTCAGCCCACTGCCCCCCTCCGCTTGGACTCCTTTCCCTAATGGTTCTCCGAAATAATAACCCGTGGGCATTTGCTGTAATAAAGTACAAAGACCTCGTTCCAAATGAGTCCAACTGCAAGAGAGAAGCCAAAACCAACTCAAAATGAGATTTTTCTCACTCTGTGAATTTGCTATACTTGGAACTGGCAAATAATAAATTGAACAGTATGTGGAAAAACATGCAGCCCTAAGGATATAGGAGAATGGCTGGCATTGGGTGGGGCCATAGGTCTTTTACTCTCTAGGTTACAACACACTGTGGCTCCCAACCCCAATCTGTTTCCTCTCCTTTTGGGTTGCATTTTGCAAGCTTGACTCACCCTGAGAGGTCCTTATGCACCTCAGAGGGGTGGAAAGGCTTTGGAGAGGACGTGTGGAGGCTAAGTGGAAGGAGGATATAATGTGTCCTGAATTCAGGACTCGCTAGGCTCCTTTTATAAACCATGGTTGAAGACAGGTTGTTACAGAGGGCCTGGCAGCTCCTCTGCGTCAGGACCTGAACTGGAGTGTCCCTTGAGGAGACCAAGTTGCTCTGGGCCTTACTTCTACATTAGTCCAACTGGGACACTGAATTGTCTTTTGGCCAGCAATGAACCCTTCAAAACCAGCAGGACATGGCAAATCTGGGGCTCCCTAGTGTAGTTTCTGCAACTGTAGATGTCTCAACGTTTTGTGGGGTTCACCTGCTCTGTGTTGGCCATCTACAAAGTTAAACATCTACAGCCAACGAAGAGAAACTGGGCAATGCCAGAGAATGATTCACCTCATTTTAAAAGAGGTTTCAGAGGCATATAGCATGATTTGTCCCCTGGGAGAGTAAACATCTCTGTATGTGCTTCAGGGAAGGCCTGTGCTGTTGAAGAGGCTGGCCACCTCATCTAGAGATGGCTGAAGCCGGGTAAGGTGGATCCCACCAGTGATATCCCATCTGTGGTCCCATCAGCAGTATGCCCAGGGATGTTACACAGATTTTTCTGTGCTGAGTAACAAAGCAGGAGCCCACCAGTGCACGCAGCAAAGGAGGGGTTTTGATGGTAGGTTGGTGGGGAAGGAGTTTGTCATCTATGAGAACTTTCTTCAGGGTGGGAGAAGTCCCTATAGCACAGAGCAGACAAATTTCCATTTGCTTTCTCAAGTCCTGTTGAGATAGGATCTATCTGGTGAGAGACAGTCACTATCTCAGAGCAAGTGCGGCCTGAGTAGACATCATAAGCACAGGAAGAGATCATCTTCCTCACTAGACATCACGAGCACCGGAAGACGTCATCTTCCTCACTTTGCTATTAGGAACCAAGGCAAAGAATCATAAAAAGACCGGCATTGAAGTACCCAACTCCACACTGGACATCTAATCCTCACAGACATCAATCCGGATGAGGCATCCCAATAGTAGAGAGTGGTTTAGACACCTTCAGCAATCAAGAGCGGTGAGATTAAGTGAGCTGGCCAAGGGTGCATGAGCACAGGCAGTAGCTCAGACCCAGAAATGGAGCCAGGTTGGCTGTGAGCACTTTCTCTCTGCAGAGGTTCCCTGAGCTTTTCAATTCATTGCCCACAAACGCAAACCCTGCTCTCTTTTGCGCTGGATATTTCTCCCCACTGAAGGAAGCTGGCCCACCCTGGGGGCAGTCTATAAAAGCGCGAGGTGTGCTTTCACATGAGCTGGTAGGTGCCCATGTTGTGGTGAGGATACAAACCAGACTACTCAAGCACTGCTAATCCTCCTGATGCCTTCCCACCACCCCTCTGTGAGCCCAGATGGACGGATCCATTCTCCAAGGTGAGGAGGTTGTGTGACAGTCCCTGGCAGTGGTGGTTTTATGTACCACCACCAAAGGTAAACGCTGCATGTCCTGGGGCTGCAGTACTCGACGTAGTGAAGGTGCTTGAGGAAACGAGACCTGCCGGGACAGCGTTGGATGACAGTGTGAGCTGGAGGAAGGCAAACGTGATTCAGTCTTGTCCAAAGTGCTTATGAGGAGGGATCCCTGCAGGCAAATAATCCCAGCAAGCACTCAGGTTTCATCTCAAAAGGAGCAAGTTGGGTCTTCCTCCGGGAGGGCTGGGGACAAAGTAACACCTGTGCAAAGTGGACAATTAGGGGACGAAAACCTGGGAGTAAGCTGGGGGTCTAAGCTATTTGGCAACTTATCGCTCCTTTTAGATTCTTCAGTGGGATGGATGGGATGAATCGTTTTGTGGATTTTCCTCTGCCTGTAAGTAGGGAAGGAACCGAGGTGACTCACCTGGCCAGGCGAAGTGGGACAGAAATTCTGCACAAGTAGCTGAATGCAGGTCTGAGTCCCTTAACTGACACCATCCACATGGGCTCACTGCCATATGCAGACTTCAACATAAGCCTTGGAGTCCTCCGCTGTGAGAGGATTTGCAAGACCACAGCATTAACCTAGCCTGCAAATCTTGTTCGTGTGAAAGATTTGGGCAGGATAACAACCCAGTCCATCTGCAACTGTTCTCATGATGGTGCTGTGGATGCTTTCAGTCAAACAGCCAGCAGCGCCAAAAAAACGTTCCTTTGGCGGGACTAGTATAACCTGAATTTCTAGCAAATTCCCACCATAAGCACAACAAAAGGGGAATTTTGAAGGAAAAAAGAATCAGAAAAGACATTCCACCAAATGGTGTCACTGAACAGAATCGTAAGCTATTTAACATCAGGTCTGTCTTCTGTATGCAGACAGGACTAAGCATAAGGAGTGTCTCTGAGCTCTACCTTATTTTAATTCAGGACCTTCCAACTACTCTCCTGGGAATCCCAGAAGGACTGAGAAGTTTTTCCACGGTTCACCGACACAACACGGGCGGGTGGTTGCTGTGCATGGAGGCACAGCGCACTAGGTGCCTACTTCAAATCCCAGCTTGAAGGATCTTGAGCCCCATTATCTTTTCTTATAATTCACAAATAAATAAGTTAGGGTAATGTAGGGGCTCTGGTTCAGTTTAGTGAAGGGCTCAGTAGTCCTGGCTAACCGGTGATGCCGTGTGACCCCATGATGTTGGGAAATTGCTGTGAATCAGCATGTCCTTGGATTTAGCTCCGGTGCCTTGGGATACTCCAACCCCAAGGACACCAGCAAATATAGTGGCTGCACTGTCAGCAGAGAGAGTGCAGTGCTACAGGCAAACAGCAGAGAGACTGAAGGACTTCACTTGCTTTATTCGTGACCTTCCTGTTTTGGCTTTTTCCCCGCTCTGAAGCGAAGCGTAGCTGTGCATGGCCCACGATGGGCAGCCCTTCAATTCCCTCCCCTTGCAGAGTGTGTATGCTTTGGGAAGTGGCAGCTGGTCTCCATTCAGGAGGAATTCTCCTTTTTATGATGTGATAATCAGGTGGAGTTGGGTCAGCAGGCACATAGCTGATGCCAAGGGTAAAGACAACCGATAAGACAAGAGGAAACGGCCTCAAGTTGCGCCAGGGAAGGTTTAGATTGGGTATTCAGAAAAATTTCTTCACCAAAAGGGTCATCTAACATTGGACCAGGCTGCCCAGGGAAGTGGTGGAGTCGCCATCCCTGGAGGTATTTAAAAGCTGGGCAGACGTGGTGCTGAGGGACATGGGTTAGTGGTGGGCTTGGCAGGTTAGGTTGATGGTTGGCCTCAATGATCTTAAAGGTCTCTTCCAACCTAGATGATTCTATGATTCTATGACTTCATGGCAACACCACATTAAAGGCATTCTTGTATGAAGCACTAAAAAAAAAAAGAAAGAAAGAAACAGAAAATAAAGGCAGTTACTTGGGTTTGGGTGTTTATGTACTGAGAGCTTCACTCCTGCCAGTGCAAACTTGAGGGACCAAGATGAAGTTGGTATAGATATATGGTGTAAAGCAACTAAAAAGGCCAAGTTGCACCAATATTTCATGATTTTAAGAACCTATGGAAAAAAGGTGGATCTCTGCCCATGTCCTCTCTTCTCCTGTTCTGCAGATGATCTGTTCTTTCCTCCCTCCCTCTCTTTGTCCCATACCACTCCAGACACCAGATTGGCAAGTGATATTGGGTGTCTACACTCTTCATCCATCTTTTGTCCCTTTGGTTGTCTTAGGGACAAACAAGTAGGATTTTTACAGACTGTTTCTGTCACTCATTGCCCTCTGGCAAAAATGAGATTCCCAGACCTGCAGACATGCCTGATATGCCCCAGCTGGGATCTGCAAACTCTTGCCACAATTAATAGGCAATTTTTCACAACATCAGCGCTTCTACGTTATTAGTGAAGTCATGGTTAAGAAAAGTAAAGAAAGACATTTTACCAGCAAGATGACAGCACATTTTTCCCAGCAGAAATGTGCACAGCACCAAATACAGCCGGAACAGGATCCATCACGTTGCAGCAATGATCACCTTGAGCCGTATATGACTTGCAAAGGAGAAGAACAAGGGGAAAGATTCAAAATAGTCACAGCTCCTTGTTTAGTCTTGCCCCCATATTTCATAGAATCATAGAATGGTTTAGGTTGGAAGGGACCTTAAAGATCATCCAGTTCCAACCCCCTGCCATGGGCAAGGACACCTCCCACTAGACAAGGTTGCTCAAAGCCTCATCCAACCTGGCTATTTAGCACTGAACTGCCTAAAGGAATTTAGGCAATGAGAAATCACGGTAACTGCTCAGCGAGAATTGCATCAGATCTGGGGCAAAAGGTGTAAGTAACATGGTGTTCGGAACAACTTGGTGTCAGTCAGCAGGACTGGTCAATGTTTATTTAAAGAAAAATGCTCCCACAGTAAAGTATATTTTCTTCAAAATAGCAATGTTCTTTGGAAAAGGGCAATTTTGGTGGTTCTCTTAAAAGTATTTTCTATTGGGGAAACCTGAAAGGAATATATGTTTTTGAGCTGTTCTTGACTTAAAACTAAAAAAATGCCAGCTAATGACAATTTCAGCTAAAATTGAAATTAGATGGGTTAAGGTTCCTTTGATTAGACATTATGAAGCAAGTTTTGTTTTCAACAAACCAGAATTATTTTTTTTTCTCTTTCAAAAACTTACACTTTGTTTTAACCATTTTGACATTCAGGAGCTAAAACACTTCTCACAATGTTTTTCCAAAATTTTCAGTAGATGTTTTGCATTTTCTTTCTCAGATTAGGGGAGAAAAAAAAAAAAAAGTCAAAATCTCTGCACAGGCACTTCCTACAGATTATGGGTACCTAAATCAGGACTCTGCATCCCACTCTGCGCCAAGATTTCCCAATCTCAGGCGTCAGAACTCACTGACTCATGAACGACATGCTTGTGTGAATCTAGGCAGAGCGGTTTGACAACTGGACAGGGAGGGATCAGACCAACCGAGCACTCTTAAACCTGCCTCTGTGCAAAGCTACTTGACTTAGTTCAAGCTGTCAGGCATGGCAGTTTGCAACAATAACCTTCACTGGAAGGTTATTCACAGCTAGATGAAATAGCTTTTAAAATTGGTGTAGCTAGATTTGCAAGAGGTTCTCTAACTATTCCCTAAATCCATATAGAATCATAGAATCATCTAGCTTGGAAGAGACTTTTAAGATCATCGAGTCCAGTCGTTAACCCAACACTGCCAAACCCACCACTAAACCATGTCCCTCAGCATCACATTCACCCATCTTTTAAATACCTCCAGGGATGGCGACTTCACCACTTCCCTGGGCAGCCTGTTCCAATGTTAGATGACCCTTCCCGTGAAGAAATTTTTCCTAATATCCAATCTAAACCTCCCCTGGCGCAACTTGAGGCCGTCACCTCTTGTCCTGTCACCTGTTACTTGGGAGAAGACACCAGCTCCCACCTCTCTACAGCCTCCTGTCAGGTAGTTGTAGAGAGCGAGGTCTCCCCTCAGCCTCCTTTTCTCCAGGCTGAACAACCCCAGTTCCCTCAGCTGCTCCTCACAAGACTTGTGCTCCAGACCCCTCACCAGCTTCGTTGCCCTTCTCTGGACACGCTCCAGCCCCTCAATGTCTTTCTTAGAGTGAGGGGCCCAAAACTGAACACAGGATTCAACGTGGGACCTCCCCAGTGCCAAGTACAAGGGGATGAGCACTGCCCTAGTCCTGCTGGCCACACTATTGCTGATACAAGCCAGGATGCTGTTGGCCTTCTTGGCCACCTGGGCACACTGCTGGCTCATATTCAGCTGGCTGTCGACAAACACTCCCAGGTCCTTTTCTGCCAGGCAGCTTTCCAACCACTCTTCCCCAAGCCTGTAGCGCTGCAGGGGGTTGGTGTGACTCAAGTGCAGGACCTGGCACTTTGCCTTCTTGAACCTCACACCATTGTCCTCTGCCCATCAATCCAACCTGTCCAGATCTCTCTGTAGGGCCATCCTGCCCTCCAGCAGGTCGACTCTCCCACCTAACTTGGTGGTGTCATGTGCAAACTGACTGAGGGTGCACTCGATCTCCTCGTCCAGGTCATTGATAAAGATATTAAACAGAACCGGCCCCAATACTGAGCCCTGGGGAACAACCCCTGTGGTCGGCCACCAACTGGATTTAACTCCATTCACCACCACTCTTTGAGCTTGGCCTTCCAGCCAGTTTTTGACCCAGCAAAGAGTACACCCATCCAAGCCATGAGCAGCCAGCTTCTCCAGAAGAATGCTGTGGGAAACCATGTCGAAGGCTTTACTAAAGTCCAGGTAGACAACATGCACAACCTTTCCCTCATCCACCAAGCAGGTCACCTTGTCATAGAAGGAGATAAGATTAGTCAAGCAGGACCTGCCTTTCATGAACCCATGCTGACTGGGCCTGATCACCTGGTTGTCCTGCGTGTGCCCCATAATGGCACTCAGGATGGTCTGCTCTGCAATCTTCCCCGGCACTGAGGGGAAATATGCAGCTCTGGACTAAAATCCCACGTAATCTTTTGATTCATGAAAAATTGTCCTTAGTTTCTTGGGACCAGATTTGCAACTATCATTGCTCTTGAAATCTGAGAGGTTTTATCATAGGGAACAGGCTTTTATTGCTCAACAAGAGTAAATCTTCCCACTGAACACAGAACACGCTCAAATATACTGTTTGCAGACAGTGAAAACGCCCGATCCAACAAAAAGGATACATTTCAAAAAAGCTCCTGAGCCAAAACCCTCCCAGTCATATAACTCCATCACTTCGAAGCTCCACACCCCACAAAATTGCCCTATAAAAAATGTCGAGCAATTTGCAGAAGCAACTTGGGAGGTTTACGTCCCATTTGATTGTAAACACCTGCTAATATTTTTAGTAATTTTCCTTCCATTAATGTTCCTTCTCTTTCTTTTCTCTTTCTCTGTCTTTTTATTTTTTTTTTTTATTCTTTTCTGGCAGCCTCAAAAGGGTGATAGAAAAAATAAACACTAAGAAAGTAAGAGAACCTTGGGTAGACTGCGGAGGATGTTAAAAGCTGCAAAGTAGTCATTTGCTGCGTGTAAGAATTTTATTGGTCCTATATAACTCTGATATACTTCTTAAGTCTCACCCACTGGAACCCCAACTATTTAAAACAGCTTCCCTGCGTGGATAACTACCTACTAAGGACTTTCTAAAGCCAAAGTAATTTTGAAAAAAAGTCTGATATGATGTTCTAAGGAGACAATCTCATGAACACCACTAAATTGGATCCGCTTTAAAAAGGTCCTGAAATATGTTCCGTATTGTTCCTTAGGAACGTGGACCAGAACGGTTTTCTTCATGTGTCCCAACCCCATCCTCTGCAGTCATTTCGTACAAACCTTTCCATAAATTGATCCCATTCCACCTCAGAAATCTTGAGTATAAGCTACAACGCCCTTTTCACCATTCCTGTTTAGCACGCAGGTCTTTTGCAGCCCCAGAGAGCACAGATACATATTCTGTCAAAGGACTGTGATCTTGCCCTTCAATCTCCTATGGTCTATTCGGTATTGCGTGATTTCAAGCGAGCCGAGCTTCAGACTGATCTTCCCCTCCCTGTGTGCACCACCTGACTGGAGTAGATCTTATTTCCATTCTAACAGTGACTTCGTTCTGCTGGTGTCCTCGGGCTTTTGGTCACCTACCTACATTTTTTCTGACTCTCCAATATGAGACTTCTCTAGGTCATCAAGCCCTATCTGAGATTATTAGTTAACTTTTAGGGTATTGTGATGTTCCAGCATTGCCAGGGCAAGATCCCTTCTTCCCTGGTGTACCTTTTTGTCCGTCTGTTGATGCCCTAGTTTCAGTTCGTTCTTGGCTGCTTGCTGCCTCGTGGGTGCCAAGCTCCTGTTCGACACCGCCTTGTCAAACTCTGCTGCAGAGCATGGACACTTTTTGTCTGGTACAGTATCCTCAAAATCAGTCATCAAATTTCCAGAACTCAACCCTTGCTTGATACTTCTCAGAGAAAATGATGGATACATGAAATGTAACCAAATGTTAGACACGACCTGGTTGGTTCAACCTTCTACCAAGTGAGTGTGAGGATCTCATGAGACTGTAGGTTCTCCACAGCAGAAAGCTATGTTCTTTACATAGGTTGCCCTGTTGTTGGCTTCTGTCAATTAGCCATTGAGTGGCTTATTCCAGGCATATCGCTGTTCCCAGCTATGAAGGATGTGTTCATTTCATGATTGCCAGACCTTATATCTGCCAAACTTGCGATTTTTCTTTATAAATTAAATCCATTTCTGTTTGCGCATAGCTTAGGCCTCTCCTGATAATAAAAGGTAAAGTCCAGCAGTACTTTCTCTGTGAAAGGCGGCCAGTCCTGATATACAGGAGCTGTTTAGCTGTCTGTTGCATCTCTTCCAGCCTTTGTTGCGTTCCCAGGAGTCTCTCAGACAACTCGTGCCAGAGCACAGACCCAACCGTGACGTGATGGACAAATGTCATCTATCAGTCACACTTGGAATATTTCCCTTGGCAGCAGGTTGGACCGTCTCCTCTCCTTGCGCTGGTGTGTCCAATGCAGTAGGGTGATTTCTCCGTGCTAGTGTTTTGTGGCTGGGCTGCACAACCCCTGCCAACCCCCTAGGAGAACTAAAAGAATAGTTCTTCAAAGTCCACAGCAAGTTGTTCCTTTCCAAAAATTCTTCTTTGCTTTGTTTTAAAAGCTGCTTGATTCTCCTTACAGTCACTCTGTCTTGGTGGAACGCTGGCTAAGGCCACTGTGGTTCATATACTGGCTGCTCGGTAAAGTCAGGAGAAGATCATCTGGAGTAGTTTCTATCCTAGCTACATGCATACTGAAGGCCAACCACAAAGTTCTTTGCAGCTTCTGTCCACTTTCTCTTACAATTTTAATCCCCTTTTAACATGATTTTCTCCCAGATTTCTCATTGTGCCTCTGTAATTAACTCCTGGCGACTCTCCTTCCCGTTTTGCCCAGGTTACAGCTAGCACAGTACTTTGCATCCCTCATTTGGCCCAGCATGATCTGAAATCACGATTAGGATATGATGATGTGTGTGTAACTCCTTGGTCAGCTGAAGCTGAAGTAGATTGCTACTCTGACCTGATCTAGCAAGTCCCGAGTCCCTCGGGCTGTGCACCAAAGTTTTAAAACATTTTAAAGGCAGAGATTCAAAGTTCAGCACCAAATCCAATATGTCGCTAAAGTTGAGCTCTGGTCAGAGCCAGAATTGTGATCCGGCCTCGTAACTCCCTATCTGTTAAGGTTACTAAAGAAAAGATGAAAAATTGGGATTTTTTTTACTCCCCACCCCCCCACCCCGTTACACTGATACTAGACATCAGCCATGGTTTCATATTTGACAAAGAATTTCCCTTCCATTTCATTCATCTCTGTTTTTTTGAAACTTACCACTTTATTCTACACAGCTTTAAATTACATTGTTTTCTCTTCTTGACCTTGAGCTGTCATTCCACTTAACTGTGAACAGGAAAGAGTAAAGAAGGTCACCACAGGATTTTTGGCAGAGCACAGGAAGGGGGAAAAAAAAAAAAAAAAGTGATTTTTTTTAAGAGTCCTTCGCATGAGTCAGAATTTCATCTTAAAGAACATAATTGCTCCATTGCTCAATTGTGGCTTGGGGTCTTATTAGCAGAGGGGAAAAAAAAAGAAAAAAGTGCTTCTTCACTAGTCAGCGCTGCTCCAGATTGCAGCAGCCGTGCCAGCTTTTTGGGGATACATCTGCAGAAGGGACTGTTAATTCCATGGTGCCTGTTTGTTATTAACACCCCGCTCTGGTTGTGTACTGTGCTGGATGCAGTAAAACCGCATTTCTGTCTCCGTGGCCGGGGCAGAGGTGGAAGGCAGGAGAGGCAAACGAGGGACGGACGTGCTTGAGAAAATTCACTGGAGCAAGCGGAACCAGGCCACTGCTTAAACACGGCAGTTCTCATTACTTAATTCGTATCGAAGCCGCTGATTTCAACAAAACCCCCTGGAAGGATTACATCTGCTCCCGCTGCCTTCTCCAGTGTGGCCCTGGAAGAGCAAAATGTGAAAGCCAGTGGTCAAACGCTGCCTCCCTGCATGACTCCTCTATGGGGTAAAAGGTTTGCTAAGCAAGTAATACGCTGTGAGACGGATCACAGTTTTGCTCTAGTTTTGGTCACTGCAGTGATGCCTTGTTGTAGCCTCAAACACCTTATTCCGTGGGGGTAATATATTTCCCATGGGCCTCGAGCTGAGACCCAGTGTGCTGGGAGCAGCACAAAAGGGGTTTGGATTGGTTTTCTTAGAGTTCGTTTTTCGCCTTCTTTCTGACCCCTCCCTTTCCCAGATTACAGTTTTGTCCAGCTCAGAACATATCATGACATCAGCTTGGGTCGAAACCAAAAGATCTTTTTAGTGTGAAGAGAAAAAATAATAAATGAAAGAAAAAACAACAAACCAAGCAAGTCTTGAAAAAAAAAAATTATTTGAGCATTTCCAAAATGAAATGTTTTGACTGGGGGGGCTAGAGACAGGAAGAAACTTGCACGGTGTTTGCAAAAACAAACCCCAAACTGCCTTATCTATACCTTAAATTATCCGGACGCTCGGCGAAGAGGCAACAGCACTGCTACACCGCGGTGCGCTGATGTCAGCTTGTTCACCTTTCGAGGCACAGCAGAGGGTCTACCAGAGGTGGAAGTTCACGCTGCAGAGGATCTACCCCAGGACCTGCTTGAACTCTTTGGTTCTTGAATGAGTTGAACTTTCTTTCTCTGTCCCAGTGGGTATTTAAACATGACACAAAGTGTAATAGTTTTGATAAGGGAGAACCCACACTCAGCAGATAAGATGTGTTCCTTGGTAGCAAAATAACAGGAATTTAGATCAGGCAAAGGAGTTTTCCACAGCCAAAGCAAATATTTAAAACACCCAGCTATAAGAGGCTTCGTGCTGGCAATCTCTCTTTTGCCTGGGCAGGGTTGGACACCTGGGGCTCAGTCCAACTGCTTATGCATTAGGATTTGGGGCCATTTCAGAAGCTATGGGGCTGTAGCTGCTGTTCCAGGAGGTCGCCGCAGTCTCCCATAGGTCCCACCTCTCATCTGCCTGCCCTGTGTCAACCTCTCAGATACCCCAAGAGCCCAAGACATTTGGTATGGGTAACCACACCGTACCTCGATATGGTGAGTGGAGTTCAAGCTGTGGTCCAGTTGTCTAAATACAGATGTGCAGGGACCACCTGAAGCACCAAGGGGTGTCTGAGATATCCACACAAGCTCTATGGCAGAGCCATGCTCCTGTCTGGAGGCAGCGGGAGAGCCCATGGAATATCTCAGGGCACCTCAAGTAGGCACCTGGGTTCAAACCACTGAGCTGATCTATACCACATTGGCTGAGCAGCTCTTCTGTGGTCCTTAGGTCTTTCCAAAATCTTCTGCAACTTTAGCCCCATGGCCGCACTACCAATTACATGAAGGAACTCCTTTAGGCCACCGCAAAGATATTGGTCCATGAAGACATTTTTATTTTTTAATTTATTTTTCTGAAAATCAGAACAAAATCACCAGAATTAAAATGATCTCCTCAGCCAGCACACAGCAGAATTGGGATGTTTGGCTTGTAAAGGTATTCCTTGCCCTGCAGAAAAAGCAATCTACATAAAGAAGGTAGAACCAGTAAGCCCATTTTATAAATTGGGAGGAAAAAAGGAGGTTTTGTCTGTATTTGTGTGTGTGTGTGTGTGTATCTGCGCGATCTGGAATGAAGCAGTGTTAATGGTAAGTGATATGAGTAGTCCAATATCCAGCTAAAAAAATCTGTAGCAGAGCAAAATTTCTTAATCACCGTATTCCCACTCCAGCATTTTAATCAGAAGGCCATCTTTCGTTCCATTCTTGTCTAATTCTGACAGATTTATACCAGTGTATATTTAGTAGCTGGAGTAAATCACACTTGAACAGAAGTGAGAATGTTTTTTGGTAATTCCTGTGACTATAAGCTCTCTCCTACGAGAAAAAATTTTGTTCTGAAGTGAAGGAGCTAACATGGTTTTATTATGTCATCTTTGCTAGTAGGACCCTCATTATTCCATAGCACGCTATGCTAATGTGAGTGATCGATTTGAGACCTTATACATGGCAGCTCTCCTTTCCCCTCCCCCTGTATAAACAGCTCCATTTCCAGACATGCAAGGATGCCAAGTTCACTCCCTTCTGTAGACAGCTGGACTTGCCAATTTTGCTGTCATTGCACTTTCTGGTCCCAAAGGTCATGATTTTCAAACAGGGGTGGGAGAGCAGATTTAGATGATGGGGGAGCCAATCCACCTCGTCACTCTGGCTTGGAATCAACCAGATGGAATATTTCTGGAGGTGTAGAAGTGCCTGGGTCATCTCCCCGCCAATTCTTACCCATTGCTGGGGCCTTCTGAAGTCCAGCCTATACTAAGAGGGATGGGCAACCTTCCTTGGAGAGTTAAGATTGTGTTGAAGCACCACTTCAGGCAGCACGGTTCACCTCTTGGTCCATCCCTGCCTTAGAGACTGATTTCATCAGATTCCCTAATGGGGTAGAGAAGATGAGGGAGAACATCGCTGTGTTCCCCTGAAACGGGAGCTGGAGGCCAGCTGGGTATCTGAGGGCATCTCCAATGGCTCTACACACCTATGCTTTCCCAGCTGAGTTGTACCGGGGATGTCTACCTTGTCTTGGCTGGGAGCCGAGACACCCAGCGCTAACTGACACCTG
Organism: Burhinus oedicnemus; assembly: GCA_008921705.1. Taxonomy (NCBI): domain Eukaryota; kingdom Metazoa; phylum Chordata; class Aves; order Charadriiformes; family Burhinidae; genus Burhinus; species Burhinus oedicnemus. Next base: position 677,411 of record VFFE01007125.1, on the reverse strand, counting down.
CATGGAGGCATCTACATTTACATACAGTATTCTGTGAGCTGGATCCCAGCCCTCCTCACACCATCTCGTGTAACAGGTGGAGGCTGAGTCTTCTTCCATACCTAATATGCTTTTCTTCCTTAAAGGGTGTTTTTAGGGGTGGCATCATGTTAACAGCAGTGCAGGAGACACTGGGATTTGCAGGGTGTTTCTTTCCACTTATGAAACCTTTCACAGAAACCTCTTCACACCAGGCTAGAACAAACCAGCTGTTTAATGCAGCCCAGGGACAGCGCTGCCCTCAGACAAGGAGTGACACAGGCCGACATTTCGAGTAGGCAAAGGCATTATGGATGGTGCAAGCTGCTGCTGGGGACAGACCCATGGACCTTCAAGCCCAGCTGTGTAAGCCATGACTATGAGAAGCTTTGCAACTTGTTGTATGTAGCACATGTCCATCTCTTTGTAGGGATGTCCACTCACCCCTTTGCATGCTTGTCCTTCAGCTCAGCAGTGGGGCCCAGGGCTGACTTCCAACTCATTTTTTTCCATGCCTTGGTATTTTTCAGCTGGGTCAGGGACCGATCTGTCAAAATTCCCATGGCATCTCCGACCGAAGAAGCCTTCAGACCAGGGACTCTTCAGCTTCAGTATTGAATAAGGACATGTGCGTTCAGGCTATCAGAGCTGGTGTCTTTAGAAGACATGGAAAACCTCACTTTGCTGACATGAATAACAAAGGTTCATCGGGAAACTGATGCCTACCGCCCTGCACTTGAAGTGCAGGCTGGAGAGCAGAGCGATGTGAACTCTGCTGCTCCCAGGAGGAAATGGAGAGGAAGAAAAGAGGAGGGAGGAGTGTTTGGTTCTTTTCCTTATCTCTCTGCTCTCCCACTTTCTCTTATCTCCAGGCCCTGTTTGTTTTTCCCAGGTGCATGCAGGTAGCTCCTCCAATTTGTCATTTTTCCTACTGGGTTCTTCAGATGTGAATGGAAAATGTAAGCACTCCAGTGAACTCACTGGCAAAAAGGAAGCAATGAGGGGAGCTTATCTCATTTTTGAAAAAGCTTTTTCAACAGTCCTCATTATACTGGTGTGATGTGTGATTAATTGAGGACTTCATCCGGCTCTCAGGGATGCTTTTCCTTTGGTTTTAGAGGTCGAGAAGGCGGTCTCAGCTACCCAGCTGGGTCAGTACCCAGGGCCATGACCAGGGCAGTGGCAAGGCAAGGGCAAGTTTTGACTTTTTGCTCATGTTCAAAATGTTGGAGGTGACAAACCCCCATGATCATAGGAAGCAGATCAGCTAGCATCAAAGTTGTTTGAAGAGGCAAATCTGCACTGGAGAGTTTCCTGCAATTAGGAAAAATATTCTAGACAATCCAGTGAAAGTCCATTGCACATACTCTTAACTCTTCTTTAATATTTTTGCATAATTTCATCACTTCTAACCAATTTCCACAAAGTGTCAACCAGGATGGTCACCATTCAATTGATTTTGTCAGCAACCTTTTCAATCCAGATGAAACTTCTACGTGATGAACTCCAACGCTCCAGAAGAAATGACAGTGAAATTTAAAGATGAGTTGTTTTTCCTTCCACCCTGTCTTTCTTTCCTCCCAGTGTTTCCATTATTATGATACTTACATCACTGTTTTCATTATAAAGTCCTTTTTTTTTTTTCTTTAGTTACTGAAATTTCACCAGTCCTTGGAGAAGATCAGTCTGAGCTGTGCTCACTAACCTGGACACTCGCTCACTGTATAGAAAGCAGAGTGTTCATACTGAGGGAGCCAAAGCATCACAGAATCACAGAATGGTTTAGGTTGGAAGGGACCTTAAAGATCATCTAGTTCCAACCCCCTGCCATGGGCAGGGACACCTCCCACTAGACCAGGTTGCTCCAAGCCCCGTCCAACCTGGCCTTGAACACCTCCAGGGCTGGGGCAGCCACAGCTTCCCTGGGCAACCTGGGCCAGTGTCTCACCACCCTCACAGTCAAGAATTTCTTCCTGACATCTAATCTAAATCTGCCCTCTTCCAGCTTGAAGCCATCACCCCTCGTCCTGTCACTACGTGCCATTGTAAAAAGTCCCTCTCCAGCTTTCTTGTAGGTCCCTTTCAGATACTGGAAGGCTGCTCTAAGGTCTCCCTGGAGCCTTCTCTTCTCCAGGCTGAACAACCCCAACTCTCTCAGCCTGTCCTCACAGCGGAGGTGCTCTAACCCTCTGATCATCTTCGTGGTCCTCCTCTGGACCCACTCCAACAGGTCCATGTCTGTAGGGGTTGGTGTTCGGAAGATCACGTGAGAGATGTAGGGGTTGGCGTTCGGAAGATCACGTGATGTGACGGAAAGGCAGACATCAAACCCCTCCCCTTGAGCGGAGCTTGGCTAAGTATATAAGCTTGTGATGCAGTTTATTAAACGGACATTTTGTATCCACCACATTGGTGTCTGTGCTCTTTGTCCCCGAGGCGTGTCTGTCGCCTCGTAAGCCTCCGGTGGAATATGCCCACTTCCTGTTGCTGATTGCGGTTGTGGTGTTGCAGCTTGTCGTAGCGAGACACATGTCCTTCTCCTTCTTGAGATGTGAACCTGGGAATCTGAACCGCTGTCCCAAGGAAGATCAGGTATGCAGACTGGAAAAGAAAATCCTGAGTGGATGCAGTAGTGTATCTTTCGGGGCAGAGTGGGGAGAGCACTCCTCTAGCCCACCTTGTACCTCTTATTTTAGCACGTATTTCATGGCTATGGCCAGGAGGGGCTATGACAGTGCTGAGAGCAGCTACAGAGAGAAATACTACCCCCAGCCAAAGGGCAAGGAGTTGAAGGAAGCCTGACACCCCTGGAAGAGAAATCTTCATCTGGCTTTTCAGGGTCGTTGGACAAGCTGTGTGCTGTTCCAGCTGCTTTACTCCAATTTCCCCTCTCCTTTCCCAGCCCAAAGGGAGCTTTCATGTCACTGCCTGTGACGCCCGGTGACGAAAAGCCAGCAATATCTCCGTGCCAGCGCTACCTTCCTTTGGCACGCAAGCAGGCTGAGGGAAGTGCCACGTCCTCGCCCTGCCAATTATTTGTTCTGTCCCCCTCACCAGATTAACCTTTCCACTCCACAGCCAAGTGCTTCCCCCTTGAGCTCTAATGTCCCTCCTTCCCTCGGGACGGGGACCTGTCACTGGGCCAGCACCGCCTGCAAGGGGCAGTGGGTGTGCAGTGCGGGAAGGCGATACAGCAGCCGTTCAGCTGTCCTTTGGGGGGACAAGCACCTCTGAGGATCAAGGTACAGATCCTCTGCTCCGTGCTCACTCTTGCCCCTTGAACAGAGCCAGGAAAAGCGCAAAGAGCCTTTTAATAAAGTGTGTTTTAGGGTTCCTTGAAGTGGTGCCAGGTAGGAAGGGGGTCTTGAAACCCAGCTGTTTCTATTTCCTGGCTTTTCTGGCTGACGGGGTTTTCTATGGTCTTAGTCTGCTCTTGAAATCGCATCGCTTGAGATCGGATGGGCTTTTCTCAATGGAAGATTCTCAATCGCCCGACAAACCATTGCCGCACTGCAGGATACCAGCCTGGCAGAAAGGAGCTAAAGGACTGCCTGTTTCAAGGGCAGCGTTTGCCTCCTCTTCTTCACACAACCTGCCAAGGAACATCTCCTAATGGAATGCACTTCGCTGGTAAAACTAGAAGAGAAATAGATAGCTTGAACTGAGGAAGGTAAGCAGCAGAGTTTGGGCAACATCAGCTCTGCAGGGTGAAGCCTGCTGAAGACCTGGGCAGGAGGAAGTGTGAGATAAGGCAGCCTTGATAGAGACAAATCCTATCACGGGGTCAGTCAAGGCTAGTCTGCGGCAGTGAAGGGCAGGAGGCTCTGTTAGAAGGACAAGAGGACTGGGCAGGGTGAAGAACCAGAAAAAAAGAAGGAGGATGGCTGGAGCAGGGAGACATTGCAGCTGACTTCCAGGCACCTTTCTGACAGGAAAGTTCAGAAAAAGACAAGGTAGTTCATCTCTTCCTTCCCGTATTACACAACTTACGGCCATTCTCTCATGTCCTTTTGAAAAGCCTGTTGAGACTGGACCCATTTATGCTGCTCTGTGGTGTTGTGGGGAGTCACTGAGGGCACTGTCTACTGTTTTCTTTGGATCATAAACAGCTCCATTTCTTTTGAATTTGTCTAGAAAAGGACAGTCTCTTTATTATTACTGTAAAGGCATGGATTGCTGCTATATTAGCAAATTAAGGGGGCAATGGGTCATCTGGCTCTACGTCCTATGACACCTTGTCCTTTCCATCCACATGTCCAAACAGGAGAGCCACATCCATATGGTCTGTTCGGAGCAAATCCTGACTCAGGCGAACATGTCTTTGGGAGCGTGCTGGTTGGTATGAGCAGAAGAGAAACTGCGATACTCTGTGGGAGAGCTGAAACACAAAGGCAGTACGTCCTGCCCCAGGTTGGAGAGCAAAGGCTGAACAAAGAGATCCTGAGCTGCAGGTCTTGAGTTTGAGATTGAGTGGGATTCTCCTTTCTCTCCTCTAACAAAACAGTAGCAAGATTGTCTTAAACACTCCTAAGATCTTCTTTAATAACAAATTTGAGGTTTTCTTAGGTGCTGCCTGGTTTCAGAGCTTTCAGAGTTCGTGCTTTCAAGTGTTTGTTCGTGACCATCAAGACTAGGACACCTCTCCTTTTTTCAACAGGAGCTGGGAATGCCACATCATTGTGTGATTTCACACAATGCTACCAACCCTACATCACTGAGACCTTCCAACCCCTTAAGGCTCAGCCCATCCCGGAGGCAGTGCGTTAAACTGAGAGACACAAAGTGTAATCCTGGTCACTCTTTGAGGACAGGGACCAAGTTTCAGGTGTTGCCTGAACTCCGACCCTCTTTGGGACCCAGGAAGGTGCATATTCAAACAGAGAACAGGAGGAAAAATCAGCCAATTCCCAGCTTCTCCAGTGCCAAGGAGTTTGGCATTAAGCAGCTTTTTGCTGTGTGGTGTCTGGCAGTGCTGGGTCTTATTTTCAACAAGCCCCGTTAAAGGATTACAAGAGCCTAGTTAAAATAATGCCCTTCGAGCTTATTCATTATTGGAAAGAAAACAAGAATAAACAGAAAGGGTTCTATCATCCACAGTGTTCTTGCTTGTAGTGCTTTGAAAGAAGAAAAAAGAGCAAAACTGGCAAGTATTAGAGCAATATATACACACACACACTTGTCTACAAGTATAAAGTAAGTTTTGTTTCATTTCTGGTTTATAGCTCTCAAAAAAAAAAAATCAACAGCTCCCCCCCCCCCACTTAATCTAATTACTCTATATATTTTGCCATTGCATTAAAAGTTTTACCTCTAAGAAATAATCAATTAAAAAAGAAAAGAAAAGGAAGAAATTCCAAAAGGGAGTTGCTATATTTACCCTTTTAATAGAGTTTATTAAACGTGCATTGTAAAGCCAAGGAGTTTCACATCAGCCGGAACAACGACAACAAAAAGTTAAATCATAAATACTATTTGCCACAAGTGGTCACGTTTTCCAAATAAAACAGCCTTGCATGGAGGGCTGGATGGCTCAATGGAGAGCTAATGGGGTGGGGAGCTTTTCCCCTTAAGGCTGCCAAGATGAACCTCATCCAGACTGGGACAACAGCAAACACGAAAGGTCCCAGTTCTGCTGTTCACAGGCCTCGGACCTGGCTGAGGTCTCCTGTGCCTTTCAGCAGATAAGATGCATTCTATCCCTTCTGCAGATGAAGAAAGGGAAGACCTCAAGTGAATGGGAACTCAGCAGGGTTCTCCGAGAAACCACTCCAAGACAGCAACTCAGAAGACTCTGGATATCCCGAGAACTTCAGCTTTGGGTCGTTGTCACATCCCTTCATCTCCAGAGCAGGGATAGCATCGTGCCAGGCCATGTATCTAGTACACACCAGCAGCGATGTATCTTGTGCGCTGGGTCATTTAACAGGGAAAGGCCCTCATGGGCATGTGATGAGCGCAAGAACGGTGATGGGTTTGGTGGAAGTGCCGTGCCAAGCTATGATGAGGTGGGCTAAATAATTTGTCAGCAGCAGATGTAGTTCCATGGCATTTCACTTACCAGGTCGGCTGCTGGAATAGGTTTCCGTCTCCAAATCCATGGCTGACCATAGGAATGGCCCAAAGACCCACCTTGCCCAAGACATCAGCTAATTCTTTATAGGGAGGAATGTAACAAGAAGGCAAGTGTGAAGTGCTCTTCTCCCACATAATGGCTCAGCTTCCAATAATTCATGGCCAGAGGTAGTATCTTTGTTTAAAAGCCATAGATAAATCTGCTTTTCAAATCAGGCTGGCTATAAGATTCTTGTGGCAAGGAATTTCAAAGTTCGTTCAAATATGGGACATGCCATGTGCTGATTTAATTTGATCCCCTCTGGTTTGTTCACTGGAGAAAACCAGTAACAGTCAATCCCTTTTTCATTTTTTCTTTTCCTCTAACAATTTTATAGCCCTCTATCATCTCCCAACAATCCAGGCTGAACACTTCTATTCTTTTTAATGATTCCTCGCAAGCACAACTTTCCTTCCTTTTGGTCCCTCACGCTGCCTTTATCCAAAAGTGTATTTTAAACTAGCTTATTGAGGTTTTCAGATCTCGTTTAGCTTTATGACCCTCAATGAGCAGAAATGCTTGGCAGAAATGTACTGGTCTGACGCAGACAGGGAAGGAGATGTTTTCTTCAGCCCAGTGGCCTGTTCCTATGCGTCTGCATCACACAGTCACACCTGCGCTGGCATTCATTCCCACCGATTTCAGCAGCCTACTTTAATCAGATTAACAGAACAGGCAGAAAGGCTCACCCTTTAATTAAATTATGGATATTATATTATGATCAAGTCCATTGTTTTCTTTGCTGTACACGAGCCCGAATCCCCTGGAGACAGGAGTTCTGCCATGAAAATCCCAGCCAGACTCCAAGGTCTGCTCTCTGGCCCTGAGGCCATGGTATAAAAAGTTCCATGTTTGTACTATTAAGCTCTTTTACCTCCAGAAGAGGGTAGCCACATCTCAATTGCCTTTGGGTTCAGTCCTTGCAACACTGAAATTCCCAGAGTATCCAGGAATGGTTTGGGAAGCTGATAGTTCACCAAGACTAAAATTGTGCCAGGGATTGTTCTAACAGTTTATTACTATTTAGACAGGGTTGAGTGTCTGGGAACATTCCTTGGCACAATCCATTTACTAAAACCGGTGCAACCATCCAGCCTTGTGGCCGAAGACGGAAAAGATCAGGCTCCTCTTCAGATCCATCAAGTTTCATTTTGTGAGTATGAGAAGCACAACTGTTCTTTCCTAAGCTGCCCCACAGCTAGATCAGTGAGACCTTGGCCAAGGGGCAAAAGTCTGACTATGCCCCAAACGGCTAACATTTGAGATTGAATCTCATATAATGTCAGGTCCAGCCAGCCAGCGGAGACTTTAATCAGCTCATCACCTATAACTCATTTCCTTCTCCAGCTTTGCGGCTGCAGAGTGGATCTCTGGCCATGTAGCGGTTAGCTTCCAAATTTGAAGGTTATGTTTACACATTAAATTTCCTCCATACCTGAAAAGTTCCCCTTATTTTCATTCTTGTTGCATATCTTCCTAAATTCCTGAGGCCACGCTTTCTGCCTTCTTATCCTGCCAGAATATGCTAAATCAGAGTCCCTTGTCTGAAGAAGATGCAGTGAAGTGTGAGACCTCTGTTCTTCTATCCTTTTGCCCAACATGGAGCAGAGGTAGGAAGACGTAGGACATAGCATGAAGAACACTGGAGAGGCATCATCACCAAAAGTGGAGTTTGCCAGGCACATGCATACGGCATCTGAAAGAGCAGCCCAATCCTTTTTATTGTTCGGAATGGAAGAAAGCAGCACTTTTGCCAAGCAGTATACAGTGTTGTTAAATGTATAATCCACAGTATATTGTTTACCAAAAGACCCTTCGATCGTTTGCAGTTAAAGGAGAAAAAAATCTGCAGGCCAAGCAAACGATTGGATAAGGGAAGGACAGTATTTCTGAAAAGACAGTCTTTGGCTTAGTGTCAAATTCCTGCTTTGCACATTCAACAGGCATCCAAAGTCAATCTGTCCACAAGTAGGATTGAAAAACGAGCAAGCTCCTGAGATCCCGAACTGCAAAGGTGTCGAGGTGGCTGTGTCCAGTAATCTTGATTTAGCAACTTCACCAGCTCGTGGAAATACGATTGTTCGCAAGGATTGGGCTTAATCCAAACCCTTCTGCAGCCAGTTGAAAGGGGACCGTTATTTCTGGGAGATTTTTTGCCTCAACTTCCTTAGAATGAAAAGGTGAGAAGGATGCTTTTGAAGTCAGGACTCTACCTATAAAAGCTCCTGAAGTCTAACCCTGTCAAAAATAAAAATAAATAAATAAAAAATAAGCAAAAATAGGACAAAAGCAGAAGGAAAATTTTCTTGAAATTTGGCAGAGGAAAAAGAGAATAGAAAGTGGAAAATGCTAATAAAAGTTTTAGTTTCAATGGACATGTGGGTGGCGTGGAGTGGATGGTTCTGCAGTCTTTTTCAGACAGCAGAATTTATACTCGAGTTTTTTCCTTTATCTTTGTTCCAACAAAGCATTTCTAAGCATGTGCGTAACTCTGCGAGTGCATCAGCATTCTCGTAGAAATCAGAGGTACCATATGTTCCAAGATAAGCAAGTCTTTAAGCACTTCAAACATTCAGGATTCAAAACAGATCAGAGACAACAAAGCAAGCATGCCGTAAACACAACTGCTCACTCCTAAAAAGAAGTTTTGAAATAATTTATGTTTCTTTTTGTTCTTTTTCTTTTCTGAGAAAATCCCAACTCTTGGAGTCTGGCGATTTGGGGAAAACCTCAGATTTCATTGGGAGCCAGAAGCATATTCCTAGCCTGTGTAATTGCCAAGCAAGTCTCAAAAAGGTTACCATCAAAGTCCAAAGTCTTGACTTTTTGTTGATGAAAATGCTAATGGTTTTAAAGACAATCTTGTGACTTTTTAAGCATGAGGGGTAAAACAGTGTAGCTGCAGAACACAGAAAACTTCAGCTTTGCAGCATCAAGGCACAGTGTGTTTCTTCTCACTGAGGCAAGGAAGGGGTGGGAGAGATGGGGGAGAGAGCAGGACCTCCAAGTTTTAGCGGTATGGATCTCTCAGGCTCAGACATTTGGTCTGATGGTTAAATTATGTCAGTCGTGGTCATAGGATTTAGGCTTAAAATATTTTTAAGGAAGCGTACCAATCTTTTAGGACAAATATAAAAGAATATCCATCAAATTTCTTTACAGAATAAAGTATGGAATTATCAGAGCCTACTTGTAAAGTTACAAGTTTCGCTACAGCCATGGTAAGGTTGGTTTGGGTCTAATGATAATTGGAGGTGCGTATTCAGGAATGCCAAGGAGACAAAGAAAAACCCCATGCTGATCATACGAACCCGAGAAAAAAATCTAAATGAGAGGACATTTTTGCTATCTAGAAAGAGATTTTGAACTGTGAGACAAGAACCTTTTGCTGCCACGTTCTGGGAAATGAAATCCTAGCTGCAGTCGTTGTAAATTCACAGATCTCATCCTTGCGATAACTGATGCTCGTTTCTCAAAATCCTAAATATTGGCTAATTTCTCAGCATGAAAAATGCCAATGTTGGCACTGCCAGTGGGTTCTGCTGTCCAAAAAGGGAAACCGTGGCTTGTTCTTCAAGGAGGAAATAATGGTGCAGCTCACGGAATGTGAAAGCATTCAAGACTTTATAAAAGAGGATTTAAAACTACAAGAAAAAGAGCCTGAAGCTTTGCAGAAAGAAAAACAATTACAACATGAGCCAGCTAGGAAGAACCAAGAAAAAAATACATATTTAACCTGCAAATTGAGGAAGCTTGAAAATAATAAAAACTTAAGAAAAGAGTTTCTGTTAAAGTCTGGGAATATTCAGAAAACTGGCCACCAAAAGAAGACTTTTTTTTTCCCCTTGAAAAAAACCTTAAAGCTTGCCAAGATTGACCAGCTGTGTCTAGTGTGTTTATGCAAAAACATTCACCCAGTTTGGGAAAGGACATAGATATAAACTGGAAAAGTTTAGATGGAAAAGTTGCAGCCAAAAGTTTGGAGGAAGAAGGGTTAACTGCATCTTCTTATTTGGGCTTCAGCATAGACGTCAATATTGAGGGAACTCAATATTTAATAGACTTGTGAAAGGGCAGATAAGCATTGATATTGGCTTCAATCTGGCAAACTTTGGGATAGGCAGAGAACTCATGGAATCGCAAAACCGAACCTCCTGATTTATCGCTAACGGAGGTAGTCACTGGGGAATGTGTACAACTCCAGAAGTGGGAAAAACTGAGTCTGAAAGCTAGACCGTTGCAATACGAGATAGCCCGGCGAGGTGGTGAGCTCATAATCAGTCTGGATTTGCAGATGGCTAATAACCTTGTGATCGGTGCCCAGAAAAGCTGTGGAAATTCCTTTCAGAGTTGTGGTCCATTTGAAGCCAATGATTTGTAGGCGATCTCTTCGCGGTACATAAGTGCTCTTGCTGCCAGAAGGAGAAACTGTTACACCAGGCATGTTCAGGGATAGTTGTCCAGGAGAGCTGGGAAATGCCAGAAGACCTCAGACTTTTGATTTTTAACTGTTAAAATTCTTGGTGGCTGGAGGCCAGTGAAAATTCCTGTCTCCTGTCTCCATCCACATGACCAGTGGATAGCACTGATCATGTCGGCACATCTTCAGCTGTTCCTGACGAGTCAGCCAAGGCTAGCTGCATAAATGAACCTCATTAATTTGGACTGAAATGAGCTAGGAAATGTTTGTAAAAGCACCTAAACCAGCATTTTCAAGAGCGAAAATGTATTTCAGCCATGATAGCTGGGGGAGGTAGACTGTGAAGTGTCTTCAAACAGTTCCTGACTCGGAGCAGCTGTAGCCTCCTGGCTGCTTCATACCACCTAACTTTTCATCCTTGAGTTGTTTAATTGATATGAGGTAAATATTAATTTAATATCATAGGATCATAGAATCATAGAATGGTTTAGGTTGGAAGGACCTTAATGATCATCGAGTTCCACCCCCCCTGCCATGGGCAGGGACACCTCCCACTAGACCAGGTTGCTCTAAGCCTCGTCCAACCTGGCCTTGAACACCTCCAGGGATGGGGCAGCCACAGCTTCTCTGGGCAACCTGTTCCAGTGCCTCACTACCCTCGTAATGAAAAATTCCTTCCTAATATCAGGTAAAATGAATCAAGTCTTCATTAATTTTCACAATCCACCATCTTCTGGAGAATATAAGTAGCTCCAATTTGCAGTGAGGGACACTGAGGCACAGAGAAAGGGCACGAGTTGCTTCAGCTCATGCAGTAAGCCGCTGTTAGGACCCGTCAGGGGACTCGTTGCGCATAGAGGTCAGCCCAGCCTTGGGCTTCATACCTGGATCATCGCAGGTCAGATCAGTGTTTTGCTACCATCTGAACAGCCGGACTTCTGTCCTCTCTGAAACACTCCGACATATGCAGAAAAGAAAGAAAATAGCTGTGGACAAGCTCAGGGATTTTAGATATGAAACTCCAGGCTCTGCTCTGAGAGGCGTAAATCCCTGGAAACCCATGCAGTTCCTCAAGGTTCATACCAAATTTATTTGGAGCAGAAGTTGACTTTTCAGCCTTCACATCACTGCACGTAATTCCCACATGAAAATGGGTAGTTTCACCCATTTCAGAAGGCTCAGGTCGCTCAGGTTCTGGAACGAGGGTGCCCCTCCTCTTCTCTTGATGTCATGAAGAGATTAAAGCAAGGCTGCTGGCTGAATACGCTCGCATCACCGCTGCCTGTAATGGGGAGATTTACAGCTCTCATTACATACCAGAGGAGTTAAAGGCCATGCACCTCATCAGGACCTGTTCCCGGTTTATAGCTGCCGCCCACCAGCCCCACTAATGATCCCAGATAATCGCCCCTTGAATGTTCCCAGTCACCTTGACTTACTGCTTTCTCCCCGTGAGTCATGCTATGAGTCTACGACATGGTATGCAGGGGAAAAAAAAAAAGCTTTCTTGCATGTGGCTTTAATTACCTTCATTTTTAATTAAGTTCTGTGGTTTTAATATCAATAACCCTGGCCTGGAAAGACTTTCTTTGCTTGGATGTTTGTTCTCCATACAGGCAAATATTGCTGGTCACTTATGCCATCCTATTCCCTGTAACCTCTGAGGGTCTTTGTCAAATGCTACTGGAATTCAGAGCTCCTGGAGGGTATGGATCATAAAGACCAGACCGGCCAGTTCAGGATCCTCTTTTTCACCTTGAGGCAACTGCAAAGTCCTCTCTCTCTCTCTGACTTTTGATTTCAGTGGGTGATAATTCCTCATGTGGCCAAAAATATCAATTGAAGCTAATGGTCTTCTCAATGGATTTGAGAGCTGAAGGGGACAGCTGGAGTAATGAGTGAGCTCCCTTGGCCCAGGACCGTATTTTGGCCTGTATGCGTACCCGTACACATCACTAGCACCTTGACCTATGGCAAAGACACCTTGGCGATACAGTCAGAATGAAAAAAAAAAGATGGGGAAATTAAAACCTAATAATAGGAAATGCTTTTCCGGACACTGTGGAAGTAGAGCATGGAGAGCACTAACACAGGAATGTAACAAGATTCAAGGACTGGACTGTGACCTGGTTATCAAAAACAGGCACGCCACCACTGAATATGAATGGATTAAAATCTTTTATTATACTTCAGGTTTGAGTCAATCTTTATCTATGAGAGAGACCTGGGACAAGCCTTAGCAGGTCACAGATTTTTCCAAAGTGTCGTCTGCAAAAGCTGGCACTGCTCACGGTACGAGAGGGAGTGCATGCCAGGACAAGACTCATGTCCCTACATAGTTTGTTTTCAAGAGGGACAATGAAACAGAGTAGACCTGTCAAAGCTGGGCTCTTAAAGTCGTTGAAGTGTGAAGAATCGTCTAAGCTATGACTGAGAATTTACATAGCACTTGGAAAGATACTGTTCGTTATATTGGAGTGTGAAAATCAGGTGGGTCTGCAAGCTCAGGGGACACTTTAATTTTCAGATGTCCTTCTAACGCTTGGTAGCGTTAGCAGTTGGAGTTGATGATCTTAACGGTCTTTTCCGACCTAAATGATTCCATGACTCTGGTGGCCAGGCCTGTAAAGTCAGATCTGCAAAGATACTGCATATTTCCTAAAAATCCCTGCTTAGATTTGCATCCTACATATTTCAAGGCCGTGAATACACCAATGGACCTTAATGACCCTCACCATCTGCACACCCTCCACCCATTAGCCCAGGAGCTGGCTATAAGCACAAGCTCCTGGTCAGCCTGATCTGGGGTGGATGTCCCAAATGTGGCTGGCAAGGACAATTGGTGTTGCCAGGGCCCTGGTGACATGCGCACAAAACCCACAGCATCCCCCAGCCATATCCCATCTCGGGTTGTCCTGGTGACTGGTACATCTTGGGAGCAAGAGAAAACATCATGGGGCATGTGGTCCCAGTTGGCCAGCTTCATCCAGGCGTCCCTGGCAGGACTGGCACCTCTGAGGCTGGAGCAGAACTCTGTATTTTGGGAGATGCCAAATGTTAGTGCTGCTGATACCAAACTATGGGAAGGTGCTCCGACATGGATATGCTGAGGGAAACACAGCGCCTTCCAGAAGGGATTGTCAGCAGCTTGACGTGATACCTCTTAATTAGCAGATTGCTTGTCGGTGCAGTACCCTTAAGCTATAATCAAGATGGTTTTCCGACCATCTGAAACCCTCTGCTAATGCTGAGGAGGGTGGCAGTGCCCTGTGTTACCTGGAGAAGAGAAGCAATGGCTCAGAGTACCAGGGAATAAATAAATAACGTGGGCCTATCGCTGTACTGCAGTGCAGCGCTTCATGCAAGCGAATGATCAGCGCACTTATTAACTATGCTATTATAATTATATCATTTCAGGGACCTGTGTTTACACCTTGGTGCAACTCTGAGTGATGTAGATGTAATTAGTGCCGAGATCTCTCACACGTTGCAGGCAGTAAAGTGTCAACGTGCTAAAAGGACTGATCATTTTAATGGAAACACCTATGACTCGGGGATTATGACCGACGCTGAGCACCAGGAAAAGGGCTGAAATATCAGGGAAGAAGCAGAAAGGAGAAGCTGGAGGATGCTACAGAGTTGAATGGGTTGAGAAAAACCTTGCTGAACTTAAAAATAAGCGTGAGGGAGCATATAAAATTAGCCAGTGTAAGCCCACAATCCTTCGGGGCTTAAACAGCCAGCAAGCAGAAAGCATCTTGAAGAAAGCATCTCAAGAAAAATCACTGAAAATGTTTAGCAGCCAATGCCAAACTTTGCTGCCCAAAATGCCCGGGGGAAATTCCAGGGCACAATGGCTGGTTTCAGGTTCCCTGAGCGGCTGCATTTCGGCTTCCAGAAGAGGTCACTCTTTCCCAAGGATTTGTGGTAGGTTGCCCAACTCTTCCAAGGGAAAGCACTACACGGAACAATGCCTGGGTGGGTAAAAATAGGGAATAGCAAAGGCCTGCCCGGAGCCCAGCTGCAGCCTCAGGTGAAAGCAAGCTCATTGCAAGTGTGAACTCACCTGGGTAATTTGACAAACAATTGACCTAATGTTCCCAGGATGTGGGAATTAACACTGCCTTGGAGCCAGTTGGGGGACAAGACGGGAACAACGTGCTCAGAAAAATGCTCAAAATTCACAGTCTCTTTCGGCAAAATCTACTCTCACATGCATGCACGGTGGAAATCCGTTCCCCGCCTTCAATGCTCTGGCCTAGACCTGGAAGAGCCTTACTCTGACAGCAAAGACGGGTCTTAAGAAAATATAATGAAGCCAAGCTCCCTGCGCAGCTGTTGTGCAATTACTAAATCTGAACTATGCATGGAACCCAGGGAAAAGTCCTAACACCCTGGTCCTTCAGCTGTAAAAGCACAGGGTTCTTCCACCTGTGCTATCAGGTAACACCTTTACCTTGTCCCAATGTGTTTCTAGTCCTCCTGTGGGCTGAGCTTTCGCTGTGGGCTGTCACAAGTCCCGTAGAGTAGATCCGTCCTTCTGGGTTTATATTTTTATAGTTTGTAGCTTCTGTGATAGACTTCTCAACCAACTATTACTGTGACGATTGCCTAGATTTGGAGAGACCCTGAAACTTTTTCTCTGAAAGATCATCCCTCCTCTTTTCCACTGGTGTCTTATCCAAATTTTAGCTTGAAAGCCCTGGATGGTCACATTGATGTTAATTCTTTCAACACTGGTGATTCTGGTACATTTAATGGCTGTAAAGGTGGGCATGAAATCCATGAGGACCTTGGACTTACTGCAAGGAGGGAGGTATAACATGATGGTCCAATATAAGAAACAAAGAAGAGAAGAGGGGAGGATGAGGAAACAACCGACACCGAAGGGGTACTTTAGTTGATCACAGCAAGAACTTTTCTGCTGCACGGTGAACTGAGCTATAAATCACTAGGTAAATAACAGTTAAGAGCCATATTTGAAAAGATATTTCAGTCCTTAAACACTGGTACTAAATATTTCACCTCATAAAAGCTAATGCTTTCTCCTTGATCTCCAAATCTCCTGTTGACTCTGGTCTACTTGCAGAATACAGCCCTTATTTGTACCCAAAGCCATTTCAAATGCAGGATCCTGCTTGCTTCCTTGTATGGGTTGGCATTGCTGGGCAACCCGATACTCACGTCACAACATGCGCTCGTCAAAATCTTTCAAAGCAGGTCAAAATGTTCCATTAGGATATTTACAAAAAACAGAGGGGAAACTATTTCTTTTCATTTGAATGGTGTTCTCTTTTCTTCACATGTCAAAATGGCAGTCAAGAAAAGAAAATTATTCAAATCTTGCTCCAGCTATTTTTTTTCCCTTGTCATTCAAGCACATTACTGTCAGAAGGACAATACCTTAGTTTTCGAAGCTTTATATATGGTTATCAGAACGGCATGAGCAAATGCGGCTTATTTGCGTGATTTATGACCCTGGCCTGATCGTTTCTTCTTGTTCCATTTCTCTGTGCATATCATATGACTCTCTTAAGTACATCTTGTCGGTGTGCAACTGTGAAGATCAGGCTTCTACCATGAAATTTGTCTGACTAGATACATCACCTACATCTGCACTGGTAACCTCTTTCCTTCCATGTCGACGGAGCTCCAGGATGAGTTAGAGTCCATGGATATGGCCCATCCCATCCTAAAATAGGAACAGGAACTGGATGAGAAAAAACATGTTCATTACTCATTGCTCATTAGTCTTTGTAAGCTATTAAGGGAATCTACATGGAATAGCTTATCTATAGGCACCTGAATTTAAAGTTAGATGAGGTTAATTCCAAATGTTCGTTAAAGCTCCGTCATTAGCAGGAAGTCCAGACTAAACACTAATGATCGGAGCAGCACTGTCGCAATAACCTGGAAAAGGTTTTATTTATATGGAACTTGTCTGGGACAAAAAATGCTACAACTCTCTGAAATGTCCCAGGTTTCTTTCTTACAGAAACTTTTTTACAGTTCTTACTTCCAACGTAGGGTAAAAGAGAGATGGCTTTTCCCCATAAATATTCATCTCTATCTTCTACATGCTGGGCATCTTTTGACTAAAAGGTTGACATTTCAGCTCGGACCTGCTTTTCCAATTATATTGCTCCTAATCTGAATTAAGTATGTCTCCCGTCTCTTCCACAAACTTTCTCATGAGGAAAAAAGTTGCTTGTCTCATGTTTTTGTTTTCCTTGTCAAATGGGAAGGTAATAAGACTCCTTTTGTCTGTCAGTTTGAAAAAATAACATTTTATTTATGTATACGGTATCCCGTTCTGATTTGAATGGGTAGGTATGAGACTGAGAGAAGTCACAAACTCAACAGTGCGTATTTCAAATTGTGAGAAAGAAAATTTAATGACCAAAATCAGCCTCGTCACATTCTTGGTATCTCTCGTGTCAAGGTCTCCAGCTGAGCTAGTTACCCCTGGTTCACTTTATAGTGAGTAGAAAGAATTATTGCACTTGTAGGTTGCAATTAATTAATTAGATCTATTTTTAGATATCCATTTTTAAATGAGACGGAATGCTCTCCTCAGATATCTGTCTTATTCCGTTTAGGAACATTGTCCAGATGGCAACATCTACATAGCAGGAATCTATATCTGGTCAGAGAAACCCCTTCGGCAACAGGTGGATAGAGAAGAGAGATTGCAGGGTTGGCAGGAATCCTTCATATAAAACCAAAGCTAACAAATATGTTTAGAGTTTGGAAGTAAAGAAAACAAAATGACAGAGAGGATAGTTTGGTAGGGGAAGAATTTCACATGTGGCTTGGGAAACAGCTGTGATTTACCCGTGTATTGCACACTACCTCCAGACTCGTTCTGGGTATTTTTCACTAAATTAAATATTGATTAAGACAGTGATCAAGTATGCTGAGCAATGCTAGCTAACAAGGAGGTGAATTTCAGGCCCAGCTGGGAAAGGGAGCACACTTGAACTGTAGGCCTGAAAAAAAAAGGAAAAGAAAATCATCTTTTTCGTGTGTGTTGAGAAAAGACAGTATGAACTAGTGGTCTGCTACTCTGGAGTTCCGTGTTTAAGTCCTAACTTCCTCTAGGACTTTCTGTGTGCTCCTTGGCACATAACTTCATCACTCAGTCTCTCCTCATCTGCAAAAATGCTATAATATTTTTATTTTATTTTTATTCAGCCTTTTCCACTTTGAGTATGACCTTTATTTTTCCTGGGAATGACCTGAGGGAAAGAGAAAACAAGAACAGGTGCCTTTTGGAAGACTCACCAGGTTGGTTGAAGGGGGCATGTGATGTTCTTCAGCTGCTTCCACTGAGCATGTGCCCTCTGACAAGGTCCTTTTGAGCCCCTAATCCCTTTTGAAGACACAGCCCAGAACCTTAACACAGTACTGAGGCTCTGCTTGCATTTCATTGCCCCATTGGCCATGTGTGACCACTGCGGTGGATTGACCTTGGCTGGCTGTCGGGTGCCCACCCAACCACTCTCTCACTCCCCCTCTTCAACAGTGTAGGGGGAAAAAATAAGATCAAAAACTCATGGGTTGGGATAAAGGTATTTTAGTAAAGAAAAGCAAAGGCCGTACATGGAAGAAAGAAAAACCAAAATATTTATTTTCTACTTCCCATCAGTAGGTGATGTTCAGCCACGTCCTGGGAAGCAGAGCCTCAGTATGGGAAGCGGTTGCTTCAGAAGACAAATGCCTTGATAGCAAAAGCCCCTCCTCCTCCTTTCTTTTAACCTTTATTGCTGAGTGCATCATGCAGTGTGGATATATGCCTTTGGTCAGTTTGGGTCAGCTGTCCTGGCTATGTCCCTTCCCAGCCCTTGCCTACTGGTCTTTGGCGGGTAGGTTGGAG
The DNA here is from genome assembly GCA_008921705.1 of Burhinus oedicnemus. Lineage (NCBI taxonomy): Eukaryota > Metazoa > Chordata > Aves > Charadriiformes > Burhinidae > Burhinus > Burhinus oedicnemus. Next base: position 658,985 of record VFFE01007125.1, on the reverse strand, counting down.
AGGCAGCCTTGACGCTGTTCGAGCACTGCTCAGCGGTAGCCAAAGCACAGGGTGTTGTCGACACCTTTCTGGCTACAGATGCAAAGCACAGCACTATGAGGGCTGCTATGGGGAATGTTAACTCCATACCAGCCAGATCCAATGCAGCCATGATCTACTACTTTCCTTAGGGAAATCCATCAGAAGATGCCAAGGTTGTGGCAGCTTGCACAGGCTACGCCAAACAATTACTATGAAGCTTGGGTAAAGCAGTTAGTGGTAAATGCAAACTGTTGCTTTCAGCAGTAGTCCTCATGGTCAAGAACTGAGGTTCATAAAGGGCAGGGACTGACTTCTCTTCACTTTAAATCTCTACAGTTGAATTATCCAGGGGAGAGAAGAGTTTAGCGTATGATGTATTTGACCTATTTAAGATATCAGCTTTGGGGTGACGAATTGCATTAAGGTACCACTGATGCTTAACGTAGTGAGGGATTTCTGTCTAGATCCATAAACAGGACTTGAGGGAGCAGAAAAGCTCAGTGAGAATTTTCCAACGTGCTTAAACAGAATATTTTGACTGAGCTAACTCACAGCTCAGTGGATCTTTCTACCACTTAACACTCTCTCTCTCTCCAGGTAACTGTTTTAGGAATGAGTGGTGCAGGTCTCGAAGGACTGATCATCTCACTTGTTTTTGTAGGACATCCATCTCTGACCACAACTGGTAACATACCCGGGGAATGACTCGGTTTAGTCTCAGCTGTGGATGACCCTCGGATAAGTCTTCGTTACCCACCAAAACCCAGGTAAATACTGAGATGCAAAAGTGTTCAGACAGATTTCTGAAGTTTTTCTTAAGACAAGCAGTTACTCTCACATACAGTTTAATTTTCTAGTCAAGTTAAAGCCAAGCTGGTTTGTTTCCCCTGCAGCTTAGCTCTCCGCGTCAGCCTCATAGGCACTGGTGCCTAGATTTCAAGACGAGGAAGAAGCACTTTGGTCATGTTCTCAAGGTTGTCTTCTGCCAAGTCTATATCAGAGGCCAAAGAGCTCTGTGTAACATTCCTACCAGCCTCTACACCAGGTGTGCCATGCATGTGGTGGACCCTGGATCCATATCTTCCTTTCCCCTTTGTCCTTGCCACAGCTCGTGCCCTACCCCTTCCAGGGTAGCAGGAGCCTCACACCCTTCCAGATGCAGCTTGGAAGGAAGATTTTAGCTCTTTCTTGCTCTCTCAGCCCAGTTTGTATTTTTCATCTCCCCAACACCAGGAACAAGTTTCTCTTTTCTTTTTCTCTTCCTTCCTAAAGAAAGGAACCAATTAGAAATTTAAATACTGTGAGTTGCTCCCCTTTGCCCCCTTCCCCCATCCTGCTCTCCCTTCCCCCACCATCCCAACTCCTGGAGAATAAATCATTTTCTGTGGTCTGCAACTCAGCTGGAAAAACTAACAAAATGGGTCTATAATGTCACCAGCATCTAATTTAGTGGATTTATGGGGTCTGGCCTTAAGCACTTGCTGCTTTACAGCATGTGAGTTCACTCCTGCAGCAACACCCTCCAGACTGCAACTTCTCATCCTAGATCGCGGCTGTCCGCAGTCTCTGGAGCTTTGCAATAGGCAGATCCCTCTCCCTTGGAAAATGGGAGCTCTCCTTTCTGCCCCACCCATTGCCCCTCCCTGATGGGCCCCAAAGAGGATCACAAAACATTCCTGCAGCCGGGAAGGGCTTAGCGTTGGTGACGTGCTGGTTGCAGCAGACAAATGCGGTAATTACCTAAGGCAGACCTGTTGAGGTTCACGTCTTGAGCAGGAGCCACACTGCTGGCTCTCTATTTGGGCTCCCTCACACCCAGGCTTGTCCTTCAGTTTTTTTTTAGTTTTTATTTTAATCTTTTTTGGTGCCTCGCATTGTCAGATATAGGAGAACCACCAAGCAGGAGCAAGTGTTTATGAAGCCCTGCTTTCAAAGGAGCCTAGCTGGAAGGTGTCGCTCCCTGTTGCACAGCTTGACCTAGGCAAAGCAAGCACGAAGTGTTGTGGAAACATGTGGTGGCAAACATCCCTCAGCTGAAACCTTTCTGGCTGCAGTAGCGGTGTGACCACCTTCCAGGAGCAACCTGTCCCCTGGAAGACCCAGTGCTGGTGAGCATTAACTCTAACAGTCCGTTAACACCCTGGCATTTGCCCCAGAGGAACTAACTTAAAGTTTGTTTGAGCCAATCTATGCATCCAAGCCAGCCAAGCCGACGTTTGGGTCCCCCGGTCTGTTATTGAACACAGACTCCAAGAACATGGGACCGAGACCCACCACCTGCAAATTCAGTATTAGGCCCTACCTGAAAATAGCAGCCGCTCTCTTTTAACTCCAGTTAGGTCCACAACCTGGCACTCCTCCTGGGATAACAACTCTCACAACCCAAATCACCAATGCACTGGTGCAGAGCCGGGACCCCAGGGTGGCTTTGCCTGGAGCCGGATGTCAAAAGTGCAGTGACACGTGGAGTACGGATACCCGGATAGCTTTGAAGGAGCTCAGCTCCAAGTGGCAGTGACGGGGTGCTGGGAGGTAAATTTGCCGGTTGCAAGCTGGCTCTGCCTCGGTGAATGCTCCGGAGGGGCATCTGCATGATGTTCACGATGTTTGAAGTGTAGGACTGAAACCAAACTGGCTCTGGCAGCAGGATAACCATCTTCTCAATGTTCTCAACCATCTTCTCACATCTGTGACTGTACAAGTATGTGTGTGTGTGTGTATTTGTACTTACATATATAGGTATTTATATCCCAGGTATAAAACCTAGGATAATTCAGATACCAGGGGCTGAAGTGAAGAAGGGTTGGCTCTCTTTCCTATGCTGTCACTTATATATTTGCAATCTGGACATATAGCTGTTTTCCAGCATAAACATACTTTCGGACAGAAGTATGTGCTGCAGCGCAGGTCAGGAAAGGGATGACAGCTCTGATTTACATGCCATTTCCCTCGCTTTAGCATATTAAGCAGGTTTCTTCTCTGGGGCATCACATCTCGTGGAAACCGGTGATGTTTTGTGAAAGCTGGGGAGAAGGCTCTCTTTGGGGGACAATCTGTCTTGTACCTAAACTATGAGTGGCATGTTTCTACCTCGAGTCCCTGTGTGTATAGCTGCAGGGATGTCTGGGTCAGTCTCTTGCTTTAGACATTGGTCAGATGTGCATTTAATACACAGCTTTCCCCATCAAATAATGTGGGTGCAGGTCCTCAGGGAGCCTTGATCTATCAATTCGAGTCGTGCTCCCCACCTTCAGGAGCCTCTAAAACTTCCCAGTTGCATGAGAAAGGGAGTACTGCAACCCTCAAAGGACGGAGAAACTGAGGAATGGCTTGTGGGTGGGAACGTGTCCAAAATCGCGCCACAAATGTCTGGGAGAGCCAGAAGGAAAAGCCAGATCTGTGGACTCCCAGCAGTTTACGGATGTGCGTAAACCACAGAGACCGTCCAGACTCACTTCTGAAACCCACAAAATGCCCACAGCTCCGGTTGCTGTGCCAACACCATTCTGAATAATTTTATGGGTGCTCTTTGCCCTTCCAACCATGTTCATTCCTGAAGGGAAAAATGGCCTTATGGTGAGGGCACTGATGTAAGATTAAGAAGGAAAAAGGCTTTGGAAAATATTCTTTGTCTCGGTGACAATTTTTGGTAGAGCTAAGAAAGTGCTTGTCGACGTTAATTTTTGTTTAATATGAAATATTGTAATTTTCTACTCTTTGAAAAATCTCACCAGAATATTTAATTCTTTAATTCTATTTATTTTTTGGCAACTATAAATTAAAAAAAAAATTCTACTTACAGGATGAAATATTTTGGCCTTTTTTTCCCATCAACTTCTCTCCCAATGAAAAACATTTAGCGTTGGAATTTTATGCAAAAAATTTCCATTGACAAGTAAACATATTTTCCTTTCCCTCTGAAATGTTAGTAACTCTATAAATAGTTTTTATTACTTGGGTTTTCACCAGACCCATTCTCATCTCAGAGTAGCTGTTCAGACGAACAAACCCATTAGAGGAACTGGCACCGCAATTTTTGCGATAGTAAAGGGCCTTCCCCTCGGCCCCACAATTTCTGGGTTCATCAGTTCTTAATAAGTCAAAAGAGATACCACCATTTCTTTTTCTCCGTGGTGACACGGGCAGCAAATGGTTCAATTTGTGACTGGTAATACTGATGTCATTTAAACAGCTGCCTCTACAGAAGCCAAGCCCTTGCTATGAAATAACCTTTCTGTCATTCCTGAGCAGCTCTGGAAAGCCTTTTAGAGTAGTAAGGAACAAAATTATTGCGCCAGCCGTGTCTAGATAATACGTTGCCATGAAAGTCTCTTGTCTCGGGGTCTCAGACTGTTTAACAAAGCTGAATTCTGCCAAAAGCTCTGAGAAAGTTATTACTTTTGAGTACGTGGAAAAAGGGAATTGTAATAATGGAGTGGGATTCGTCTTGCTTAGGGTCAGTCATCTAAGAGGTCCAAGGTAGATCTGAGCGCTCTGTAGTGAAGGGACACGGGCACCTCCAGGAGATGATTTGCCTCATCTGTATAAAGGCAAGATGAGTCAAAACTCTGGGGGTCTCTTTTTGAGAGTGTAGAGGGAGCCAAACGGACTGACCTGAACTGTAGTTGGCTAAAGGTAGTAAGGCGGATCCAGTCCAAGGTGTCAAGGAAATAAGGGATATGTTGAATGCATTACCTCACCTCAGTTAATTGCTTATTTCTTAGGATTTTTATCTTTTCCTTTGTCTTGCTCCTGTTTGAGGGAGGATGCTGCAGGTGGGTTCTTCATTAGTGGCCAGTTGTTGATCTTAGGCCTGAAGTGAAGTTGTGGCATGGAGTGATGTCCACTAGCAATAAGACCCAGTTTTAAATGATCAACTACACAGAATTACACTTGCTGAGGCTTGTGGCGTTCATTTGACAGATCCAAACTCCTCCCGAGCTCGCGGAGGCGACTTCTGCCATTGCTGAGTCTGTGGGGTCTCAAGAGATGAACTCGTTCTTTCGGACCCTTTTTTATGGCTCTGTGATGATCAGGAGGCAGGAAGGAAAGACCCCAGAAGCGAAATTGTCTCAACAAATCCCTCAGAGACATCCTACTCCCTTAGCAGTCCTTGCGGCAGCGGAGCGCCGGCATGCATTTTCCTGTCAACACCCTCAGAGAGAAATCTGAGCCCCGGTGTTTAAAGCCAGATGCTCAGCTTCCTTCCCTGCCTGCACACATGCCAATCTGTTAGGCTGGCCTCCTGCCTGTTCCCAGGTGGTGTGCCAGGATCAACAAGCCCCAGATACCAAGGAAAGAGATGTGGCCTGGGAGAGCCTCTCGAAAACCTCGTGCTGACATACCCTCTGAAAGAGGATCCTCACCGTGACGACTTAGAGCAAATGGCTGCCCCATGCTTCATGGTAAGGAACATGAGCGTTTTGCCGACTAGCTGTCTGGCCTGCTTTGCTATTTTTGTTCCTAGCAAGGGCCCAGGTTACTGGAGGGGAAGACCAGGCTCTTTGCCATATTTGGAAAAGCAAAGCCCTGGGAGCAGACACTGTGCTACTGGACTGTATTATGGTCAAATGGCTTCTTTCAACCCATGCGGTGGTGTGTCCGGCTGAGACACTGCGCTGGGACTGATGGACACAGGTCTTGTTGTTCTTCTAGCACTGCAGTGCTCTTTGACCTTGATCAGGTCTCTTTGCTGTGCTCTCCTTCATGCCGTTTGTCTTTTTAGGCAGGGTGGCAGATGTCAGGTGCGTTTTGTCCCTACAGTAACTCACCCAGTAAGACCTGGATCTCAGTTGAGTCTCTGATGGGCTCCTATAGCAGCCCATTGAAACACAAGTCTTCGAAGACTTCCCATTGTGAAGGAGTCCTGGCCCCAGCTAACCAAAACCACTGACTTCTGCAGACACTCCAGAAATAAATACAGGAGAATAGAGGCCGATATTGCCCAGTGACCCATCTCTAAGGGTCATCAGCAGTAAAAAGCTAAGAAAGGTTGAATTACAGGAACCTTCTTCTTGGTTCACGTTTTGAAAATGAAAGGTTTAGGGACTTAGTGATATTATTATATTTGCTACCTCTCATTAACTCACCAGTTGGGTGTTTGTCTATGCTTCTTAGAGATTTTCTTTTTTTCTAGCCTTCACAAAGTCCTATATTTACAAGTGCAACAGTTTTCACAGACCTGTAGACAGCCCTGTATAATATGAGTATGGAATAATTTGCTTTCAAGGTGATTTTTCTTCTTGCAAACAGCGAGTGGTTCATGCTAAAAGTAGGAATCCCTGTAAGCTAGACTAGAGCCTCCTACCTAGCAACTAGGGATTATGATACCCAAACTCATATTTGCTTTGGGAAAGACACTGCATGGGAGATAAAATTCTGATAAAGATAATTGTGTTGGATTACCAAGAAGTTATCCATGGTAATGCCTGATTTAAACATCAAAATAGAATGGGAGGGGTATAACTGCTATTCACGTGGTGCCAAAACCAAGAGAAAGCTCCACAAAGATCTGAAAATGAGAAAGAGCCTGGTCTGTTAGGTTTTCTCTAGTCGTTCCATAGGGGCACAGTAAAGAACTACACCTTTCAGTATGTTGGCTTTACAGTAGGCCTAAAAATTAAGTAGTGAGATCTGTAGGGAGCGAAAGGAGGGAAGAATAAAGCACTTACAGGACTGCTGTGTTCCTCCTTCCAAGCTGGAAAACATCATGAGCTAATGTACCTTGCTGAATCAGCAGCTTCATCTTTCTGTGTAGGATACGTTTCACCTAACTTCAGCCAAATTAAATTAGTTTACTCTAACTAGTTGTCCAGTTCTTCCCTGTGCTTAATAGAGAATGACATCTCCAGAAGGTAAGTATCTCCACCAGGCTCAAAGACATCTCAGAAGATGGGATGAACCAGATCTCATCATCTGAACTGACCTTACAGGCTTTCAGGCTATGGTACCTGGGATGTGATTATCTTAAGATGTTTGGGACAGGACAATTGACCTTCTCCCTGGACATCCAGGGAGAGAGCTTCTCCAGGGAGCTTATTTCTCTCCAGTGAGCTTATTTCTCTCCAGTGCTCGCAAAGGGAGCCCGGGGTGATTAGTTCAGCCACGTTGTAGATAACCGTATCATGAATCTCACCCTCTTACATTTCACTTTCACATCAGCAGGAAGGGACTCACAGAGACAGACTCCCTGCTTATAGCGGGCAGCCCTGTACTGTTCAAAACACGAGCTCTCACTCAGTAGCTGTGTACTGGGGCAGTACTGGAAGCTTACTGGGAGTACTAACCTCTGGTCACCTTCTTCCAAGAGGCTATGAAACCTCTTTCTATTGAACCATTTCTGGTTTTCTGATCAGTGTTTTGGGTTTCTGTTTCTCATCAAATGCGCATCACAAATCTGACCAGATAGTTGGCTTCCTTTTTAAAACATTTCCAAGTAAAAACAAAATCTGAAGCTTAATTATACAGTAGTAAATTACCCATTGAAAACTTCTGCTCATGAAAAACAGAGCAATTTCATCTCCCAACACCACCACCTCCACCCTTGGAATAAATCCTGAGAAGTATAAATAGTGAGAAGCCAAAGAATTAAGGGGGGATGCTAAACAGTGGGACTCTTGTTCTGTAACACTGAAGTGTGAGAACTGAGGAGGGTGAGTCTGTCTGGGTGAATCATGAGCTGACCGTGTTTCACTTACAGCCCGTTCCTTGATGTATAGTCTCATTGCCTTCAAATGTTAGACTGTTCCCCTGCAGACAATCAGCAAGGGGAGAGTTCAACGCCTTGGGATTTTCCATGAAAAAAGTGAAATAAAATAAATCGAGCATCTGTTAGATATACCAGTTGGAGGGTGAACTTTTAATTAACGCCAGTTTGTAATAGTGACGCAGGCCGGGGGAGGGTACCATTAATTGCACCGATACCAATAGAATATTTCCAGGGCTGTTCTCTGGCACTAAGACCAGCTGGGCTAAGATAGGCTGGGTCCACACCATTAAAAAGTCTTAGCTCCTGAATCAGGATGGCCTCATGCAGTCAGTCAGTGTGAAGTAGTCCTTATCTCGCACTAATTTCTAAGCTTAATTAAAAATTAAGCTTTTTTTTTTTGGTGTTTTCGTATGGTGCTGGGCCCACACAGCAAATGGATTGGCTCACTGCTAGCTGGGCTCCAGAGTGTCACCTCCAACTGGCAGGCAAAGTCAAACTAGAATATTAGATATGAGTTCTGGATCTTTGTCTTCATAAAACTTGGGTGTGGTTCAACCACCAAAGTATGTTAATTTATTGAAAATACTTATTATAGGATTTATCTTCCTAACTTCAGCTGCTAAAAGGTGTGTGTCTTGAAGAACCTATATATTTAGCCTCCCTTCATAGTTGACAGAGAAAGGAATCTGCAGATAGTAATTTGTCCCCCCAGTGATGATTTTTAAAATGTATCAGCCTCAGTTGTTCTCATGTCAAAAAATGAAGCACATTGCAGTGGTTTGGGTTTTGGTTTTTTGGTTGAGTGGTTTTTTTTGTTTGGTTGTTTTTTTTTTTTAATTGGTTGTTGATCTGATTTAGAATATAACTAGCAGAGCAAAGGAGCATGGGTCAGCAAACTGTGAAGGAGAACAAAAAGAAAAAACAGGTACAGATATTTTAAATCAATTTTGCCTTGACAACAGTCACAACGTGGTTGATTTGGCAAAATACTGAGTGATCAAACAATAAATTACTGATTTTAAATTCTTGAAATATGGCATGGGGATTTATCTCTGCTACTGTCAATGTCTCCATCTTACTAAGTCATCCCGGGCTTCCTTTACAGCCGAGAAACTCTAGTTAGCGCACCACAGCAATACAGATGTGCTGTTTAGAAGTGATGTCTAGTCCAACCTACCACTCAGAGCAGGAATAGGTAACAGTACTGTCAGTATTGTCGTTGGACGTATCATCAAGGTCCAGAACAAAGGTTGACTTGGAAGAATCCCAGGCTTGTGCAGATGGACTTCATGTGTGACAGTATGTATGTATGATACTCAAATGTAGTCAGCTGACATAAGGGTGATCAAAAGCCAAGACCTCAGGGCTGAAAAGTCACACAAACCTAGGGCACATCAAACCACTGTGCTGCAGAAGTTATTCAGCAGCTTCTTAAATCAAATTGGGCTCTTCTCCCCAACCACTCTCCCAGCGAAACTGTTTCTGAGTGTCCCACTTTCCCAATTAGAAAACAGAAGCATAAGGAAAAATAAAGCCCACGAGGCACTGCAGCTGTACACCTTTACCAAAATATTTCCATTATGCATGTCTCTTACAGTTAGGTTAAAATACTTTTTCTTTTTTTCCCCCACAGGAAGTAGGCACATTTCACAAGTCACAAAACCAAAATCCAAAAGCCCAGTTTCCCATTAGGAGTTGGTTTTGATGGAGCATTTTGCCGAAGCCACACGGACAAAACTGCAGGGCAGAACGCGGCTGTCCTTTTGCGAAGCGACAACGAGCGCAATAAATAACAAAGCAAAGAAAAAAAAAGACTAAGAGGCCTGAGAAACACTGACTGGCAGGAGGCAGAGACAGGCAACACATCTGACTTGCCCTGTACCCGCTCTTGAAGAGGTTTCGTCTCGCCTGAGCTGCCTGATTTCACGAAGCCGAGATGCCTGCCCGCCGTCCTGCCCGCCGTCCTTTCCCAGCGACGCAACGCGGCCCCGACCAGGCTTTCTCTTTTTTGCCTTTCATGTTGCTGAGAAGGGCAGGTCGGTGTTAGCAATCCCTCTACAGCTCTGGTTTGATGCCTTGCTGAAGGGCGATAACATTTCACCGCTGAAAGGCGGAGGGGTGATTAGCAGGGATATAATGAAGGTAAGTGTGCGGTAAGGAATGCTTCGGTGCAGTTGGTCACCGATGTCCTCAAAGCCTCTATTGTTGCTCATACCGGGGCTAACAATTTGTCCCTCTGAAGCACACAGATACCAATCTTTTGCCATCTCTCTGGAGAGCCATCCGACGGGGCTGCCTGAAGAAGGAGATACAGATCAGCCGCGCGGTGACTCCTTCAGCTCGCTGGAACGGCTTCAGAGAGCGTCGGATGTCAAAAGCGCCGTGGAGCCTCCCTGCATCACCGCATCTTGTCAGCTGCAGGCTCCGAACGGGGGTCCTGGGGTTCAGTTATGCAGGTACTGGATAAAGACACCAAGCTTCACGTTGCGGTGATATTCCCAGTAATCCCTCCAGGTAAAACTTTCTTTGGGTATTTCCTTATTCTGAGATTTTTCTCTTTGTTAGTGTAAGCCAAGTGAGAGTTTTGGAGGTCTAATTCACTGTGCAATTGTCCAGGTTTATACTGCCTGGCTTGCTTGGGCTTGGGCAGAATGAAGCCATGGCCAAACTGGAGAACCAGAATGGTCCTTGTGCTGCTTCCCTTTGGTCCAGCAGTTGCCAACCAGCCTTGGCAGTCCTGCCTGTGTTCACTGGGACAGCAATCTCCACGGGGGAATTCCACACCTGAAATGACTTGATGCAACACAAACCCAGCACTATTTCTAACGCAGAGTGTGAGATGGAAGTCTAAGCTTGGTCCCTCTCTTGGTGCCAGCTACCTAGATGGCTCAGGGGCCAGACACCTAGGTGGTACCCCCCGTTTTTACAGGCAGTGGGAGATGCAATCTGGTCCTTGTGCATCTAGAGGCTTTGAAAGCATAGATCAGCATAGTTTCTGCTGTGCTATGTGTATTTTCACCAGCTCAGGATCAATCCCTTATGCCTTTTAAAGACATTAAATGAAATTTTGGCCATCAGGGGAGGCACCGTCATGGGGCTTCGTGTGATTTGCCATCTCTCTTCCAAGGCAAGCAACATTAAAAAAAAAAAAAAAAAGGGAAAAAAAAAAGAGAGAGAAAAGGAAAAAGGACCCGGTAAAGTGGCAAAATCTGAGTTTAAAAACCAGAGAAAACAGATTGAATGACTGGCTTTACAGCATGTCCCACTTCAGAAAATGAAGGAGGATGTGGTTTCTTTGTTTTATTCCCATCACTCAGTGCTATAGGTTTATCCCAGCTTGGAAAAGGGGGATATTAGCTCCACTTGATGCCTCAGTTGAGGGGGTCAGAAAACTCTTCTGGTACTGTATTAACTTCCTTTGAGTTGTGTGTGTGTGTGTGGTGGGTTTTTTTTTTTCCCCAGTGAGAATTTATGACTGGTGATTCAGAAAGTGAACCGGTGTTTATTTTCCTTTTCCTATGATACTCCACATTGCCTATGTTCCAGGAAACATGACATAGCTGTTATTGCTAGAAATGAGCTTTCTGCCAGTGGTTTACATTCATAACTGGCTTCTGAAGGAATTCCTGGCAGTGCTCCCCAAACTGTATAGTTTTGTCCCTTGCAATATTCCTGAGCATTTTTTTTCTCCAGATTTGCAAATCCAAACAGAAGATAATTAAGAATTACCACTTGGGACCGAGGATTGGGTGTGTGTCTCCTCTCCTCACTTTGATTAATCTCTGCAACAGCTTAACACATTCCCCAGTGTCTGTATTCTGCAAGATCCAGAAGAATTTGCATCCATTTATGGTCACATGCTACACCCTCAGTGGGGCGAAACGGCATCACCTCCATCGAGAGCCACTTGGGTAAATTCTGCCTATGCAAGCGGGTGCAGCTCCAGTACCATCGGCAGCATTAGATCCACAAGAGATACAAGCCAGTTTTATGATAGTGCTGCCCAGTATCCAAAGGTTTTAGGGAAAAATCTGGCTGAAAAGGAAAATTATAACTAGTGCACCTGAAACGACCAGTTGTGTTAGGAAACTTGAATTCTCTTTGCGTGGTGGTAGAACAGCAAGAGCAGATGACACAGGAAGACTGAAAGTGATGTATTCATAGGAAGATTCATTAAAAGGCAGCTCGTGATGTGGAAGCGATGCTTAAACTGAGGCTCTGAATGGAGGTGAAGATGAAAACCAGGACAGAAGGGTGCAAGGATATTCAAATAAATCTGGATTCTCCATTTCTGTGCGTTGACATGACCAAATATAGTCAATAGGAAGAAGAATCATTCCACGTACCAGCAGAGGTGGACAATGTTTTCTCAATGCTTTTTCCCCACAGTTCTCGTCGAAATCTTGAAATTTGCTGGCCTCAAACAGCAATTCACTAAACACCATTTGATTTTGCTGGTTTTGGCTGGCATCAGTCTGCCCCATGGTGTCTATCTGGGTCTTAAGGAAATTACCAGCGGTTAACAAATAAAAGCCTAATTGTGCCAGATGTGGGACATTTTGGCAGTCTTTGAGTTCCAACAGTCTGATTATGATCCCTTTATTCATTCATTTCAGGGAACAAAACCTTGTAACAAAGTCTTCTTGGAAACAGCACCAGAATTGATGCTTTTAATTAAAAAAACAAAGAAACAGAGCAAATGAAAAGGGTAATTGCAATTGAGGCTTTTTGGTTTGAATTTTCCTACTGGAAAGTTGGAAAAGGTCATTGAAATAAACACTTTTTTGCCTGTGTCTAAACATTTTTATTACAAAGAATCAATGTATTTCCTGGACTACGAAAAGAAAAATACAAGGCAAAGCAGCTTCACTTTCAATGGAAGTATTCTAAGCCAGTTAAAGCAGACAGACATAATTCTCTGATCTATTTGGAAGAGGTTAACAGACCATGTAGCTGTGAGCATGGCCTTTAAACTTGAAACCTTTTGTGTCCCACCAGGCAGATACGTATTCCGACCTAGGACTTTCTGCTTAGAAGTTCCGCCAGAGCACCGCACAACTGTGACACTTCTTTTGCACTGCAAATGTGATATGAAGGTGAGGAACGACCTTTTTTTTTTGGTTTGTTTTTGAGATTTCTAGACGGCTCCTATCTCCTCAAAGCTCAGCTGCTGCGACTAATGGTCTCAAAGATATGGCCTCATGTTGCACCAGGGGAGGTTTAGATTGGATAGTAGGAAAAATTCCTTCACCAAAAGGGTTATCAAGCATTGGAATAGGCTGCCCAGGGCAGTGGTGGAGTCGCCATTCCTGGAGGTATTTAAAAGCCGGGCAGACGTGGTGCTGGGGAACATGGTTTAGTGGTGGGTTTGGCAGTGTTGGGTTGATGGTTGGCTCGATGATCTTAAAGGTTCCTTCCAACCTAGGTGATTCGATGATTCTATGACTAAAGCTGAATAAACAGATTCAGATTTTACCTGAACAAAATTTTCATATACAAGAAGTAAAAACTACAGAAAAAGAAACCTGTGTGATAGTCCTATACCGACCAGGGCTGATGGATGTGGTATTTCTCCTAGATCCAGTAGGTAAAAATGAACTTTATGGAAGTACCTTCTTTTTATGGATGGGAGAATTAAGGCATGAAGTGAATTACACAACTGTCTCCTCTCCACTTCAGGAACAGCCTACTACTTTCCCGATTGCCTTTACTCATGGTGACTTTGCTGTTCTTTACCTTAAATAACTTTTTCCTCCCCTGTTCTTATTTCCCCTGCTGTATTTCTTATCAGCAATTTTTTCAATTTTTAGTCTTGGCTTAGCTGCCCTGAAAATGTCTAAGCATCTTAGTCTCCTTGAACCAACCAGACTCTTCACTCCTGGTGTCCAAATAACCGTTTTCTGCTTCAGTTTGAGTCCCAACACTAGATTTTCAGGTTATCTTTTACTAGTCAAATTTACACAGCTGGAAAAACAACAACAACGACGACAACAAAAACAAACCACACACAACTCCCTGCCTCCTCCCCAAATAGGCAAGCTTTCACCTATTAAATCGGGCATATAGAAGGGATGACCACAAAATAGGCCAGAGAGGGAAAATTTGTGGGTTTTATTTATATTGCAGCAACCAAAGAGTTCATGTGGTGGCCTGGGATGCAGTCCCTGCCTTAATGAGTGCTTAATTGTTATTGTTCTATGATTCTTAATTGTTACACCTAGGAGGAGCAGGTTTGATAGCAGGTAGTGACAAAAGGCTCTTAGGAGACACCGGGCCACCCTGTGGGAGATGGGGACCCCAGCTTCTGCCCCAAATAAACAGAGAGGGATTTGAACACAGGTTTTCTGCGATTTGTTGAATAGTTTAGCACTGGACTATAAAACTGGCGTTGTTACAGATTCTGCTAATGCTGCTCTGTGAGAGATTACCCGCGTTTACAGTTAAAAGGTGAGGTTGTGCTCGGTCTGTGTATTGTGCAGCGCTTTCTGAACACTTTAGCACCCATAATTCAAGGGTTCGTGGGACCTTGGCACCACCAGGATTAGATGGGATTTGGGGGACCTACCTTTTTGACACAAGCTTAGAAAAGGTATGTCTCTATTATACATTAAATACACATAGACGTTCTTTGACTTGGAGGTTAACTAGCATAGGACAACGTAAACTTACGCTGGCAAGCTCACAGGCCTCCAAAACAAGGTGGCTGATATCTAAGAAGTTAGTTGCCACAGATCCTGCTTTGCACCTCCTTACTTGCCAAAATGATGTGGCGTAATCCGTACCAGAGATGGGGACTGCTCTGTGACCTGTGCTGACCTTAGACCGCTGAAGAGCTGTTTAGGAGAGCACTGGTTGACCTACATCAAAAACGTGCCAGGGAGCATATAGACATTTGCATACCAGTGGCTGTGGTTGATTTAACCACGTGGATGCTGCCAGGTGGCTTTTACACTGCTTTGAAAAACCAGACTCAAATTCAGCCATTACCATGTCAAGCATGAAACATGTAGAAGGAAAATTCCCAAGCCCAGGGCTTAGACATCTAACTCATGTGTTGGAGAAGACAACTCCATTACTCATTTCTCTGGGGGAAATGGGTGGGGAAGGAGGTGCCGCTTTGGGCAGGAGAGACATGTCTCTAGGGCACACACCCGAGAAATGGGAAACCTGGATTCAGGTCTCTGCCCAGCTTGAGAAGCTCCAACTCAGGAAGGTAGTTAACTACAGTGTTGAGCGTTAAGGGGTGGGAGGTATCCCTGGTTTTTCTTTTTTTTTGGTGTGAAAGGCAGGCTTCTGGGATGAAGAGATGGAGCAGAAAACTGTGGTCCAGAGCATGAGAAGAAGGTTTCTTTGGGAGCGAGTGATACGTATTGAAAATGCTCAGTATCCTGGTGTTTATGACACCAAGGCAAGGATGAAGCTGTCACTTTGAGGGAGTTGTCAGTGTCTGAGCTTGTAAAAAACACCAGGCAGAATTAAGTCTGATGAAGTAGCTGCAAATCCTAATAAAATCCTAATAATAGCACTTATGAACATCATTAGAAGAGAAGCCTTTCAGTGCGGTGATTCTGATGCGATCTGTACTGCCACAAAGATACCATTTTTGAATGAAATTCGATCCACAGTTTTTTGCAACACGGTGGAAACCAGTGGTGATGAATAAAATATATATATGTATTTTTACATCACTAAGTGGCCCTAAGGCTGTTTGCCATCTGGCTCTTATTTAATAAACAAAGTGAATCAAATTAGACCAGCAGAATAGTCAAGGACTTATTTGACTTTCAGATGGGGTTAAATACACACATCCCTCAACATCCCGAGGAGAAGTATTTTCAACACAAATAGACACTGGAGAAGGCTTTCAATGACAGCTTTCAATATTTATTTCGGTGGAGAATTACAGGGAAAAGAGAAAACACGCCTTGAATTAATCATGTTTAAAATAACACAGCGGTAAACACAGACAAGTTGAAGTGGACGTCTGATTATTATAGAATGATATAATACCTGATGAGCGACATCCAGAAATAGAATGACTCTAATTCCAGATTTTCGGGTGAGAAAGTAGCTGTAGATCGTCTTGTCTGACTCACTACACAAATCTTATAATTTCACCCAGCGATCCCTACATTGGACCCCGTAACTTGCTTTTTTCTCTTTTCTGTCTTCCAGAAAGGCACCTGTCTGTGCAGATTAATCTATGCATGTACTTTTATCAGCCAGACACACTCAATCAAAGCACAGTATGGTCTCATCTGAAAATATTTTCTCCCTTTCTTTAAAATCATGTTGACGGACTCCAGCAGTAGTCTCATAGAAGAATTCCTTATCTGTTGGACCCTGTACTGTCTCTGCCTTAAGCCTTCCTGAATTCATACCAGATGAATTAGTGCATAGTTGGGCCAGTTATTCCTCTTTTCCTTTTTGAGGAGGGAAAGAGATCAAGAAAACCAAGTTTCATATAAAAACCTAAGACTGGACATTCTGGGTCCGGTCTATGGTTTCCCCTGTCCCAGTATCCTCTCTGCAACCGTGGCCAACAGCGGTTATCCAGGGAAGGACGTAAGAATAGGGCAAATGCATATTAATACTTTGCTATGATATTTTTGATATTTTTCTTTGTGATATGCACTAGTCATCCCCGCACTCCCTTAGCACAAGCAGCAACCAGACTGGTTTTTCAGGGTTCAGGCCCAGGTAAAAAAAAAAGGCAGGAGGGCAGGAGTCTATTTATGACCCCTGAAATCAGTTGCACGTGTCTGGGGAACGGCTTGCTTTGCTTAGGAAACTGCCAAAGCACTAGTCCTGCAGCCAGTCCGCTCTCCGGGGAGTTATTTGGGCCTACGGACTTGCAAATAGATAACCCTAGGAGATGGTATTAAACACCATTTTTCATTACAGGTGGGTTGGAAAGTTGTTTCTCATGATATGAATCCAGCTTCCTGCGCCTTGCTAACTACAGGGTACAAATATGTATTGAATGCCCCACCATCATTCCTCAAAGCTTGATCATCTGCGTCTGGAAATGGGCATTTATTTTTATTACAATGTCTGTCTTTTCTAAAAATATTCAAAACAAATTCCTAGGCTCCTGACAGCTGTGGAATGTAGCTTCTCTCATCGTATTTCTCCATTTAATGCCTTCAAAATTATTGGCCTCCTGCCTTCTTCCCCTTTCCCTCATTAGATTTTAACCTGGATTGTGCAGGAAACAGGGCTGATATGACAACGCTGATTCTCCATCTGCCTGCCTGCCTCTCCCTATAGCGGGTTGAACCCACTGGCTGTACCAGACAGAGGGGTAGGTAGGTACCTACAAGACTTATGAACACTGATGAGTGATTAGAGGAGCAAGGAACAGAACATACGCAGTTTTATTGCAGTCCCTCGTCTTTTCTGAGATGAAAGCTGAGCAGCCAGCAAGCATGGTCCTGCTGGCTGACTGGTTGGAGCAGCGCATGGGGTGGAGGGGAGGTGATGGCCCGTGCACTGCAGCAGGGAAAGGAGGGGAAGCTGCGTGCAAGGGAGAGGCCGGGACACCGTGGTGAGGTGGGGACTGAGTGCAGAACCCAAGCCCATGAAACTTGGCTTCATTACCTCCACTGATAATGCTGCAGTGCTGCTATAAGCAAAAATTATCTTGTTTATATATTTTACTTCTTGCAATGTTAATTTCCTCCATAAGCCAGCTGGGCTTTTATGAAAAGGCATTTTTTGACTGAGAATTATGATTAGTTAATACACTTATTTTAACAACTCCCAGTTCGGAACTGCATTTGTTCAATCTCTGTCTTGTGGTCCAACTCTTCATCAGCTTTCCTTAGCATCGACATATTTACTCTTCGGAACCACACGCAGTCAAATCACTGACAAATATAAATGTGCAAAGCAAATCTCCTGCACTCACTCCAGCTTTCTACACTCTGTATCACATAGGACATACAAAGCAGTTTTTATCAAAAGCAGTGTTGTAACTGGAATTGAGAGAAATAAGAGAAGCCAGCCTTTATTATCTTCGTTTCAACCACCTGGCAGAGCTGAAAGAAGAGACCAGCTTTCGGGGTGCCCAGGCTTTTCTGGGAGAGGTCAGGATTATTGTCGTATGGGAAAACTGTGTCAAAGCAAAGGGAAGCACCTTGATGATAATCTCCCATTAGACTGGGACAATCAGACAAAGTCTCCCGTCTGTCTTTAGCTGGAATGTCACACTGTGTTACCTTTCTCCCTTGCAGACAAGAAAACACTTGCAGAAGTCACTTATTGGCAGATGCGATCAAAATGGATAAAAATTCTTGCTCATAAGAAATACATTGTGCTGGAATAGTTGGGAACTGTTCAGACCATCATCTTAAATGGGGACACACGTCCCTGCCATAATTTATTTATGCTACCTATTAGGTAATACTAACTTTTTTTCTTGTGGCCTATAAAATACAAATATTTCCCAATTAAACAGGGCTAGGATTGAGTAAGCACAACACTATCACCATCCCTCCATCGCTAATTTCCTGGCAGGAGCTGTACTGAAATAGAGAACAGGTAAGAAGCGTCTCTTTGAAGGCCAGACGTAGCACAGGCAGGTAGTGTCCCTTTGAAGGCTGGAGGGTGTTGCTTTTAGGACAGTGTCTGGGAAGGCAGGAAAGAGACGGTGTGCTGACAGGAAGGGGCTTCTCTCATGGAGAAACGGAGAAAAGCTTTTGGGCTTCAAAATAACTTTGGATTCCCAGTGCTTCTGAGCTTTCACTTGGAAATCTAGGAGCTGGCTTAATTTACAGTGACTGTTATGAATATTTTAGCTCATTTCTGGATTTCATAGGGCCATTTACATAAGCCTGACACTTGCCCATGACTATATGAGGTCAGCCAATGTGAATCACCTCCCAACCTGCCGTGAAGGCTGACACATGGTGAAGGGTGGGGTTCCTGGGCTTGTTTTCCCTCTAGCAGCTGAAGACGTGGATGGGGGACAGCAAGGACACACCCTGCGACATCAAGGCTGGAGATGATAAAGACTCTCTCTTCCAGGGACAGCAGGATTTCAAACCAGGCTACCAGGTCACAAACTGAAGAGCCAGGGTGGCTGGATGGGTAGAGACCTGAGAAGGATGTATCTGCCCTAAGGTGCCCAAAAGCCACAGGAACTAATGACGATCATCACAGGGATGGTGTCTGCACAAGCTCAGATGAATTGCTGATTTCTCTATATTGATTGCTCTATGACCAACTGAAGGATGGTGTGGGGGCCTGAATGTAGTGAGACAAATCCTGCCTCATATCACCCCTTGTGTCCTGTTTCTTTTTTCTTCAGGGTACAAAAGGTAACACCTTCCTGAGTTTGGCGAGCAAGAGCTTGTCAATAATATTGGAAACAACTGTCAGCAGATTTTGAAAGGTGAAGCACCAAGGGATATTAATCTTTCTCCAGACTTGGAGACTCGGTATGATCTTTGCTTTGGGAAAAGGTGTCAGCTCTTACTTCTCCTGTAGTCCAGAATGCAAAACTACTTTTTCAGTGCTCTCTGGAGCAACGTTTTTCCTTAGTGCCTCCTGCAATCCCAGTACCAGGTCTGAACCCTGGCTTGTCCTAACTGCAGACTCAGAAAAATTATACAGTTTCACTCCTCACACCCTACTTTCCTTTCCGAAGGCACAGTTATAAGCTGCAGAGCATTTGAGTAGGTCTTCTGGTCTGCATGAGTAGGAAACTAGAAGGTGGGCTGGCTACTGGTCTAGCGACAGTCACATCTGTAACAGCAACTCACAACACGGGATCTGTGGTACAACGCAAGTACTATTTCTGGAGGCAATTTCTGGAGCAATGATGTGTGGACACGCTTTTATGTTTTATGGCGAAATATCCCAACATCTACAGCTAAATTCTGACCATCTACATGCCTTGGACCGTTCCTTCATGTGTGAATGAAACACATTCGTGGAGCTGCTGACACTGACTGTGAAAATTGGCGAGCTTTTCCTTGGACTGTTGTGGGATTTGTTTGTAGTCTTTTTCTGCTCAAAAGCTTAAACAAAAACCTGGACAATGTTGTGAGAAAGGCAAGAAGGATAACCAAGGGTATGGAAAGACTCAAGTCAGAAAAAAAGGGAGAAGGTTTGGATATTTCAGCCAGGTGAAAAGAAAACTGACGAGGGGGATGATAGAGGTCTGTAAAATTAGGAGTGATACAGAGGGGTAGGGCAGGGGTTTGGCTCTTTACCATTTCTTGCGATACAGAAACTACGAGGCAGCAGATGAAGCTAAGAGGAGAGTTCATGCAAAAGATAATAAACTCTAGAACTTCCTACTGAAGCACATTGTGGATGCAAAAACCTTGTATGGGCTTAAGGTGAAACTGGACAAGTACTTGAAAGTACAATCTGTGGTGAATTACTAAGTAGGCAAAGCACATGAAGCTCAGGAAGTCCCCTCACTTGAAGATATTTAGTTATCTGCCTTGGGCATGTTTTTCTGACTACTGTGAAAAGTAGGATTCTTGGTCTCAGTCAGTGTGGTTGTTGTCATGAGGTGGCAGTGGCTGTCACCAGCACCTTTCAACAAGTAAAACTTGTCTAGCTGGACATCACAAGATGGAAATATCTACAATAATGAGCAACGGGGGCTCAGTGTTTGTAAGAGTCAATGTGTTGCATCCTGCAAGCTTTTTCAGAGATTTGTTTTTCCCAGAGCACCACTGGATCTGCCCATTCCAGTAAACATATGGTGCAGTAGGAATGGGGCAGAGCAAAAGGCTGTAGAGCAAAGTTATTGGTGCTGCGGACTCGACATCCACATCATACGTTTCAGAGCATTTTACTTTTGTCTAACTTTAATTTGATCTCAAAATGTTTGGCTTCCCGAACTTACTCCCTTAGATCTGAATCAGCATAGACTTTTCATAGACCTAAATCTGGTGAGTTTTTTTAACCAGAAGAGTTTAAATGCCTCCATGGGTGTGTAGAAATATGGCAAACATGATGTTATTTTTCACAAATGTAAAAATTGGGACACAAATAATGAATTGAGCAGCCTGGTCTAGCGGAAGGTGTCTCTGCCCATGGCAGGGGGGCTGGAACCAGATCATCTTTAAGGTCCCTTCCAACCCCATCCATTCTATGATTTTGTGACTCTATAATTTTCCTACTTTTGTTCACATTCTGTGTCTTATGAATAGTCAACATTTTAACCTTTTTAACAAAGTAAGTCAACAAGTCAGTGGAAATTTAGTGGAAAGAAAGCTGAAGAGAGTGATCTAAGAGGTCAATAGAGTTGCCCAAAAATTGATGTCTAACACTATTTGGGATGCTGTGGGGAATTCTGCCTTCAGTCGCTGCACCAAAAGAGCACTGGTCTCTCACCAGTCACTTAACATATGTGGTAGCCTAGTTCTAATGTCAGCTTATGGTGTCCCAAGCGGCACTAGATGCCTATATCTGTGCAACAGATTTGGGACCCAAATGTTTCTCGCTAAGCCATGAGGAAATTGTAAATAGAATAATGAGCTGAGGGATCTGCTGAACTAAGTCAGGCAGGGAGTTTGGATAACTTTTATTACCTGAAGATGGACTGGCTATCTAACTAAGGAGACTGTCCATCAAGAAAGGCTGTAGTGATTTCAGTCAACCAGGATCCATGTTTGACATCCTAAGAAATTGTTCTGCCTTGACAGAGATAACTCTAGTTTAATCTCTCCGAAAGCCAAATGAGTCATACCTGATTTTATAATATGAGAAAACAGCCCATGGCCTTCAGAAATCACTTCAACTCCTTTCTCAGACAGAATATGGAAAAAAGAAAGTGGAGAGTGCAAAGCAAGCAGCCTTCTGGCCCAGAGGTGCCTGGGAGGGCTTGATGGAAAATCTATCCTGGGGTGGTGGACTGCTTCCACCCTTCCCACAGAGAAGCTGTAGTGGTCATTGTGAGGTTTGAAAAAACTCCTTCCAGCTCTTTTCCTACTGTTTATTTCATATCGAAACTACACGTGACAGTGAGTCAACGATTCTTTTGCACTGTGGAAATGCACAGAACCTAACAGAGTGGGGCAATTTGCTGGCATTTGAGAGGCAATGCTTTGGGAATATTACTACACCGGTTGCTACTGCAGCCGGGTTTTGGTTCAGATGCTTTCCTGACCCACAAAACCAGCAATTTGCAGGTTTATGACCGACAAACATGGAGCCCGTCCTTCACAAGAAGCCATTTGTAAGTATAACATGATTAACACATGGCTTTTGGGCCTCTGGAAGGGTAAAAAAAAGCAGCAGAATGATAGATCTCATGGCTGAAGATGTTCTGCCAGCAGATAGGAAAACACAATGTTTGTAGAGCAGTATGGAACAGATCAACAGGTCTCTTTCTTTGGCGAGGATCTGTACGTGTTTCCTCCACTCCATCCCGGCTCCTGAAGAGTAACCTTCTGTCCCCTGTAAGCAGGGGAAGGACCGTCACTGGTACTTGTCTTTGCCAGGTGAATTAATCTGAACTCTAACATGAATTCTGTTTCATAAAATATGAATTTTTCATCACTTCATGGGTAAAGGCGATTATTTGAAATTGACTTTGCTGGCCTATGCATGAGCATCTACAGTGTCTCTGCTGAAATGCAGAAGCTAACACACTTAAGCGTGTAAGATGCACAGGTATCTTTCCAAAAGGTTTGCCAGAGCCCCTGTCTCTTGACCATCATGCCCAGGAAGCGTGGATAATTTTTCACATGATTCACAGGGGTACAGTTTCCAGAATGAGTCAGCTTCTTGCAGCGTGGAGAAATGGGCTGGGCCTCCAAAAGCCCTAGTGCTGTTCACAAGTGTGGACGCAATTCCATTGCACCGTGAGGCTGGTCTCGTTTGATGGGGGTTGTCTTTACAGAATGAGTGTGGACGTAGATAACCAAGCTTATATTGCAATAATAGGAGATTAAATGCTGTGGTTCTGGCTTCCTCCCTCAGAGGTGTTCAAAGGATAACATGACTCTGCCTAAGACCAGTCTGTACCCCACAAAGGCTGTTTCTCTGTGAGGGAATTAGAAAGTGAACGTCATCCATTCCTGGGAAAGCACTGAAGCAAAGAACTGGGGTTCAGGATCAAAGACACAGAACTGGAGATCAGGATTCATTCAGAGCAGTAGCCCCCAAAGACATTTGCATTCCAGTCTCTTTATGTCAAGATCCCATGAAAACCAGATGCAAAAGTATTTCTGGCTTCTAACATCACGAAGAACTGAGTATTTAGCTCCCAGTCCTGAGGGAGCATTAACAGCAGGGGTTATCTGGGAATCAGATGAGGGTTTCATCCCTCAGCGGCAACCTCAGGCACCCACACCGATGTTGGCGTGACAGGGCAGAACGAATCGGCATGCACAGAGGAATGTGTTTTCCCATCTGCAGAGCAGACACGGGGTTAGGAGAGAGGCAGCGAGTGAAGCATTCACTCCACTAAATGCCAACTCATGGCTCTGGCACACCAGCTGACCTCACCGCTTCGAGCCCACCCTTTGAACAATACTGTTTCTGCTGACAGCCCCCTGGCTCTGCTCCATCCCCAGGATCAGGTGTCTGGAGGCTTTTATTTGCCACATGGACAGCGCGTTGGCCCACAGGGTCTTGAAAAAGCACAGCGTGAGGCTGTAATAATACTGAGGAAAGATCAGATGATGTGGGTAGTCTTCCACTTCAAGAAGCGTGAATGCGACTGAGATCATCACATTCCTTAGACACCTTCTTTCCAGTAAAGGAAAACTAAACCAAGTCTGTGGAGGAAGTTTAATCAGTTTGGGCCAGACCCTCAGGAGATATAACTCAGCATCGTTCTCCTCATACCCATGGGACCGTGCTGGCTGCCACCAGCAGAGCGGTTGCCTCTGTGGGTCGCAGAGAAGGATGAAGGCTCTGGAGAGGATCAGTCAAGGCTGAAGTGACATGGTGAACCTGTAGGGAAGAAGGGAAATCATTTGAATGAGACATGTGTCGGTGTGTTGTGGTATGAACAGTGTAACCTGGTGGCGCGAATGTGACATGGGAGCCATGCGCCCATGCAGGCTGTGGTTATATTATTGAGTTAAAAATGCCAGGGAGTGTTCCTAAGCACTGGGAGGTGGCTGAGTTCATATTTATGAGTTGTTAGCATGTTCCCTGGCATGGTTTTGTCCTGGACCAACTGGTAGTCTTCCAAAAAAATCCGTATGCGCAATTTGAGGTTGGTATAAGCCAGCGACCGTGGCGAATATACAGTTTGAGGTATTTACTGCCACCCTGGGTTTGTAAGAGAGTTTAACTGGAAGGACATGGGCCATTCTCTGCCAGCTGGTATCACTGCCAGAAAATTATTTTTGGGTGCATATAATTATTTAAAAGTGTGGCTGTCATCTCAGGTAACCTGACTTTGGGCTGGGGTTGACATTAGCCGAGGTAGAAACGTATGTGGGGAGCCAGGCTGGTTCTTCTAGAAACCTCAGTTGTCTACGTGTCATGGGTCACTGTCTTCCAAAAGTCAGATCTTTGTTCCCTCCCTGTTAATGATGAAGAGACGTCCAGAGGAAATGTATAAAAGTGGGTGCATGCCTAAGACAGGCGGGATACTGTTCTCTATTATTTGTAGAGACAACATGGGCATCAGTATTCGGAAGTCATCTCCACAAAATGCCTTGGAGATAAATGGAAGAAAAATGGTTCTCCCTCTGTTTCTTCCTTCCTTTGGTTTCCTCCTTCAGTCCACTGAAATCATGGAGTGGACAGTATGATTTACCAAGCAGTGTGATCTGAAGTGGGTGACTGACACCTCCCACAGCCCAAATCTCAAAGTGAAACTCAGTCGAAATTCATAGATGTTCAGGAGATTTTATCTAAAGTCCTAAAAGTATTTATATTTGCTCACAAAAAAGCCAATAGTCATTGGAGACAGTGCGAAATCCCAGTGTGTTGCAACTTTTGCAGCATTGAACCAAGGCAGTGTGATCCCAAGGCATTAAGCAGGGTAATTTATAATTTGAAATAAAAATTGTTAGAGAGGCATGAATAATTCGTGCCGGAAATACTGCCAGAAGTGACACTTCTGCATATGAAGCCATGTTGTAACTAAACATGGTAAGAGTAAGTATCTGATAAACTCAAAGTATTTGCATACTTGCAAATGAAATCAAAGAGAGTTTTCAATGGACATGCTGTTTGGCTTAGGCATTGATGAGTTACCATGAGTAAAACATTTGCAACATGTAGCTCTGTCTTAAAGTTTAGGGTCAACAGGGAAAAAAAAAGAAAAAGCTAAAAAACGCTTGTACTTCTGAAGTTTAAACATTGTATGAAGGCTGCAGCTGAAGCATAAGAAAATAATACTAGAGGATAAACTAGTGGCTTTGGATGCCCAGGGAGTGGCAAGCTTCGTAATATTTCTAACTGCAAACAGGTTTCGCTTACGCATCCGTGTTTGGGAAATTCAAAGTGAAATACGGTAACTGTTGTCTGTATTACTGTTGCTGCAATTATTATTATTTTTACAGTAACGCTTTGAATTCATCACTGTGGAGCAGAACCCAGTCAGGCAAGGTGCTGCATAAGGGCAGAAGCAATGGCAAGCACTTGTTCCAAAATCAACTTAGTCTGCTCATTCAAGTACATAACTGTCATGGGGAGAGGTGACATCTAAATCTAGTGGGGGAAAGGAACTGGGTAAAACTGGGTAAAACATTATGGTTTAGGATGGATAAGTAGACAGATTCGGACAAATCAAAAGGATTGAGCACAGGGATGAGAAATAAAACATCCTATACATTCACTTCTCCCCTCTTCTGAAAGAGAAAATGAGAGAAATAAAGAAAGGTACGTCAGGAAGGGAGGAAGGGGTGGAGGGATAATGAAAGGTTGAATGCTTACAATGCATCCCCTTCCCCCTCCACTCAAAACACACTGCAGTGCTGGTGAGGCAATGTATGATTTCCAGCTGTGTAAAGCCACAAACACTCGTATGGTTTACAAATATTTGCCCAAGAAAAATATCCTTGCAGGGCTATCGCTGTTTTGCCTTCATATTCAAATGAACTATTTCTTAAAAGGAGGCTTTTCTCAGACAAATCTTGGGCAGGACACATATCCGGAATGAGCAACGCCTTTGATCGGTGTTTTCTTCTTTTGCTGTAGGTAGAAGATCTGCAGGCAGAGGGTTACTCAACAGGCAGCCAAGTCAACAACTAGCCCAAAATGACAGCCTTGCCTCTGGCGAGAGCACGGGTTACTAACATCCCTCCCAGCCTTTTATCAGAAGAACAGGACCAAAATGTCTGGCTGTTTCTCCAAAGGGATACTCGTGCCACGGAGCTGTGTCTGGGTGTATTCTGCGCCCATTGTTGGGGCACAATCTCTACGTATTGAAAAGCGTTGGTTGGATGTTCACGTAAAACCAGGTTGTGTCCGCTCGATTCACATTGACATCTCTTCGGCAATGTCCACAGCCGATGTCCCCAGCTGGATGTAAAATACGGATAATGCCAGTGGAGATGCGTCATGGCTGGTGCAAGAAAAACACCTCTGCTGCAGGCTGCTCAAGGAATACATGCTTAATCTGAGGAGGGATTTATAGACCCTTTCCAGCAGGACAATAGCTATCCTGAAAGGAGGTGTATATACTCACAGGTATAAAAGGAACCATAGGAGAATTCACATGTGGCCATAACATACATCTTATTTATCTTATCCAAGAGTGAACAGACCTGAGATTAGAAAGACACAATCAAGGCTTGATGGAATTTCATTTGCTTTCTGCTCCCAGCCCACGTCAAAGTGAGTGTCTGGAGGGGAAGAGGAGGGGAAGAGGAGGGAGGCACTTCTGAGTACAACAGCTATTGCATTAATGAGAGTTAAATATGTGAATTGCCTTGTCCTCACCGTCAAGAGCTCTGGGTGATAATACTGAAGTGAGTGTTAAATGCATTCATGGATGATTGCCACAGGTAGCCAGCTGCTCTTGCAGAGGTTAATATTAGGAGAAACAAAAACCCCTACCTGCCTAGTTAAACTGTGCTGGCTCAAGTGACCCTCTCTGCGATTTCTTCAGCCTGAATGAATTTAACAGATGACAGTACCGGTGAGGGATGGGGATGGTTATGTGGTCAGCAAGAGGAGGATGCAGGACCAGTTTCTTGTGCACCTTTGTGCAGGTCACCTCACCTGCAGGTGTCTCTGCTTTCAGAATAAGAGAAAACTTTACCTGCAGGTAGAGCAGGAACTGGATATAGTCATCAGACTGGTGGTGATGGGTGGTGGAAGGTAACACTCCTCATCCAGTAACCTGGTGCTTCCCTTCCATTAATGCAGATGACATCAAGTAAATGTTGTTTAAGCAGGACTTAATCTTGCAGGCCTTTCAGTTAGTGCATTGGTGAAATTATTCTGAACCACTGGATTTTCCTCCAGGGTGAGATGGGTTGATCTGTGGTTGATGTCCATATTTAGTTGGATGAACTCAGTGCTCCTGTCTCCCAGTTCCCCCTTGGTGAGGAAGGGTTGATAATACTGCCTAATCTGTCAGAGAGAGTCCAGTCTCTCAACTGGCATGGGTAGCAGCAAGTGCTGTGGGACTCTTAGTATCTTATTGTAAATAGTGACCCCGATAACATTACTTTGGAAAGCTCTATCTTTGTCAAATTGTCTCAAATTCTTATCATTTTTTTGCATTTGCCTTTTCTTTCTTCTTTTCCCCCTCATTAGGTCTGCTTGACTAGTCTTACCAGTTTTTTTTTTTTTTTTTTTTTAAAAAAAACATATGTCACATAAAAGCAGCTGAAATCAGAATAAAGCATACCACCAAATTGCCTCTCCCTTCTCACCTCCTGCTTTGTTTGTGAATTTCATCGCATGAGATGTTTTCAAGTTTCATTGTTCTCCTTCTGTATCAGAATGGAGATGGTTTTGCATAAATAGATAATTCCAAACAAATGGGAAAGAGCTTCTCGTCCTGCTCTAGCAAATACTTGTTTCTTCCATACTATGGAAAAAGGCTGGAAGGGAGGATGAGATGGGTCATAAGTCAAAGGCCTGCTGAACAGGCTGGGATCTCCTCTCTTAGCTCATTAAGCCTCACGAAACAATCCTTTCCTGAAAGCCATCGAGAGCAAAACTCCACCAGTCCTACTGTGGCCAGGCTTCCCCTTTTGATTTCCATGGATAACTCCATTCCTGCGGCTGGTGAGTTTTTCTGAAGAATAACAAATAATGGTTTCATCTGCACCAGTAAACTAAACAGAGCTAGGCTCTGGCTCGGGGATTTCTCTGTCTCTGAAGCCAGCTAAGCATGGTCTGACCACAGTTAAATTATTAAACTTCCATAGTCTACAAAACGGGGTGTCTGTATCTGAATTGTATATGGGGAAACAGTCCCTGGATGGTGCTAATTTCTGAAGCATGCCTGCTTGGGAGTGTATTAGTTGGTCTGGGCCAAAACCATGCTGGGGACTGGTGCAGCAATTTACCCATCTGAGGAATTGAATTCCAGGGCCTGGGAATGCTCCCTGGTGCTGATCTTTTTTTATTTTTTCTTGACGAGATGTATCCAAAATGTCCTTACAGCACACTTAACGGGGGAGAAACCCCTTCTGCGCCTAATTTACACCACCATATTTTATTCTTTCATTTCACAGGTGAGCTGTGGATGAATCAAGCAGTGAAGCTGTTCAGAGAAAGCAGAAATGACCCGGCTGAGGCCTCTGAGCGGCTCAATTCATCTCCTATGGCCAATGCCAACCGCATTGAGCAATGACAACAAAATTCACTTGTTATCCAGCTGTCTCCAGGACCATTTTCTCTTGGATGCTGGCTTCTGGGAGCCATGCAGCTCTCCCAGCTCTCTTCTCTGTTGCCCTGTACCTTGGGCTACCTTTTGAGCTGGGGCAAAACATTTGTAACCCACCTCTGCAGCAAGCAAAGTGAATTTTAATTTTAATTTATTTTTTTTTAAATTCTTATGCCCAGAGGAATGTCTGTGTTTTAGTGAGTTTTAGGTGTCACGGCCAAGATTGGGGGCTCTGGAAGACAGGAAGACTGACTTTGTCTGGTAGAGCTGCCTGTCTCAGTGGACAGTGCAGAGACAGAGGGAGGATTAAAGAAGAAAGGGATTTTCATCCGCTCTCCAAAACCCTTCCACATCCACCCAGCGATTCCTCCGTCTCTGATTTTTAACCAAAGGGCTGATAGCAGAGCAAGACTCGCTCCTCATTCGATCTGAGCAAGAAAACAGAAAAATAAGAAAAGATCCCAAAAAACCTCGTCCAGCCCGAGGGCTGGCAGGGCGCCAGGGAATGTGGGGAGGACCAGGCTGTGGGGTTGGAGGAATGCAGGCCTTCCTATCTTTTTTCCCAAACATTCCCTTCTGCAGCAGACTAAATATTTTCACATGCTGCTGCTGGAACACCCAGGTTCATGGTCAAACCGAGGCGCAGCGAGCAGGGACGGCTTCGTGCTGCCGGGGCGATGGTCCTCATTACCGCCTGGCCTGGGGCCAACTGCCTGGCACAGGGAATCATGTTGCAGTTTCCCTTCCTTCGTGCAATGTTTTTCAGGCTTTCATCTCCTTTTGTTTTTTTTTTGTTTTTTTTTTTCCATTGCCCTACTCGCTTTTCACTTTGTATTGCCCGGTAACAACTGATTTCACCCCATTGTTCAGTGGGGTTTGTTGTCCTCAGTGCATCCGGTAAGGAAGGAGCCTCTAGGAAAGACATTGTGTGACCTTAGAAAAGCTCATGACCCACATATGTCAAGCTCCTTCATCCATAACACGTGGCTGACCACGGTTACTGCAGCTTCAGGAATTCCAGGTGGGTGACTATTTGGGAATGGGCAGAAGGAAGTCTGTATTGCAGCCCCCGTGCCAAAGACTTCTTGACATGGTCCTGGGCAGCTCACTTAACAACTCTCGCTCACCTTGTGGGATCGAGATAAAAGTGGTTTCCTTACTTTATAGAGGATCTGCTAGGGCATATTAATTTATGATTGTGAAGTGCTTCAGTGTTATATGGAAAGAGAGAGTAGGAACAGATAGATAAATTCTTGCTAGGAGAGGTGTTGAGGGAAGCCTGATCTTTAGGCATGTGAAGTAAAGAACAGCACTGGCACACGGTGATGATCTTCACCTCCTCGTGAGGGACCCAGCAAGTGTATTCATCCACATAAAGGTAGCTAGTTACACGTGGGCTGGGTATCTCTGACCTCGTTATAATTGAGGGACACCTGGTTAATACGATTAAGCTGTACATCTCTCCCTGAAGCAAAGACCTGCATTTTGTCAGCTGAATCTGTCTCTAGACTCTGCTGAATAAGATTACTAGCTTTCCACCATAAGGAGTTTTGGTCTCTAGTGTGAGATTCAGTTGCCCAGACACAAAAGTTTGGGACAATTTACAGAACCCTGGGCTATTCCACCTGGACTCCTGGTACTTGCCAGAGGGAAGGAGGTTTCCTGTACATCCTCTGTTGTATCTGCAAGCCTTGTGTAGATGACTTGGCTAATATAACGTATTTCGAATTACATTAGGCTCCCAAGTATAGGAAACAGTCCCATCGCTAGGGCATATGCAGGCACTTTCCTGTGGACACATTTAGGGTATGTATCTGTACAGTAATGGCAATGCAGTGTTAGCAACAGAACAATAATGTTCTGGATCTTTTTGGACAAGGTATGCTCAGTAAGAAAATGACCAAACTGTTTTGGAAATCCGTGGTTTTACTTGCAGCTTCTTACATCGCATAGCTGCCTTCTGGAGGCCCAGCGGGATGTGTCTTGGTGCCTAAAACGACTTCAGACCCTTGCGTTTAGGCAAAGAACTGTCATTTGGAGCAAAATGCAGCTCCAGATTACGACACTTTTATACTTCCACATATCAGTGTCTGTGTTTAAGCTATATTTCTGAGCTCCCTTCCCTTCATCCAGTCCTCCAGCGGAGAAGTCGTCTTGTTTTGTTTGGAGGGCTTGGCACTCCTTACACCTGGAGTGGGTGACAGTGCAGTGCTCAGTAGTCCCTTATGACTACAGACGGTGGTTCTCCGCTTTCAGACAGACTTTTCTAAGTCTAGTCTACCCTTCTCCCTCTCCCCAGGATATGTATTTGTCCCTTAATTTAGTGATGAATAAAGGTTTCCAGAATATTTTGGTAAGATACAAATTTTCCTAACACAAGTAACTCACTTCCCATAGTAAAACTCAGTTCCTGCTAGGAAGGGACCAGGGAATTCAGGTGGAAAGATTTTCCATCTAGTGAAACTTTGTCAACAAAGAGGTGTTACTGTGGCTTTACATGGAACCTAGTAACTGTCACATCTTCCACGACTGTTGAATTGGCAGATTTCCCCTGATTTGTTTCAGGCAAACCAACATATATTCGAAGCTGTCCCAAGATATATCTGGATAGTGCTATGTTATGCTATATTTCTTTCCATTCCTGCAGCCTTTGTTCATTGTAGCTCTGGAGACTATCTATAACCCTCAAAGAGACATCTCGTTGCATGCTAAATGGTTCGAATGATTTTCTCTATATTTCTCGCAGCTCGGGCACTCACCTTGAAACTCGAGAAACTGTGTGTGCCTGGCTAGAAACATCGGTACCAAACTAGAAAGGCAAAGATTTCTGAATATTGCGAGCTTTGTCTTTGTGGTGCGTGTTTGCATACGTGCGTGATTTACTTTTCTTTTTCTATGGAAAGGACATCTCTAATATTAGCATTAAAGGAAAACCTGTGTAGTGGGGTGTGATCATGAGTTGAAACATTTGGATTCTCTGTTTATCCCCATCGTAGACCTGTTACAAAATGGTCAGAAAAACTCTAAAGACACGTGTACCTATCAACTGAAGATGACTTTGTAACCTGCCATAATGTAACTGTATTAGCCGAATCCAGACAGCACAGGAGGTGGGAGTTATAAGGATACAGTAATTTAAGTTTATTGGAGGAAACAGATCACTTGCCCAGGAGGATCTGTTTGTTATTGCTAATGTTACTATTAGCTAAAACCTTTACCATATGTGTAACCTTTGTAATTGTCCATGGAAACTAATGTCACCACATTAGGGCCACCATTTGTCCATCTGATGGAGCTCTAGTGGTTCCATCAAAAAGCACGTGGATATGAGAGACCAAATTTTCCATGGAGGAGAGTCTGAAAATCCTTGAACAATTGCTGGAGCTCAAAAGTTGTCACACTCCATCATGTACAATTCACCCCACACCCATTTTTCATTCCACACTCACATTTTTTGCATTTTTTCCCTCCTATTTTCAATGTTAGCTATTTCCTCCATTTTCCCACTGCTGAGCTCTGGAAAAGAGGAACATTTCCCACTGGTTCTTCCTGCGCTTGCTCAGGACAGAAGCGTTCTAGCTTTGACTTCTCTTGGGAGGACATTTTATCTTAAGTAAATATTGAATTTCTGGGATTAATATACCAGCTGGTTAGGAAACAAAACAAGCCAGTTCCAAGAAGCATTTACTTACTGATAACAAGCCAGATAGAGTGTGTTGATTGGGTCTTGATGACTTCTAATTATAGAAGACCAAATTATAAACATGAATAACCTGCAAATTTGAAATCAGTACTTTAGCTAGTCTCCTAAGTCAATACAACTGTAGTGATTTGCATTAGCAAATGTCCTAGGCTCAGCCTACAGGATTATTTGGTACCTTACTCCTGGCTAACTGCATGGAGCACGAGAATTAAAGTCAGATACAGACACAGATACAATTCCACGGCCCTAAATGTGTCATCAGGTTGAACTTAAGTGAAATCCGGCTGCAAAGGTAAAATTACCAGACTAAGAATAGATGTTCTGCTTATAAGAACTAAGGTTTTGCTCCTCATATTGTCACAGAGCTTTTTATAGATTTTAATCAAGTGTTTCACCTTTTTGAAGATGGTCTTCCCCATCTATGACAAGAAGCAAGAAATATCTTCCTGCCTTACATATTCATGCCATGAACTGGCCTATCATGACAGTGGTCCTCGTATTCTTATTGCTGCTGATTGGCAACTTGAATTTTCCTGGCTTCTAGTGTGAGCAAAGCCTGTAAAATTCCCTAGACTTAACAGACAGCAGCCACAATTCCTCTCCAGTTGCCTAATTAAAGTCAAGAGAGCTGGTAGAGTGCTTGCCTCTACAGCCATAATCTCTCACATTCTGTTCTGCTTTGATTGTGTTGGACACAAGTGGCCTGTGAAAGTCTGTGCCGGGTCGTATGGCAGGCGACAGTCTTTGGCTATGGCTGTGGCTAGGGAGGGAACATACCTTGCAGCAGACTCCACAGAGGTCAAAAAACCTTGCAAAGTCCTCTGCTCCCTTGTTTCAGCAAACCCTGCCTGTAACATCCAGGGAGGAGCCAAAGGGATCTCGTCGAGCAGTTGTGCCTGACCGGTGGGGTCACGAAGCCCAAGTGAGACCACATCACGACCAAGGTGGGAAGCACGGGTCTAGTTGAGCTGGGTCATAAAACAAGGACCTTTCTGAGAGTCTCATGTGTAACATACAAGTTTTGATGATATTTCTGCACTGAACTGAAAAAACGATATCTTGCCACAGAAAACCTAAAGCACTCAAAGTTAGGGATGATATTAAGCTCTGGTCAGAACTAGCGTGTTTACAAGGCTGAGAGAAGTTCAGAGACTGTTTCGCCTTCCCCCATTATTTGGGGAGGCTTGGCTGGAAAGCTGCCTGGCAGAAAAGGATCTGGGAGTCCTGGCGGACAGCCGGCTGAACATGAGCCAGCAGTGCGCCCAGGTAGCCAAGAAGGCAAATGGCATCTTGGCCTGTATCAAGAATAGTGTGGCCAGCAGGAGTAGGGAAGTGATTGTGCCCCTGTACTCAGCACTGGTGAGGCCGCAGCTTGAGTACCGTGTTCAGTTTTGGGTGCCACAGTATAGGAGGGACATGGACGTGCTGGAGCGTGTCCAGAGAAGGGCAACAAAGCTGGTGAGGGGTCTGGAGCACAAGTCTTGTGAGGAGCGGCTGAGGGAACTGGGGTTGTTCAGCCTGGAGAGAAGGAGGCTGAGGGGAGACATTATCACTCCCTACAACTACCTGAAAGGAGGTTGTAGAGACGTGGGGGTTGGTCATTTCTCCCAAGTAACCGGTGATAAGACAAGAGGAAACGGCCTCAAGTTATGCCATAGGAGGTTTAGATTGGATATTAGGAAAAATTTCTTCACCAAAAAGGTTATCAAAAGTTGGAACAAACTGCCCAGGGAAGTGGTGGAGTCGCCATCCCTGGAGGTATTGGAAAGCCGGGCAGACGTGGTGCTGAGGGACATGGGTTAGTGGTGGGTTCGGCAGTGTTAGGTTGATGGTTGGACTCGATGATCTTAAAGGTTCTTCCAACCTGGGTGATTCTATGATTCTATGATTTGCAGATTCAATTTACGTTGTCAAGAACTACTTCACATTCTTGGGTGATGTCCACAAGGCTACACAGCCCCTTCCTCACTCTCTTTAACCTTGCCTCCAAACACCCCCAATTCAACCAACACTCTGGAAATACACTTTCTTCGTTTCACTGGAGCAGCAAGTAAACTTCATTGTGAGGACAGAAAAGTATAATTCCTTGCATTACTCTGAGATAAGTACATGGAAGCATGGCTATTCAATAGTCAGCAAGAGGGTCTCAGAGGCATTGCCCTGGAGCTAATTTAATGATGAAGACAATATTTAGACTTCATATCTTGTCATAAGAAGGGCTTGTGCCCAAGGGTTTGTCACCTTTCTTCCTAGTGACATTGATGGGTCTAATAGAGAAACTACCTCTGCCTGTAACCTTTGTCTCCTACATGCTTTCATGTTATGGTGGCTATAGACACGTTACAGGAATTCCTGCCTGTGGTTGTGACATAGGTCAACAAATCAGATTTTCTCATCCCAGTGACCAAATGACAGCCTGAATGGCACTCCCTATGGCCAAAGTGTAATCGCCGATGGTTGAGATAATCCATCATATATCTCATAGAAAATAAGAATAGGTAGTTTAGGATAATATTAGTTTGATTTCAGACATCAGGTTTGGGAATACTGCCCTCATCTCCAATGAATAAATTGGACAGCCTTGACTATATAGGGAGTTTTGGCTGACTGGCTCGGATGGTGATGGCTGCATTGTAGACTCTCTAAAGTTAGAGGAAATGGATGCCACTGAACTCTATTTTTTTTATATCATTTCAGTGGGGACTTCTGGAAGCGTGAATTTCTTCATGCTAAAAGACATGTTTGCCATGAAAGCTTTCAAAATCTTCTAATTTCCAGAAGATTTCCCACCTCAGAGCAGAAAGTGACAGCTAACAAGTGGGTAACATTGGAGAAATTCTGCATTTCTCAATTAGTAAACACAAACTGTTTCCTAGGCAGTATAAACACCCCATAGCTGCACCGAAATACTATTCGTTACACTAATTGTCACCTGTTAAGGTTTTACTGTGAAGTTTCGCAGTGCGCTTTGGAGAGCAGCTTCTTTTTGACCAAAGGCCCTACAGACACAGAAAAGTTGCCGTGCCATCATGGAGCAATTCTTCTTATTGGCTGAATGACTATAATTCCTTCCATGAGCTGTAAAGCTGCACATATGGCTTTACTGCTCCAGAGTTATTTTAATAAGGATTCCCCTTAGGGCTGTCCAGACAGCAGATGGCATCGTACGTGAAAATTAAACTCCTGAACCGAGGCTCCAAATCTATTATGAGGCTTATAAAATACACCTGGAGGCTTTAGGTGAAGTGGGAAAGCCAGGAGGTTCTCAGTGCAAACAGAGATTGCTGAATGCACAGATAGAACAGGTCCCTTTTTATTTCCCAGCACTAGCCCAAGGACTGACTTGTCTCCGACTTCTTTTCACGAGTCCCAAGACAGAGCTAAACGCTCTCTCATTTCTTGAGCTGCTGGTGCTTTGGGCCATATAAATTTCAAGACAAACCACTCTTTTTTTTTTTTTTTTTTTTTTTTTTTTTACATTTCTAAAACATTTCCAAAACAATTCCAGGCAAAAGAAAAAACTGGAGTTTAATTGCACATCAGTAAATTATCCACTGAAAACTCCCACAAAAGCAAACTGGTGCAAATTCTTCCCAGACTTTGTACAAAGTCCTCTGGCATTGTCGATAACTACATTTGTTGAGATGAAACTATGTGAGTCTTTCCATTAAATCTGGGATATATAGCACATAGTCTTTTTTATGAATTAAGAGAAGGAAGGCAAGTCTGAAGAACTGGTGTTTATAAACAGGCACTTGACTACAACCAAGGTCCATGCAACAGCATTTAATTAACTCCGTGACTGCAACGGGAGAAACGGAACATTGCTGCACACTGGGCTGCGCAGTGGCCCACTGTTCAGCAAGGATTTGTTTCTGAGTTTGACCTTACAATTCTTTGGATGCCTAAATGGTCTGTCCTTAGGGTAGCAAACAGGCTGGAGACTGCATGATTTGTATACGAGCGAGCTTGGTTAATCTTGAATTGTTAAGGCCTATTCTTCATTCTACTGTTGGCAACGTGTCTACAAAGCAGGACATGCTGTCACTGAAGGAAATAAAGAGATGGATGAATGTCTTTGAGGAAGAGCCAGATGGTTAAGTGAGACAGCTGGCCACAGACAAACAAAAATTATGGCTAATGATCAAGCCAGGTACCAGCCAGAGTCAACAAACTCCATACTGGCTCATTCCAAATTTAGTGTCTAAACTTAGCAGGGCACCCTGATGTGCATGTAAACCTCCAAACTCTTCCTCTCTTGGAAAATGTTTTCCCTTCTCTAATTTCATACAGCAGACGTCTACATTTCCAAGAGCAGCATTGGTGACATGTTTCAGAGTTTAAATAGCAGAAAAAAAAAAAGAGTATCTCATCTGATTATTCCAAAGTGCCTGTATTAAGTAATATCAAAAGCTCAAAACTTCTGATGGAGTTTCAACTTCCATCTGTTGTCACTCAAACCCTTCCCTTTTGTTCTTCCCTTTTGTTTGGTTGATAGCATCCTTAACTCTTTCTGATAAAGGAGATTGATGCAAACATCCCACCTTTCTGACAGACACCCAGTAATGGATGCTTCTGAACTCACGGTTCATCCTGAGGGCACCCACATTGGAGGAAAAAAATTTTGTTGCGTAAGGAGGTCAACACTGGAAAAGTTATATTTTTGTAGCCAAAATTATATTTTTATAATGAAAGAATGTCTCCTTCTCTGTGTTACAATTTCTTCTTCTTCTTTTTTTTTTTTTTAATGATAAAGAACGTTACTACATATAATTTGATTCAGAGTAGAGACAGGTTTAGGCACTGTAAACTATTTGGAGAAAACACTTGGCTCATTTAAATCTGATTTCCTGGCTCATTTAAATCTGATTTCCTCAAAAAAATCCAGTAACTCCCATTTCAAGTCAAATCCTCTGTCAGCTGGACTCGACTGTTGCTTTTGCTTCTAGAATGCCACCCCTTTGCGGTGGAGTGACCTCAAGCGACACTAACGCACCTCATGCCAGCGCGACTTGTTCCCACATTTAAGATTGATCTTCCATAGCTCCAACCTCTGTCCTCTAATTCCCCCTTTTCCTTCCAAGAGCAAAGTTTTCTTTGCCAGACCCTCCTCCATCAGACTTTGCGTAAACCACTAGAAACTCAACCCCACCAGCAAACGAGTGAACCCCGAGCTTGCCCTTTGCCCTGCAAACGCACGCGTTTTCTTTACCAATACCAGGGATCCCAGGGGCTCCCCCCACACTAATAAAGGTAAGTATGTGCATAAACATTGGCAAGGGCGGGGGGGGGTGGGTGATGAGGTGTTAAGTGGAAATTTCTTTACTTAGCAGTGTTGATTTGTGAGTCTTAGGGGAAATATGCTAGGGGCCTCTACGAAGAGGCTCGGGATTGATTTTACTCTTATCCCTTCGTGTCAGCCAGAGAGCTGATAAATAAATAATACTGATGATTATATTTTTTGCTCTGTTATAGCAGGATTCGTCTAAAGAGCCCAGTGTCTGTGAAAAGAATCGTTGCTCTCTCCAGTTTAAAAAATTTATCTATAGTTTCACAGCAAGCTACTGAAGATAGAGCCTAGGTCTCCGCATCCTGAAACGCTGGGCTCCGAGCAATGAGCGAGTTGTTAAGACGAGGCTGCCTGCATTTAAATAAAACTTATCATGCATACTTCGGCTAGTGAAACCCAGGCTGGCTGGAATGCTGGGGTTAGCCAGATTACATTTCATACATGCACGCCCGACAATTTCACTTACCTAATTCCTACATTCAAAGAAAAAAAAAATGCCGGTGCCTCTTTCGCACAACAAATGGATCCTATTAACTCAGAATAGCTTTGGTTTTAACTTTATAGTTTCAGGCTTCCTGGTAGTGTATTGTAGGGTTTATACCTCAGTTCTTCATGGTGAAGTGAAAATATATGGCCAGGTTTTAGCTAGGGCATGCTATTTCCTTTTGGGGAAGGGGGTTATGTTTGTGCATTTGAAAAAAGTATAAATATTTATGCACACAGTTTCAGCGACTCGAATTGGCTAGCTCTCGGGTAGGTCAGAAGTTCAATTCAGAAATCATCTGAGGTTGAAGCTTTCATGTCTCGGGATCTGTTTGGTATGAAATGGACTGAATTTTTCCCTGTGCTGGTCCCCACCCATATCCTGGTGAGATTAATCTGGTTCATATGCCTCTGCACTGGCCTGGGTTCTCAACTCCTGACAATGTGCTTTCACGTTTAGAAAAGTTTAGCAAGGGGGTTGAGTTGAGTCAACTTAACAGTGAGACAAGATTGTCCCTACCCAATTCAAAGGTAGTTTGCCCTCCTGGAGCCTGCGTCCAGGCATGCAGTTGGAGATGAGTGCAAGTAAATGGAATTTACCCACCTTTAATGCCACACAGATCCTGTTTCTCTGAATGTCCCACCAGGGAGGTTGCAAAGACAGGACAACTATTCTGCCTTCTTCACTTTTCATCTGCAAAGCAAGTGAATTGATTTGCTTTGTTTCGCTGCAGAAGAGGCTCACCCTGCACTCCTGAGTCAAAGGGGATGTGGGGTAAAGACCACTGAAATTCCTCAGCTAGAACAAGGCTTGCCTGTAGAAGTGATGCCTTCCTTGCTTTTGGGATCTTCTCTGCCCCCCCCAGCAACTCCTGCGTTCCCCGTTGGTGGTGCGTGCCCTCAATTTGGGAAACTTTGGTAAGTGAAAGCCATTCCCTGAGTTGCTGTGACTCCTGATTTAGATCAAGTGGGAAAGAATCAGGCCCTGAATCTACATAACCGTTATTTGATTCTCTTTAAGAGAGTGGAAGGTTTGCTAAACATTAGGATATGGAGGAACTCCAGCTGAGCTACACCGAAAGGAGTCGATTTTTCAAAATACAATGAGTATCTGCCCTCTGAGAAACAGCCTTTTTAAAGTCTCTCCTCTTCAGATCCATAAATGACCCGACAGTCTCAAACTTCTGAGATACATTTTCTGCCTCATTTTTTTCAAGGTCAGTTACCAAGCACTGAATTTCCCCTAAAAATATTGCTTCTCTAGGTTATGACACCCCCTTTTTACCTTCCCACGATGGAATGCATCCACACAACTTTTCATTTAATTTCCTGTTTTGTTTTTTTTTTTTTTTAAAAAAGCATATGTCACATAAAAGCAGCTGAAATCAGAATAAAGCATGCCACCAAATTGCC